>JAJEJH010000696.1:0-109209 GCA_026122585.1 Anacardium occidentale | reverse complement strand
GAGAATTGGATAAGACCACAGTGAAGAATAAGTATCCGTTGCCCAGGATTGATGATTTGTTTGACCAGCTCAGTGGGGCATCAGTCTTTTCGAAGATTGATCTGAGGTCAGGATACCACCAGGTCAGAGTTGCTGACAGAGATATTCCGAAGACTACCTTCAGGACCAGATATGGCCACTATAAGTTTGTAGTGATGCCATTTTGGTTGACGAATGCTCCAGTGGTGTTCATGGATTTGATGAACCGAGGTATGATTGTAACTCAACCTTGGAGGCTATCTACTTATTCAATTCTCCTACAAATCTTGCTATATTATGTTTTTTCTCTTTATGTATATCACTCGTCATTTTCAAATTCTCAAACTCTCTAATATAATCTTCAACTTTCTTCTCTCCTTATTTCAAGTTGTGGAACTTGAAATATAAATCCAATTTGTAGTTTTCAAGTAAAAATCTCTTTTTTGAACATTCTTTCAAGCTTCCCCTATGATCTCATTCTTCTTTTCCTTTTTTTTTTTTTCTCTATTCATATTTTCCCAAGATAATGAGGCATAATCTTTGAATTTTAGTGTGGTAATTCTACACCTCTTCTCATTATCATAATTTTATATTCAAACACTTTCTCTGTAGCATACAACTAATCCATAAATTCATCCAAATTTAAATTACCATTAAACTAGAGAATTTCCACTTTTAATCTTTTATCTTCGTCATCTTCCCTTCCTCTCCTTCTTTTGGGCTTTCGTCTCCATTACTTTAATTTCTTGAAATAGAATTCCTCTAATCGGGTAAAGGTGTTTGCATTATGGTTTGTGTAATACTCAAGTGTTCTTTCTTGAGTGGTTCTAGTGTGATGTGTTTGGTGAGGAAGTATAGATGTTTCTTCATGGTGAGGTGGGGTTCTAGCTTGATTTTGGTTGGTAGATTTTTAGCTTTGTATGACTTTATCCAAATTATTGGGCATACCATGCATGAGTCTTGTAAGGGAGTCAAACTTTCCTTTCATTTCCAATTTTAAATCATGAATTTGTTCTCTAACATCATGTCTGTAATCTTCCATGGTTATGGTAGTGAATGTGTACTCTCTCTACTTGCCATCTTGTTGATTGGTTCAAGTTAGATTGACTTGGGAAAGTGTTTAGCATTGAAATTAGGTTGATATAGTGTTGAAAAGTAATTTCAAGTCATAAACAGTAAATTCGAGAATGAAATAGTATTTTCAATGGTTGAGAATGATATGGTGAAGTGTTTGGGCCAAGTGAGCTAAAGTTAATATGGGTTGGGTAGGTAAATAGGCTTGGGTTTTATGTTTAGGTTTGAGTTGGATAATAAGGGTAATAAGGTAATTAAGGTTACGGTTAATTTGGGAAATATGTCAGGGGTGAGATGGAAACAAAATAGGAAAGTTGATTAGGAAACTAAATATGGATTACAGCTAAGTGAGATGAATTTAGGTGATTAGGAAGCGTTTAGGTAAAAGGTGATGATGTGTAAAAGATTAGGAGAAATAATGATTGAGATTAGTAAGGTAGGTGTACTTTGTGTGAAAAAAAAAATGAAGCAATTATTTGGTATAATAATGGAAAGTCATTTGGACAAGTAAACATGCAAGCTAAGTTAACTAATTTCTCTAAAATTAAAAGTAGTCCGACTACTCACACAAAAGAAATAAAAATTCAGTTGTTGGCGTGAAGTGAAAGGCTAAAACAAAGGACACATAAATGATGACTAAATCTTCTTCACCGTTTCATGTGAATTTCTTCTCTCCTAAATTCACTTAACATCCATTAATTCAAGGAATTTTTTAGGCTAAATGTTCAAAATTCTCAAGCTGAATGCTTAAATTTTTTAGCCCATGATCTGTAATAGCCTAGGGGTAGAACTGTCATTTTAGGCTTTGAGATTAAGGGTAAAAGAAAGATTTTCAGTTAAGAAATGGTTCCGAGAGGATTCAAGGGCAAAAAAGTCTTTTAAAAGCCTTTCGTGGCTTATTCATGGACATTCTGGGAAGAATATTCCATGTATGGCGCGAGGAGAGAGAGATTTCAGATTTTTGAGGGGCACATAAGTGAGAGCGCGATAAATGCCTTAGTTTTCCAGCATTTCGCTCAGTTTTATTTCCTTCAGTTTCTTCTCTTCTCTTTTTCCAACGAATCTAGACCAGAATCCGTCCAACCAGTAGCCATTATTCCGGTTAGAGATCCAAGGGCAGCTAGAGAGAGAGATCCGAACGCCATGTGATGTGATCCCAGCCCATTCCAGTAGCCCTACACTTCTTCATGTTTATGGAATGAAATCAAAAACCAAAGGAGTCCAAGATATGAAGTCTATGGTCCAAGCCAATCAAATATGCAAGCAAATGGCCCAAGGCAACAAGGAGGTCCAAGAAGAGCTCACATTGGGCTATCCTAGCCCAACCCATGTTCATCAAGGAGAATTAGGCCCACTTACCAAATTTGGCTTCAATTTGATTCAAAGAATGGAAGATATGCAAGTTGCAAAGTCAAGGGGACATGATTCCTTTATTTAAGGAAAAGTGGCATGGCTTGTAATTAATGAAGCATGGGCTCATTTCTCATTTCAATGGCTTAGAAATTTTGTAATATTTTGTAATTTCATTTTGTTGTATTTATATTTAATGTTAGGGCTTTGACCATGCCTTTAGGAAGATCATATATAAAGGCATGAAAATATTGTAAAAACTAGTTTTTATGAATATGAAAATCTCTCTCATTTTGGTTCTTGAGCTTTGTCTCTTGAATTGATTTGTTCTTCCTTTATCCAAACTTTAGCCAAAGGTTTGGTGGTGGATTTCCAAGTTGGTGGCTTTGCCTTTATGCTTGGAGTATCATTTGGCTAATCTAGTAACTATTATATGTGCTGCATGGAAAATTTATCTAGAACTTGTAGAACTTATAGTGCTTGCCTTTGGTTTTGTTAATCTTGATATGGTGTTGATTTGGTGATGAAAATCACTAGATTGGGATGTTTGATGATGGTTGGGAAGTGATGTGTTAAGTATTGGAAGTGATTAGAGCCTAATTTGCATGCTTAAGCTTTTGAATGTAATTTTAGCCAATTTGATGGATTCACATCAATTTGGTATCAGAGCTTAGGTTGTTTGGTTGTGTTGATTGTGGATCCATTTCTTCTTCATCTTATTTCTTGGTCGAAAAAACTATTTACGACCGGAAGTTACTGTTCCCTCACGAATTTACTGTTCACAGAATGTGAACTTGCCATTTTCCAGCCCAAAACACTTAAAAACTATCCTCCATCTTTCCTTTGCCCTACCTCAAACAAAAGTACACAAATTTACCATTCCCCACACATTTTTACCTAGCCCAAATACAAACCCAATTCATTTAAAAGCCAAAACCCAAAACTTTGGACAATACCTAAATTACTTAATCCCAACCATTCCTTTTCACCCAAAACACATTCTAAACACTTACCTTACCATTAAAACACCAAAATGTCACAAAGATCACCTTCTTCTTCACCACCTCATCCATGGCAACTTGTTAGCCAAAGACTAGAAAATGAAATCAATGAGCTTAGAACCCAATTCACTGAAATCATATAACTTCTAGGAAACCAAAACCAAAACCAAACACATACTCCTCCTTACCATGAACCAAACACAAACCATAGAAGAAATCAACCCCATCCTAGACCACCTCCAAGGCCACACCTTGAGGAAGAAATGCATTTGTCAAGTGACTCTAGTATACGGGGGACCATAGAAGGAGAAAAAGGAGGGATGAAGATGATGATAGAGGGTTGAAAATTGATATACCTGAATTTGAGGGAGGACTAAATTCAGATGATTTTCTAGATTGGTTAAGTGAGATTGAGAGAGTGTTTGAGTTTAAAGGATATTCCGATGAAAAGAAATGCAAGATTGCCATATTGAAGTTCAAAGATTATGCTTCTTTATGGTGGGAAAACTTGAAAAAGAAGAGGGAAAAAGAAGGTAAAGAAAGGGTGAAATCATGGGAGAAATTGAAGAAACTCATGAAAAGGAGGTTCTTACCCGACAACCATAAGCAAGACCTCTACCTAAAATTGCATACACTTAAGCAAGGGGACAAGAGTGTGGAAGAGTATATTAGAGAATTTGAAAAGCTCATGATGAGAAGTGATCTACTTGAAGTTAAAGAACAAATAATTGCAAGATTTTTGGGAGGGTTGGATAATAACATTGCTCATATGGTGGAATTGCAAACCTATTGCAATTTTGAAGATGTTTGTAAGCTAGCTATCAAAGTGGAGAGGCAAAGGAAGTCATTGAAAATTTCAGCCCCCAAAACCTTTTATAAAGGTAGTACTCAATACAAAGGCTCCACTTCTTACTCTAAAACTGAATTCCCATCCAAGGAAAAGGGTAAAGAGATAGTAGTAGAGACTCCCAAGGAGAGGGCCATCACTCCCAAGCACAATAACAATCTTAAGGAGAGGAAATGCTTCAAGTGCCATGGTTATGGCCATCTTCATGCCAATTGCCCAAATAAAAAGGGAATGACTTTGAAAGAAATTGAAGAGATTGAGAAGGCAGTACAAGGAGAGGAAAGTGATGATGACAAAGAAGAAAGTGAGGAAGAGATTGTAGAAGAAGCTGATAGTGGAAACATGCTTGTAATTAGGAGGGTATTGCATGCACAAGTTGGCCAAGGTGAAGAACAAAGGGAGAACCTCTTCCAAACAAGGTGCACTATCAAGGGCAAGGTGTGTACACTCATTGTTGATGGTGGGAGCTGTACCAATGTTGCATCCACCACCCTTGTGGAGAAGTTGAGCTTACCAACCCTTACACATGCACAACCTTACAAATTGCAGTGGCTAAGCAATGGAAGCACACTTCAAGTCACCAAACAGGTTGTTGTACCATTTTCTATTGGAAAGAGATATGTTGATGAGGTTATTTGTGATGTTATACCTATGGATGCATGTCACTTGTTGTTGGGAAGGCCTTGGCAATTTGATAGGGAGGTTTTGCATGATGGGAAAAAGAATACTTACACCTTTAAAATAGAGAAGAAAACCATCACCCTTGCACCCCTCAAGCCATCCCAAATACATCAACCCATTCCTAAACCTGAAAACCACAAAGGAAACCTTTTCTTGAGTGGAACCAAAGTGGAACAAGCCATAGTGAAGAACCAACCTGTCCTTGCATTGCTTATCACTGAGAGGAGAAACCTTAAACCCATAAAAGAACCTCACCCTCTAATCCAATCATTGCTCCATGAATACCAAGATGTTTTCCCATATGAACTACCACCTGGCTTGCCACCTTTGAGAGGAATAGAGCACCACATAGACCTCATACCTGGCTCTCCATTACCCAATAGACCAGCCTATAGATGCAATCCGGAAGAGGCCAAAGAATTACAAAGGCAAGTGGATAGTTGGTTGCCCGTGGATATGTGAGGGAGAGCATGAGTCCTTGCTCGGTGTCGGCTTTATTGGTTCCTAAGAAGGATGGCTCATATAGGATGTGTGTTGATAGTAGAGCTATCAATAATATCACCATCAAGTATAGGTATCCCATTCCTAGACTTGATGACATGTTGGATGAGTTACATGGCTCTACCATATTTTCAAAGATAGATCTTAGGAGTGGCTATCATCAAATAAGAATAAGAGAGGGGGATGAGTGGAAGACAACCTTTAAAACCAAAGGAGGGTTGTATGAGTGGATGGTTATGCCATTTGGGCTATCTAATGCACCTAGCATATTCATGAGATTGATGAATGAAGTGTTGAAGCCATTCTTGGGAAGATTTGTGGTAGTATATTTTGATGATATATTGGTGTATAGTAAGGGAGAAGAAGATCATTTGCAGCACCTAAAGCAAGTTTTTGATGTGTTAAGGGAAAAGAAGTTGTATGCCAAGCTAGAGAAATGTGACTTCCTTACACCTAGCATTGTCTTCCTTGGTTATGTGGTATCAAAAGATGGCATTATGGTGGATCAATCTAAGGTAGAAGCAATTAAAAGTTGGCCCCAACCTAAGTCCATAACTGAAGTTAGGAGCTTTCATGGGTTGGCATCCTTCTATAGAAGATTTGTACCTAATTTTAGCACTATCATGACCCCTATCACTGAATGTTTGAAGAAAGGAAGTTTTGAGTGGTCTTTGACAGCCAATGAAGCCTTTGAAATGATTAAGAAGAAACTTTGTGAGGCACCAATCCCTGTCTTGCCTGATTTCTCCCAAGTTTTTGAAGTTGAATGTGACGCAAGCGATGTCGGAATCGGTGCAGTCCTTACTCAATCCAAACGCCCTATTGCTTACTTTAGTGAGAAGTTAAATTACTCAAGGAGGAACTATAGCACTTATGACAAGGAATTCTATGCAATTGTAAGGGCTTTGGATTATTGGTGTCATTATCTAAGGCCTAAACAATTTGTGTTACACTCAGATCACCAAGCATTAAAGTTCATCAATGGGCAACACAAATTGAGTACTAGGCATGCCAAATGGGTGGAATTCCTTCAATCATTCTCCTTTGTGTCTAATTACAAGCAAGAAGTCAATAATGTGGTGGCTGATGCTTTATCAAGAAGGTACTCTTTACTTGCCATTTTAGATGCTAGAATTCTTGGCTTTCATATGATGAAGGAATGCTATGCCAATGATGAATATATGAGTGATATTATTGCTGAATGTAAGAAAGGGAATTGTGAAGATTATATGATGCAAGATGGCTTTCTGTTTAAGGGCAACAGAATTTGTGTTCCAAAAGGGAGTTTTAGGGAATTAATTGTGAGGGAGACACATGGGGGAGGACTTGCTGGTCATTTTAGGGTTACCAAGACTTTAGAAATCATCAAGGAGCATTTTTATTGGCCTAAGAGGCATGGGGATGTTCAAGCCATAATTGCAAGATGTGGTACATGTCAAAGGGCAAAGAGCCATTTCAAACCAGGTCTATATACTCCTTTACCAACACCAGAACAACCATGGGAGGACCTAAGCATGGATTTTATAGTTGCTTTGCCTAGAACTCAAAGGGGGAAAGACTCTATTATGGTAGTGGTGGATCGATTTTCCAAGATGGCACATTTCACACCATGCCACAAGACGGATGATGCATCTAAGGTAGCTGATTTATTCTTTAAAGAGATCATTCGACTACATGGAGTTCCAAGGAGTATTGTAACTGATCGAGACAAAGTTTCTTAGTCATTTTTGGAGAACTTTGTGGGGGAAGTTAGGAACAAGGCTTCTTTTTAGTACCTCTCATCATCCTCAAACTGATGGGCAAACCGAAGTTACTAACCGCACATTGGGAGCACTTTTGAGGACGTTGGTGAGCAAAAGTTTGAAGGATTGGGACATCAAGCTTGCACATGCTGAATTTGCATACAATCGGGCACCAAATGTGACAACCAGCCATTCCCCATTTGAAATTGTTTATGGTATAAATCCCCTTATCCCACTTGATTTATCTTCTTTGCCTACTGATACTCAAGTTAGTGTAGATGCTAAAGAGAACGCCAAGGCTATGAAGAAATTGCATGAGTCCATAAGAGTTCAAATTGAAAAGTCCAATGAAGCATACAAGAGAAGGGCAAACAAGCATAGAAAGGCTTCCACCTTCCAGCCAGGTGACTTGGTTTGGGTTCATTTAAGAAAGGAGAGATTTCCATCCAAGAGGAAAAGTAAACTTTCTCCAAGGGCTGATGGACCATTTGAGGTTATTGAGAAGATTGGGGACAATGCATACAAGGTGGACATTCCAAGTGAATTTGGTGGAGTTTCAGCAACCTTTAATGTAGGTGACTTGTCTCCATATTTTGAAGATAACAATTTCTTGGATTTAAGGGCAAATCCTCTTCAACCTAGGGAGGATGATGTGATCCCAAGCCCATTCCAGCAGCCCTACACTTCTTCATGTTTATGGAATGAAATCAAAAGCCAAAGGAGTCCAAGATATGAAGTCTATGGTCCAAGCCAATCAAATATGCAAGCAAATGGCCTAAGGCAACAAGGAGGTCCAAGAAGAGCTCACATTGGGCTATCCTAGCCCAACCCATGTTCATCAAGGAGAATTAGGCCCACTTACCAAATTTGGCTTCAATTTGATTCAAAGAATGGAAGATATGCAAGTTGCAAAGTCAAGGGGACATGATTCCTTTATTCAAGGAAAAGTGGCATGGCTTGTAATTAATGAAGCATGGGCTCATTTCAATGGCTTAGAAATTTTGTAATATTTTGTAATTTCATTTTGTTGTATTTATATTTAATATTAGGGCTTTGACCATGCCTTTAGGAAGACCATATATAAAGGCATGAAAATATTGTAAAAACTAGTTTTTATGAATATGAAAATCTCTCTCATTTTGGTTCTTGAGGTTTGTCTCTTGAATTGATTTTTTTTCCTTTATCCAAACTTTAGCCAAAGGTTTGGTGGTGGATTTCCAAGTTGGTGGCTTTGCCTTTATGCTTGGAGTATCATTTGGCTAATCTAGTAACTATTATATGTGTTGCATGAAAAATTTATCTACTTGAACTTGTAAAACTTATAGTGCTTGCCTTTGGTTTTGTTAATCTTGATGTAGTGTTGATTTGGTGATGAAAATCAGTAGATTGGGATGTTTGATGATGGTGGGAAGTGATGTGTTAAGTATTGGAAGTGATTAGAGCCTAATTTGCATGCTTAAGCTTTTGAATGTAATTTTAGCCAATTTGATGGATTCACATCACCATGGCTAGAGGTAAGTATTTTTTTACCTTTTTCACTTAGGTTTCCAACATGCTTTTCTGATTTTCAGCTCCTTCGATGATTGCTGCATGTTGTGGATGTTTTACAGCATGATTTGATGATGATGAGATACTTTGAATGATGATTCATGAGCTTATAATGCAATGTATGCTGTGTATGCTGCTTGGGTATGAAACCATGAGAAATGCATGAGTTTTGGCATGCTTTATGATGATTGAATGAGATGAGAATGGTTATTGGCATGTATATATGTTGTGTTTATGTTTGATTGAAAAATGGATGAGATTTGGATGTGTTTCAGTGGGATTTTATGGGTTTCCAAATGTATCTGCAGATTTTGGGTTGAGCACATGCCTGTGTACTCGAGGGAACACGCCCCTGTGGCCTCAAATCTGCATGAGATACGACCTTCCATGTTGCCCATGAGCATATGAAAATCCAGACACATGCCCGTGTACCCAAGTGCACACGCCCGTGTGTCTAATCCCAAATCTACACGCCCGTGTAGGCAAGACACGAGATGGTGCTGAGGCAGCTACACGCTTGTGCAGTGCGATACACGCCCGTGTGCCCAGTCATGCACGCCCGTGTGGTCAACCAATTTTCATGAATGTTTGATAAATTTCTAGAAGCTAGCACGCCTAATAGCACGAGAAGCACACAGTCCCGTGTGCCTTGACACACGCCCGTGTGGCTTAAGAAAGACAGAAAAGAGAATATTAAAGTAAAGATAAGCTACCCTAAGCGAATTCTAAGCTTCAGAAACATAAGAATAATATGAGATAATAACATATCATGCATGATTATCAAGCATTGAGGACGACATGCCACATGAGATGTTTTCAAAAAAAAAAGGGATCTAAGGATCCAAGAGATGTTTTAAAAGTATATATATACGATGTTTCGGACATCAGTTAAGGGTAGATACGATGGGGCACCAGTGAGTTTGCATGCCCGCTAGAGAGGGAAACCATGGTCCGCTAAAGAGGACATGGTCGTGCATGAGTAGTTTTCTTATAGGTTTGAGCTCACACGACCAAGGTGCTAAATCCTTGTGTTCATCAGTCTGGCCAACATAGCAGAGATATTTTTTAGATACAGTACTTTTGATACTGTTTTCAGTTATACTATATGTATATATATGAGGATCTTCGGATCAGAGCTTTTACCATAAAGAGTTTTTAGAAAAGAATAAGTTTTTAGAAAATTAGCCTGAGGGGTAAGTTTTATGATAAATAAGCATTTACATGACATCAGAGCATACATATCACGTCATGTACAACATTAAAGAGAAACATATGAGACAAAAGCAAAGTATAAAGTATAAAACAGATGAAAACTCTAAGAACTCAATGATTAAAGAAAGTAAAGAAATAAGAGATAAAAAAAGAATTATATAAGCTACTGTAAAGCAAGTATAACAAGATGATAAGAAAACAGTAAGTAGAGAACTCGAGGTCTGATCTAGGATTAGCTTTTACTCAATGACCTGTCTGTGTAAAAGATAGGAAATGCTTACTGAGTGATTTTGTCACTCACCCCTTTTTCCTTCCTTTCTCTTTTGCTGGTCAGTGAGTTAGGGACTGAGATGTGGCGATGCAGCTGTAAGGTTTTGGGGACATGGCTCGACAGCTAGTTTTGTGTTTCAGCTCACATGCTTGATAACTCGTATCTCATGTATTTATGTGTGTGTATTATATTGTAGTATGCACTGTATGGATAACATGACTTTATACATGAGTAGCCTCGGATTTTCAGAAAAGCCATTGTGACTTATTTTATGACAGTATTTGTATTTCAGGCTTCCGTATTCAGAGTTTTAAAGTATTTTGAGCAACAGTTAAGTGTTCTTTTTCCTTGTGGGGATCTTGGTCACAGGTGCATTTTTATTATTATTACATATATATTTATATATATATATTTTTAATAGTTACGCACAGTAGGCCTGGGGCAAGGGTCACTACATGATCTTAGTCACACTTCAACACAAATCTCACACTAATGACACCTTTTCTTCAACCTACAAAACTAATACCAAATGATCTAGATTCACTGGCTTAGTCCTCTCAAAATGGTCATAATTTGGTTCTCAATTGTTGCCATAAAATCTAACAAAAAATTTAAGCATAAATCTCATGCAAAATCATGTGGTAACCAAGCAAACTTCAACACAAATTTCAGTTCTCCTTTAGCACTTCAATAATCAACATCAAATATCTATAACCAACATCAAAGAAAGGTAGAGTAATAAGGATCAATCCATAACACAAAGAATGCCTACTTGGGATTAAAACTTGCATGAATAGCACTCAAGCATAAAGGATTTATGTCCAACAACTTAAGTGTTGAAGTCAGTCTAAAGGATGTCCACCAACTTGGATATAAGCTCCACTAACTTATTTCTCCACCATCAATTCCCTCATACAAAGAAAATTGGATAAAAGATAGATTTAGAGACAAGAACCTTGAAGTTTTAAGTTTAAAGAAAAGAAAAACAATGCCTTTTCAAGTTTTTAATTTACCTAAGTGTAAGGGTTTTACAATAAAAATATAGGCAATAGTATAAGATATGAAATGACAAAAAAGGGCTTAATTTAGATTACAATAAACACATTAAAATTAAAAGATCATAACCAAGCCACTAGCTAGCCTTGTCCACTTGCATGGTTATAACTTTAATGAAGTCAACTAGACTTTTATTTTAACTACGGTTGCACTTGAAGATGTATCTTGAAAACCTTTATGTTTTTCCTTGAATTTAAATGTATAAACTTGATGGAATTGAGCTACATGAAATGCCTTGCAAGGTAGAATGGATAAATGGGTGCACAAAAGGTAGCATACATGAAATAATGCATGCAACAAAACTGATTGGCGTTATGGTAGTGCAAATGGCACTACAATGCTTGGACGCACCTTTTTGGAAAGAACCTGGCCATTGTAATGCCATACAGGTTGGGCAAAATCTTGGTTTCTTCTCTTGCCCTTTCCTAAGCTAGGCTGGATTGAATTTTGTGGGCATGGATGTGCTTGAAATCTAGTAATATCATAATGGTCTGGATGGCTCTTAAGTAAGCTTAAACTTACTGAAAACTCCTTGAGAAAATTCAGATAAACAATTAGAGGAGATATTACATTACTTAAACAAGTTAGTCCCATTTTGCTTATCTTTGCCCAATACTCAAGTGTTTTATAACTTGCCATTTCGTTTTTTCCATCACTAAAGTGGCCTCTATCCTTGGTTGAAAGTAAGGAGGGGCTCGAAACATATCACATGGACATCAGTGTTAACAAAAAATCATTAAATTATCACTCACACTTTTATGAGGGCAATTACAATCAAGCAAGCTTTACTAATGCCTAAAGTCTATCATAACTTCTTGACCATCAACTACCTTAAGAGATAAATTTGCAAAATCACACCACTACAACAAAAATAGGTTTAGAATTCTACTTAGAAAAAGAAAAAAAGATCTAATACACCTTAGATTAATAAGAGGTTCTCCAAGCACTTCAAATCACAAAGAGATTTAAAAAAGGAAGATGCCATATCAAGTGTTCTACAATAGTTATAGAGAAAGTGCTAATTATAACAGATACATATGTCCAAATTTTGACAAATTAAGGAAATCAATGGAAAGTTCCAGACGAATACTTCTATGATATCTCAATTACTTAAATTCTCAATCACATATCTATGTATAAGCAAGTCAAGTATAGTCCTTATTCTAGCCTAGAAGCTTTCCTTGAAAGTTATTACTTTATAACAAAAAATGCCAATGAAATTGAACTTATGTTTCCTCTCTAATAGGCAGTTTATAATTCCAGTGTAAGATTCCCTTTTTAATCATGTATATAAATAAACCTTCATTAACATTCTCTAAGGTAAAGACTACCTTTATAGTAATGAAGCCAATTTCTTGGTCCTTGGCTTGCATTTCTCCAATGGAAACATGTTAATTCATTTCTCTCAAGAAACACAAGACAAACATAAATCCTGGCTTTTCCCTCCAACAATCTTTACTTTCAATTACTAATGGACTTTATTAGCATTAGGGTGTCATTTAAACACATAGACTTAACCATGCATGAGGGTCCATAAAAAATTTCCAATATTGAAATAATTTAGGATTCTAGATTCTAATGGACTTGGCTCTTCTCATCCATACTGATTGATAGGATTACCAATCTTCGTTGCATATGAAAATTAACATGACTAAGTACTTCATCAGAATTCTCTTTTTATCTAAAGGTAAAAAACCTGATGTAACCAATTAAAACTCTATTGTACTCAGCCACTCCTATCTTGTGATAACAATTTAAGAGAAAAAGGGATAGACTTTAAATTATTTTAAAGTAAAACTAAGACAATGACACAAAAGCATGCTTATTTTCTTTGCCTTTTTTTCATGCACAAAAGGCTTTCTAGATGCCAACTAGCTCCACATCTTACCATAGTTTCAATATCCCAATATCAATGACGTTATTCCCAGAAAATGCATTTCTAAAACATGCGAAACCAAAATAAGGCTCTATCAAGTTGAAAAACCTAAAAGCATTAAAAGATAGACTTATTTCCATAAATACATTATTCAAAAAAACAATCAAATTCATAAGCTATCAGGTCAATCTTCAATGCTTAACTAAATCATCATAGAAATTACATTATAGTATATAGGCAAAGTTAATAAAATGGGATTTAATTCGACAAAATAAAACATAAAGTGAATCTAGCTCTTGCCTCCTTGTTATCAATGACTTTTAGAACTAATTTACCATTGCAATGTCAATACTCCATGCAATACCTTATCTACATCCATATTTTCATCCAAAAAATCATAACAAATAAAATAAAAAATGACTATTATTGTCATTATTAATCAAGCAGAACCCAAAATTCATCATGCAATTCCACTGATTTACCCGAAATGAAAGCAAAATCCTGATATAAAATGATGGTGTTTTATCATTTTGCAAAAAGATAAAGCATTAAACGAAAATATATCGAATTTCTCTGTTAAGTTTCCATAGATTTGTAAGATTATGGGCTAATATTAATTATTATTTATTTTGGTTTTTGAAAAACATGGGTAAATTGTGATCTAGTAAATATTTTTATTGGGCTTATTGTGATCAATGTGGTGTATAACTCAATACACTTCATATTGTAATAATTTGATTGGTATAATTGGTGTAGGCTCATAAATAGGTTATTAGTCTTTTAATGGAAGGGCCCAATAAACCTATTATAAATATAGAGCTAGATCCCCTGTTTCAGTACAATTTGGCAATATAGTTTTGCCATTAAAACTTTATTGCTTTATGGGTACTTAGAAACAGGAAGATTCAACCCTCTAAAGATTGATAATCAATCTACAGTAAAGTGGTTCTGAAAATCAATAAATATCATGACGCAAATAGGTGTATCTAAATTCCTTAAAAACCCTTTATAGTATTCTATATTTGGTTATGAATTGAATATTTGTTGGATTTGAATTTGTATATCGATGATTGGTTTTATTCCCCTATTTGGCATCAGAGTAATCACATACCAATATAAAATATGTGTTTTTGACTTGAAAATTGAAGAAAAAAAAAATGTGAAGTAAATCAGTATTATTTATGTTTCCTGAAAATTTAAAGCATGTTAAATTGGTTGATTATTCATCTTGTATCCTGTTCTTGGGTGTTGTTCATGCTTAGGAATGGTTAAAATTTATTTTTTGTGAACTTGTGGAAAATTTTCTTGTTGCGGCATGCTCTGCTTGCCAATAGTTGTGTTGGAATGCAAGAGATACATTTGAATGTTGAAAAGACGTATTGTTTTGTTAAAAGTTGAATTAATTTTTAAAGGGTGCAAAAGAATTGTGACATGTAGTGACCCTCGCCTCAAGCCTACTGTGTGTAACTATTTAAAATATATATATATAAATATATATAATATCATACTAAAAATGCGCCTGTGACGGAAATCCCCACAAGGAAAAAAGAAAACTTAACTACTACTTAAAATAATTTAAAATTCTGAATACGAAAGCAAAAAATACAAATACTGTAATAAAATAAGCCATAATGGCTTTTCTGATAATCTCAGGCTACCCATGTATAAAATCATGCTATCCATACAGTACATACTACGATATAATACCCACACATAAATACATGAGATAAAATGTCATCAAAGCAAGCGATCCGAAACATGCTACTAGCTATCGAGCCATGTCCCCTAAAATTTCATAGCTGCATCACTACATTTTGGTCCCCAACTCATTGACCTACAAAAGAGAAAGGAAGGAAAAGGGGTGAGTAACAAAATCACTTAATAAGCATTTCCTATCTCTCACATAGACAAGCCATCGAGTAAAAGCTAATCTCAGATTAGACCTCGACGTTCTCAGCTTACTGTTTTCATATCATTTTGTTATTCTTGCTTTATAGTAGTTTATTGCATTAGTTCTTACCTCTTACTTCTTTACTTTCTTTATTCATAATGCTTTCGTGAATGTTCTTGTCTTTCTCTATCTTAGTTCTCATGAATGTTGTACATGACATGATATCCATGCTCTGATGTCATGTAAATCTCATTAGTTATAAAACTTTGCCCTTTGGGCTTGACTTTCTGAAAACTCTTTCTTTATCTGAAGTCTCTGTAGCATCCTAGTTTTCGAAAGCCTTTTCGGTTAGAGTTTCGGGGTTAGAAAGGAGATTCAGTGAGAGATTGGGAGTCTAGCAAAGTTCAGGGGTGAGTTGGTAAGTTTTCAGAGTGTGTGGCCTTCGTGCGAATCCTTTCGAAAGGATCCGATCGTACGAATGCGCGGGAAATGAACTAAGTTCATTTTCCCTTGTGCACGCCCGTGCATCTTGGGTGCACGCCCGTGCGTGGCATAGTATATAAGTGGAGCCGAGAGTTATTTCATTTCTTTTCTCACCCGTTTGCATTTCAGCCAGAATTCTCTCTTCTTTTTCAGTTCCTCCCGTTCCTACAGAGGAAATTCAGTAGCCAATACCTCCCAATCCGGTTAGAGAGCCAAGAGATTAGTGTTTAGAAGCTTGTTTCCGAAGCATGGAGAGAGGTAAGTGTTCTTCACTTCTTCTCGCGTTTCCCAGCATGTTTGTGAGCTTTGATTGCCATGGATGAATGTTATATATGCTCTATGATGAATATATGATGTTGCATGATGAATTGGATGATGGATTTCTATCCTTGAATCCTTGCATGTTGATGGATTGTGTTTTAGTGTGAGAAAGCTAAAGCTTCTATGGTAGTTTCATGTGGCTTGTTGCATGTGAGATATGATGTTTGAATTGTGTTGTGTGAAGTGCTGGAAATGTGTATTTGAAGTGTTATTGCCATTGGATGTGTTTGGTTGGCCGTTTTGTGCATTTTCCAAGCGGTGCTTTGTTAAAGAACCAGACGCACGACCGTGCGCCTGCAAGGCACTGCTGTGAGCCTGTGTTTCTCCAGACGCACGCCCGTGTGCACGACCAGAAAATGCACATGCATGCCCGTGTGTTCGCATACGCACGCCCGTGCGTAAGCATTTTCAGTGAAGATGAATAGTGAATTCCAGTAGCGTGCACGGTCAGGCGCACGACCAGAGCACGACCCCGTGCGTCCTGGCTCACGCCCGTGCACTTACCCTGCACGTGCGTGCATCAGCAGATTTTCAGAAAAATGTTATTAAATGGGAAATTAAGCATACGAATTCATAATAAAGGCTAAATGGCTTTAGATAAGCATTAGATGAGCATGTATTCAGATAATAAACTGCATGTGCATATCATGACATAACATGTAGTTTCAGAGAGGATCAGGGGATCCGAATTCAGCAGTATTCATAACCCAATGTACGGGTAAGAGTATAGGTGGAACACGAGGGGGCATCTGTGGGATTCAGCCTTCTGACACCAGTCAGAACGCTCAGCAGTATTACAGATTCAGTTCCTAACACCAGTCAGAGGATCCAACAACATTTCAGTTTCAGCTCTCTGACACCAGTCAGTCGAAGCAGTACAATATTCAGATTCAGCTTTCTAGCCAGTAGCTAGACTGTTTAGCCCACATGGCCAGGATGCCGAATCCCTGTGTTCACCAGTCTGATCAGCACAGCAGGTACCCGAGGGTACAGAGAGGTATTCAGATGCATGCATCTAGTAATTTTAGTTATCATGACATGACATACACATCATGACATGAACACATATGATAATAATGAATGAATGAGATCCAGATGATCAGTTTTCAGATACCAGCAAGCGTGTAGATGTATGATTAGGGCCGAGGCCCAGGTATGTTTGATTTATATGATTGTTTGTGCTTGCTTGGGTACTGAGGGAAGTAAGGAGCGCTTACTGGGTGATCTTTATCACTCATCCCCCTCCTTCTTCCATCCTTTTCAGGTGGTTCGTGCTGGGTCCGAGGAGTGGGTGGATCGAGGCTGACGGAGAGGGCACACACACACACCGCAATCAGTATGTATATCAGTTTTGGACCTGTGTGGTCGCATGTATCTTGTGTATGTTTTCAGATGTATCTGGATGTACAGAAACGATGTGTATATATGTATAGGCCAATGGGCCCATTGTACAGAACAGTTTATGTAATATCAATGATGTATATTCAGTTTTACTTCCGCATGTGTACAGTTGTATAGTTTCAGGAAGTTTTATTATTTTTCGTAGGATTCCCGTTGCGGGTACCCATATGTTCAGATTATTAATAAAAGCTCCCCATAGTTTTTAGCAGCAGGGGTACTCGTGGCGGCGGGTCCTACATTCTCTTTCTAATATAAAACTCTGATTCAAAGATCATATATATACATATAGTATAACTGAAAAACTGTATTAGAAAGTACTGTATCTGAAAAATATCTCTGCTTTGCTAGCCAGACTGATGAACACAGGGATTCGACATATTGTCCGTGTGAGCTCAAACCTATGATAAAACTACTCATGCATGACCATGTCCTCTCTAGTAGACGATGGTTTCCCTCTTTAGCGGGCGTGCGAACTCACAGGTTCCCTTTCGTATCCACCCATAACTGATATCTGAAACATCGTATATCTATACTTTTAAAATATACTCTTGGATCCTTAGATCCCTTTTTGAAAATATCTCATATGACATGTGCTCAATGCTTGATAATCATGCATGATATGCTGTTATCTCGTGTTATTCTTAAGTTTTCTATGTTTAGAATTTGCTTAGGATCGGTTAGGGTAGCTTATCTTTGCTTAATACATGCTTTAAAATTTGTTTCTCAACTTTTCTTAAGACACATGAGTGTGCTATGCTTGGCACACGGGCGTGTGTGAAGGCACACGGGGCCGTGCTCAAGCCGTGCCCTTGGTCATGCGAGCTTCTAGAAAAGAAATCATGAAACTTGGCTAGCCATATGAGCGTGTGGTGCAAATACATGGGCGTGCATAAACTGGGCACACGGGCATGCATCGCACTACACAGACGTGTAGCTACCTTAACACTATCCCGTGTCTTGCCTACACAGGCGTATAAAATCGGGATTAAACACACGGGCGTGTGCCTGGATTTTCATATGTACATGGACACTGTAGAAAGTCGTGTCTCATGCAGAACTAAGGCCATACGGGAGTGTACCCTCAAGTGCATGGGCGTATGCTCAATCCAGATTCTATAGATACATTTGGAGACCTAGAAAATCCCACATAAACTCATCTAAATCTCAACCATTTCTCAATTAAACTTGCATACAACATATTCTCATGCTCATAAACATTCTCATCTCATTCATTCATCTATCATAAAAGCATGCCAAAATCATACGTTTCTCATGGTTTCATGCCTAAGCAACATAAACATCATATATTGCATAATAAGGTCATAAATCATCGTGCATTATCTCATTTCATCATCAAATCACAACAACACACATACACAACATGCAACAATCATCCAAGGAGCTAAAAACTTAGAAAACATGCTAGAAACCTAAGTGAAAGAGGTAAAGAAATACTTACCTCTAGCCATCGCATCTGGATCTCTCTCTCTCTAGATGCTCTTAGATCTATAGCTAGAATAATGGTTGTTAGTTGGACAGATTCTGGCCTAGGGTTTGCTGGAAATGGAGAAGAGAAGAAGCTAAAGGAAATAAATTGGCGAAAATGCAAGAAACTAATGCATTTATCGCACCTCTCTCCTAGCACACAGACATGTGTCATAGACACACGGGTGTATGCCCCTCTAAAATCTGAAATCTCTCTCTCCTTACACCATATAGGGAATATTATTTCGAGAATATCCATGTATAAGCCACGAAAGGCCTCTAAAAGACTCTTCTACCCTCAAACCCTTTTGAAACTATTTTCTAACTGAAAATCTCTCTTTTACCCTTAGTCTCAGATCCTAAAATGACAATTCTACCTCTAGGCTATTACATGGTAGTTGGATTAGAAAAATTTAAGCTCAAAACACTAACCTGTTAAGCCCTTGAACTTAGAATTGTGGTTGTTAGATTAGAAAAAGTTAAGCCTATGCATTTGTCACTTCAACTAAGCCCATTGCGAAAATATTTTGGCCCATCATTGATAATTTAATTTAGTCTAGTTACTAAACTTGGATTCATCCCAACAAGAGAATAATCTTGGCCCATATATGATTATTGGATCCGATTGGAAATAAACTTCGATTTAAATTATCTAACCCAACTTGCTCGACCCAAACTGAAAGCAAATCTAATGTGATAATTTGACTGATCAATAGTCAACATTTGACTGGTTAATGGTCAACTCTTGCTAGGTCAAACGACTAAGTTTGACTGATCAATGATCAAATGTTGACTGGTTAATAGTCAAAGTTGACCGTGTGTGTGACTGCGTGTCCAGAGCGTGTGAGTGCATCCCTGGCACGTAGAAGTATGTGACGCACTTTCTTGCCTCATGGTAGTGTGTTGAGGGGCGTGTAACGATGTTTCTGATGTGTGGAGGCACGTGTATAGCATTTTCAGAGGATGGTAGTGTGTGGATCTTATTTTTGGTGCTTGTAAAGGTCCTGGTAGCTCATAAGGCCTAAATGCTTAATTCTTTTTATCCTTGGGTGTGTTTTTTGGCCTTCCTAACTCTAGTTCGGGTTCACCCATTATAAATTCATACCGCTTGTATCTATATTTTTTTATATGAATGGTTCTTCACTGGATTTTTTAATGTAACATTTAGTGACTGAAGATTGTCAGAGGTTCTTGTATCTTATGAAATCTTTGTTTGGACAAGTTTGTTATATCATAGGATAATTTTGTGAGTTGTCAGAATGTTTCATCGTCAAAGCGGTGCATTTATTGAAAGTTACAAAATTCTCTATTCGATTATGATATGTGATTTTAGTTTTAATTCATATAATTTTTTCCAAAAGAATTATTATACGTATTAAAATTGTCGATAGCATAAGGTTATATGAGGAATACATCGATTATGAGTTGATTCAATACACCCAAAGGTGGATGTTTTTATTTAATTACGTGTATTCTATTGTTTTGTGATGAATGAACAGTGATTTGGAACGAATATATCTACCCAAAGGGGATATTTTTCTCTGAATCATTTGGTCATATTAGTCCTCATATGGTTACTTGTACTGATAGGATTCTAATAAGATGCCATTTTCTCTGCCCAAAAGTGACATAATGGTGATGCACTTAGAATCCAAATAGCTTATTTGGTTTAAAGCTATTGATTATTTTATTGTCTATATTACTAATTTGTTATATTAGCTTTCTTTGCAAACAATTTATATTACAGTGAACAATAATAATGTCATTATAGAAATCCTAACTGGAAGTAACTTCAATTGATGGAAGTCCGACATAGAATTTACTTTAGGTATAACTAATATTGATATGTCTCTTCATACTGATGAACCACCCAAGCCTACTAAAGAGAGTATTGTAACTGAAAAGGAGTGGTATGCTAAATGGAAAAGGTCTAATAGACTTAGTCTATTAGCTATGAGGAGGACTATTGTTGAAAATTTATTAAGTGGTCTACTAGAAACCAATAATGTAAAAGAATTTCTTAATGCTATTGGACAAAGGTATCAAGTGTCTAATCATACTGAAGCTGAGTGAACTACCTAGGGCTAGATATGATAGTATAAAGGGAGTTCGAGAATTTATTTTAAGGATTATTGGTATACAGTCTAAGTTGAAGGTTCATGAAATTCCTATTAATGATAACTTTATTGTCTACCATACTCTTAACTCCTTGCCATCAATGCTTAGCCAAATCAAAATTGTTTACAATGCTCAGAGGGAGTTTATTGCTTGTTATAAAGCATCAACTTAGGCAACATGGCTGAAGAATTTTATCTCTGAGCTTCGTGTGGTTGATTTTGTCTCTAGACCACTGACAATTTATTGTGATAATAGTGCAACAATGTTCTTCACCAAAAACATTAAGATCAATAGCAAATCAAAGCATATAGAGATCAAGTATCTCACAATCAAGGACTTAGTGAAAAAGGGTGACATTGTTATATAATATATTAATACAAACTCTATGTTAGTTGATCTTTAAACCAAAGGACTTAGACCAATTGTTTTTAAACAACATGTTTCTAATATAGGTGTTCTAAAGTCTTTTGATGTCCTCTATTAGTTGAAGTATTGATGTATCTATTATTGCTTATTAATGATGTTTAATTTGATCTATATGTATTATTGAACATGTTCATATTGATATTTTGATGTGTATATGAGCATATTGATGATCATAATACAACATGTGTCTCAAAAATTTTGTTAATTTTGAATATGACAGTTTTATGTATGATAAGTAATACAATATATGTCTCAAGATTTTGTTTCATCTTGAGTATGATAGTTGTATGGGTATGTTTCTTTTGTATATCTTGAGATTTTGGTGAAACATACTGTAGTGACCCTTGCCACAAGTCACTGTGCATTACGGAATATAATATAAAACATAAATATAATATACTTACAATGGGGATCTCTACAGTAAAAACTATTGTTGAATTTAAAATTTCTTTATACGCAGAAGTTGTAAGCATAATGTACTATAATAATAAATAGAAAATACTGAATATGCATTTAAAATCCCAAGTTCTCCTTATTTATAAAACATACCATTGATACAGTATGTATTTACAATGTAATACACACATATGCATGAGAAAACCAAATAAAAGCATATGAGTCATAACATGTTATCTACTACCAAGCCATATCCCCAAAATCTAACAGTTTTCTCGCTCTCGCTCAGCCTTCTACTCATTGATGTGTAAGAAGGAAACAAGAAAAGAAGGGTGAGTGATAAAATCACTTAGCAAGTGTTTCTTATATCTAACAATAACAGGTTTCAAGCCTTAGCTGGTTTCGTGACTCGTCATGCTATTTTTTGCTTTACTGTTTCTCTTATTTCTTTATTTTTGAGATTTCATCTATTTTTTTATAATTTTCTTTATCTTTATCCATTCTGTTTCTCTTGAAATGCTATAAATGACATGAAGTATGTATGCTGATGTCATGTGTATGCTGAAAAGTCATAAACTTGCCATTGGGCATGATTTTTCTAAAAAATATTTCTGGTATAAAAGCTATGATCCAAAGATCCTGAATATATACACGTAATATATCTGAAAACTGAATTAGAAAGTACTGTTTCTAAAAATATCTACTGTGCTGGCTAGATTGATGAATACAGAGATTCGGTACCTTGGCTGTATGAGCTCAATCTTAGTGAAATCTACTGATCCATAACCAGCACTCTCTAATGAGCTTGGTCAATGACCATGTCCTTTCTAGCGGATGTGGGTTTCCTTCTCTAGTGGGTGTGCGAACTCACAGGTGGCCCCTCGTATTCATCCCTAATTGATGTTTGGAACATCATATAGCTATATTATAAAAATATGCTATTGGATCTTTGGATCCGTTTCTGAAAATAGCTGACATGACATGTCGAGCTATATATTGCTAATCATGCATAATATGTTATTATTGTTATAATTAAGTTTTGTGTGCTTAAAAATGGTTTATCATGACTTAAAGATGCTTTATTTAGTGTTATTGTGTTTTTCTTAAGGTACATGGTTGTGTACAATTGAACACATGGGTGTGTATGAAGACACACAGGACCGTGCATAAGGCTTGTGCTTAGTTATGCTAGGTTATGGAATCATTTCAGGAAATTTTGGTTGGCCACATGGGTGTATGGTGTCACGGGTACGGGAGCTCTATATCGGCTTGGCAGAATTTTTTTCTCACCAATACAGAGCCAAGGTAACACACCCTGCGAAAATCTAGAACCCCGCACACGTGATGGCAGCAAGCTTGCGCAACTTGCTCAGCCTCAAACCCCAAAGATCGGAATATTCAGCAAATAAATAAACCCACCAGGATAACATGCAACGCCACCAAATATCACAATGCACAATGCCAAAATACAGTAAATTCAAGAGAACACAGCAAGTTTACGGGAAACATCCCAACCTTATATTAATCACAAATAATACAAGGAAATATACAATGTTACATTTACAACATAAGAATATCTCTCACAAGCACTCAAGCTTACAAGATTCACTCACTCTCATGCTGTAGCAACACCTGGAGAACCGGATCTGCTGCTGTACGCCACTCACACGCACTGCCGTTCACAATCCAGCCTTGATCTAAGCTTGCATGCAGAGAAGGACCTCACAATCTCCTGTGTTTTCCAGCTCAGAATGGGTATCAGCACTGGTTTTTCACTCCAGCTCCAGTACTGATATTTTCCCTCTCCTCTCCTCTCCGTCTCCACCCCAAGTGGACAATTTATATGGGATTTACATGCAATACTGTAGTGGCAGACTTGGGCCATCTTTCTCCAGCTAAATAAAACACTTGGGCCTCCTGAACTAGTGTGAACATGGGTCATAGTTATTCAGCTCCTGGATTAGTCATTTGGGCCTTTTCCCCTCTTGAAATAAAGCCCACCAGCATTCCACATTCATGCCTCCAGCCCAATCCAACAGAATAAGCAACCCACCAGCCAAGTGAAATTCAGCCTGGACGCCTCAACGCCATGGACCTGCCTGTGCACAAATTTCCGCCAATTCACCCATTGCTCTCAAACAATGCAAATGTGATTTTCTACAGTAGCTTGAACATCCAACCATGTTCCCTCATGGCCATAAATATTTCCCATACCTTCGGATTGGATTTTCGCAGCCATACAAGTGCGGCCGTTTTTTACGCGTACCAACCTGCGTAAATTCAGTGCACCGCCAACGCACTGCTTCGAACAGCCAACGCACGCTGCCTCCCGCGCTCGTTGTCGACTGAAATAAATATTGGGCTTGATCACCTACGCCCAAGTTCGATGTCATGCAGCTTCTATATTCATTTTCCATGCCCCGCTCTAGGCACGGATTCGCCATGGCCCGTGCTCCCTGCGCACGCGCCGCATCTCAGAGTTTTAGGGTGTAACAAATGGTATGAACACATAGGTGTGCATACAAGGCACAAGGCCGTGTCCTACACTTACACAGGCTTGTAGCTACCTTTCAATACTCTTGTGTCTTCCTTACACAGGCGTGTGATATTGAGATTAAGCACAGAAGCGTGTGCATCACTCACACGGGCATGTGTCTGGTTTTCTAGATGCACACAGGTTCCATGCAAAACCGTGCTCATATAGAAATGAGGCCACATGGGTTTGTGTCCACGGATACACGGTCATGTGCTCAACTCAATTTTTGTAAATAACGTTTGGAAACCTAGAAATCCAATCCAAAACTCACCCAAACTTCTCCAATTTTCATTCAAGCATTAATACACACTTAAAGCTTCTGCTAGCATACATATATTCATCCAAATCCAATCTCAATCATGTCACATCTCATAAATAAAGCATAAAATACATTTATACAAAAAAATACACACATAATCATGGAATCATCCACTCAATCATCTATTAAATCATCATATCAAAACTCAAGCATGTTGATAAAGCTTCAAACAAGCAATAATAGTTCTCAACAACTGAAAACAACAAAGACATGCTATGAAACAAAGTGAAAGAGGTAAGGAAACACTTACCTCTAGCCATGGAAGCTTGCTCTCCCTCTCTAAGAGCTTATGGATCTCGAATCTGAAGTTGAGCTACTGGTTGATCTCTCTCAATTCTAGGGTTCACTAGGAAAATAAGGGAGAAGAAGAAAATGAAAGCTGAACTGTGCATCTGGAAAAATAAAAAGGTATGTATGGCTAAATGACATGACACACGGTCGTGTGTCCTAGACATATGGTCATGCATGCAATGGAAATCTCAATTTCCTCTTTTTTTGCACCATACATGGAATATTCTCCCTAGAATACCCATGTACAAGCCATAAAAGGCTTTTAAATGACTTTTCTATCCCTAAACCCTCTCAAATATACTTTCTATCAAGAAATCTCACTTTTAACTTTGATTTTAAAGCGTAAAAAACAGTTCTAACCTTGGGCTATTATACATATAGGCTTTATTGAAAGTTGTAAGATTTTTCTAGCTTCTTTTAGAGCATAAGGTCATAGAAAAATAATAAAGAGGATTAACATGTAATAACATAATTTGATCACATTTGGATGTTATTCCTGCCATACTTCCCAATTATTGATCCATGTGGTATGATTATAAATAATTGTAATCATGGATGTCTTTTGTCGATTTGAGATAGAGATTGCCTTGGTTTGTTATTTAACAATCATATTGACCAGATTGTTGAATGAAGTGTTATTTCAAGGCCAAATGTTTTCTTAAAATAGTGTTTACTTAAAATAAAATACAGTTTGCCCTAAAAATAAAATGGTTTTCATTTTCTTAAAATAAAAATAAAAATAATTAATATTGCCTAAGTGGGAGAATCTAAAATTATGGGCTAATATTATTTATTATTTATTTTGGTTTTTGAAAAACATGGGCAAATTGTGGTTTATAATTCATTTTACTGTTTTATCTGGAAAATTTTGCTACTACACGGGTATGTGAGCAAGGCACACGGGCGTGCAAGACACACATACGGGCGTGCATGGCAAAGGCACACAGACGTGTGCCCAGAAGCACGGGATCGTGCGCTGGCCGTGCAATTGATCGTGCTCGTTTTTGGAAATTCTGCGTAAAACTCTAAAATAACTGGCACACGGTCGTGTCCCTCAAGACACATGGGCGTGCTTCTGTAAACCAAGCCATGCACACTTCGTGCACACGGGCATGTCCTTGTAAAAACAAGGGCACACAGGCGTGTGTCTTGTTCTATATCAACAACACTCACCTGGAAATGCAGGAAACTAAGGCAAACCATAACCAAACTGAAATTAACCAATAACACACATTTCTTGCACTCCAATATGCATATAACAAGCATCAATTTCATCCTTCATCCATCTCAACCCATTCCACCATGAAAATCACTCTTTCTCTCACATAAACACACACAAGCAAAGCAAGCATGGTTCAAGGGTGGAAATTATCATCTCATGCATCATTTCATTAGCATATCATCATATACACATCTTATATAACACATAAGCATGCTGGAAACACATCATGCAGCACACATTATCACAAACATGCTGGGAAACGCAAGGAAGAAGTAAGGAAACACTGACCTCTTGCCATGACTATTGGAAATCTCTCTTTCTATCTATTCTCTTCCTTCTCTAGTTGGATTGGGAGCTGTTGGATGCTGGATATCTGGTCTAGGGATGGGAATAGCTGAAACAAGAGAAAACTTGGTTGAAATGGAAAAGTTGGGTGAGAAATACACTTAAATCTCCCGTCTCTCTCTTTTCTACCCACCTGTACCAGCATGCAGGGCACAGTGCACGGGAGTGCACAAGGGAAAATGAAAACTCTTCATTTCTCGCATAACGCATGATTGAAACCTCCTAAAAGGAATCATGCGCAAGCCACACAGGCTTTGGAAACTTACTATCTCACCCCTAAACTCTTCTAGACTCCCAATCTATTTCTAAATCTCACATCTAACCCCAAAACTTTACCCCTAAGGGTTTTTCTAATCTTGGGATGCTACAATAGTTTTCAGTAAAGTAGTTATGTAGGATCCTTGTTTATGTACTAATAAAGCATTTCCCTTACATAATATTTATAATATATATCAAGAATTTTAGTAAATTATCTAATATAGTAATAGTAGTATATACAGTAGCGAGTGCTATTGTTTTTTCTATTAAAGCAAGCTTTAAGCCATTAGGGTGAGTTTTGAGCCAATGTTTTTCGAAGATGTTTTTCAACATGCATTGTTTTCTAAATTACATGAGCATAAAGCCAATGCATCCCAACAGCCAAAACTCATGATTCCCCTCAATGTAATTATCTCAGAGGTAGATTCAGTATAGAAAGTAGACCTTGACCCTCTTCTGTAACGATCTTAGATGTAAGATTTTAGTTTCCTAGGTTACTTGAGAGTAAAGGTAGTCTTTTAAGGAGTTGAAAGAGGGGTAAGAGAGGATCCCAAGAAGCTCTAGAGTCTTTGAAAGTAGAGGATTTAAGAGAATATGGTCAGAGATGTGATAAGAGAAGAGTTTCAATAGTTTTTCAAAGGAGGATAGTAAGAGCTAAAAGAAGATAGTGACCAGTTATCCGAGATGGGATCATTATTAAGAGGCAGAGTTTGAGGTTAGAGATAAAAAAGTGCTAGAGATTCGAAGGATTTCCTCCCTAGGTTCAATGAGCTCAGAAATCTAGTAGTAATAGAAGCCTAGATAGAGGTGATATCAGTATGAAAGACAAAGATAAGATTATAGTAGCTTATGAGAAGAAATTTGTAGGATGATGTCAGAGGTAGTTACCCAAAGCTAGCCAATTTAGTGTAGTTTTCAAAGGCTAGAGACGAGTCAATATCAGAGATAGGGTTTAGAGACAAATTTAGTAGGTGTTAAAGGTTTCAAAAGAGACATTGTCCCAACTTCAACTTATCAACAATCTACCAGCCCCTTAAATTTAATGGGTTTAAAGAGTTTAATAGTGATAGAGGACTGGATGGAGATAGAAAAAAGTATCATGAGTCTTTTCAGTGTGATAGACAGAGAAAGAATCATACATATAGTTCACCTACTTAGCAGAGATGCGAGGGTAATAGAGCCCCGCTATGTTAATAGTGGATGAAGGCAATTTAAACTAGGCAAGCTTAAGAGATCAATTAAGAGAGATGTAAATATTGGGGACAAAGGAAAAGAATTTGATTAGGACAAGGAAAAAGAAAAAGAAAAAGCAGCTACTGAAAAAAGCTGAGAGATAAAGAGATCAACCCTAGTTGCTAGGAAGAATATGTTAAAAGCTTATCTTCCTAAAAAATTTAGTGAAGATATAAAAAAAGCATTGAGATTTGAGAGAACTTTGAGATCAGAGGAATTTTAGAAGATCAACATGTTTTTGAGCTCAATAGAAAAGACAGATAAAGATAAAGATAAGAAGTTGATTTAAGAAAAGAAGAAACTGTTCAAAGAAGATATAGGCAAAGGGATCAATATCCAGTGTGTGTCAAATGCAGTCAGGGATGAAAGAAATTAAACTAGAGCCTAAACAATGAGGCAAGAGTAGACAATAGTGAACTTATGTGTAAAGTTAAGGGGCAATATTTCTTTCATAATGACACTCAGTGTTTTTATTTCAAAGAATAATATTAGAGAGATTTAGGTTTGTCCTTAGCATGATTGATAGATAGTAGCACCAGTGTTCAGTTAACAGAGGATGACACAATAAAGGATGATCAGAGAGCTTTTAAGCTAAGAGACAGAGAGATTTGATCAATGTTTAAGGTTAGATTAGTTACTATTAAGTTGTTTTGATATGACCATAAGGGATGATTTTCTGATTAAGCATGAGACATAGACAAATAGTCATAGAAAGAGGAAAAGGTTAGGCTCCAGTTAGGTAATGATCTCTTTACTTATAAGAAAAGACAAAGGTTGAGGCAAAATAATCAAAGTGTATAGTTCAAGTAAAAAAGATGTTAAATAAAGTTTTTCTAAGAGACCAGCAGTAACAGAGAAAAAAGTTCACAGAGAAAGAGAGAATTCTATGAAGACAACAACAAATTTTGAAATGATTAAGAAAGAAAGAATCGAATTCAGTAAATCAGATAGAAGAAAAGATTAAAAAGGCCCAAGATTGTCACAAGAGCTAACCAGATAAGAAGCCTAAAATATGAGGATTTCAAATGGGAATGTACCTTTGGCTGAGGTATTATAAGAACCCAAGGGTAAAATTATCCTTTTAGGCTTGAGATCAAAGGTAAAAGTGAGATTTCTGATAGGAAAAAGATTTAAGAGGGTTCAAGGGTGGAAGAGTCATTTAAAAGCCTTTTGTGGCTTGTACATTGATATTCTTGGGAGAATATTCCATGTATGGCGTGAAGATAGAGGAAATTGAGATTTCTATTGCACACACAACTATGTGTCATGTCATTTAAGCATATATACGTATTATTTTTCAGTTATGCATATTCTAATTTTTATCTTATTCTTTCCCTCTCTATTTCCAGCAAACCCTAGATTTGAAAATGTTTAACCAATAGCCCAAATCCAAGCTAGAGATCCAGAAGTGATTAGAAAGAGAGATCCTGAAGCAATGGCAAGAGGTAAGCATTTCCTAACCTCTTCCATTTGGGTTTATAGCATGATTTTTTAGTTTGTGTTTCCCTCATATGTTTGTTGCATGTTAAAAATGTATTATAGCATGTATTCATGATGAAATGAGACCTTAGATAATGATTTATGAGCAGTTATAAGATGATTGGAAGTTTATGTGCTTGGGTATATAATTGTGAGAAATGTGAGATTATTAACATGCTTTATGATGAATAAATGGAATGAGTATGCTTATTGGTTGATATATTTGATGTATGAATGTATGATTTGAGTAATGGTTATTTGAGTTGAGATTTGTTGGGATTTTTTGGCTTGTCAGACATCATTTGCTGAAAAAAAGTTGAGCACATGATCATGTCCCCGAGGATACACGCATATGTGGCCCATTTTCTATATGAGCATGAGTATGACCTTGTAGGGTACGTGTGTGTATATGAAAATCTAGACATATGGCCATGCAACCGATGCACATACCTATGTGCTTAATCCTAAATTTACACATCTGTGTAAGCAAGACATGAAAGTGTTGTTTTGCTGTTACACATCCATACCAGTGTGACATACGACCTTGTACCTTGTTGCACGCTTGTGTGTTCGCACCACACATCTGTGTAGTCAACCAAAGTTTTACAAATTGATTCCAAAAGCTTGCACAACTAAGAACACAACTAGCACATTTTCCCATGCACCTTCACACATGCTTGTGCACTTAGAGACACTTTTGTGCACTTTAAGAAAAGCAAAAAAAGAATTTTAAAGCAAAGTTAAGCCATTCCAAACCCTTCATAAGCACAAAAAACTTAAGAATAACAATATATAACAGCATATCATGCATGATTACTAGTATAGACCATGACATGCCATATAAGATGTTTTTAGAAATAGCTCTATGAATCTAATAGCATGATTTCAAAGTATAGGTATATGATGTTTTGAACATTAGTTAAGAGTGGATATGAGGGGATACCTGTGAATTCGCACGCCTGTTAGAGAAGGAAACCAACATCCATTAGAGAGGATATGATCTTTGACCAAGCTTATTAAAGAGAGTACTGATTATGCACAAGTAGTTTTATTATAGGTTTGAGCTCACATGGCCACGGTGTCAAATCATTGTATTCATTAGTCTAGCTAGCATAACAGATATTTTTAAATATAGTATCTTTCTGACTCAGTTTTCCGCTTAGACTACATGTACATGTATATATATATATTTAAGATCATTGGATCATAGTTTTATTTAGAAAAAATTTTCAGAAATCAGGGCCAAGGGCAAATTTTATAATTAATCAACATTTACAAGACATTGGAGCATAAATATCATGCCATCTATAACATTAATGAGAAAACAGAAACAAATAAGTATAAAAGTAAGAATACTATAGAAAACAAAAGAAATATAAAAAAGAAAGAAATAAGTAAGTTGTAAAGCAGAATTTAATGTGATAAGATATGTAAATCAGTTTGAGCTTGAAACTTGTCAGTGTTAGAGATAGAAAATGCTTGCTGAGTGATTTTATCACTCACCCTTTTCGCTTCTCTTCTTTTTTGTAGGTCAATGGTTCTTTGATTGAGTAGGAGCGATGCAAATGTCAAATTTTGGGGACATGGCTCTACAGCAAATAACATGTTTTGGCTCGCATACTGTGTAAACACTATTTTTGCTTTATGCATGTTTGCATGTATAAAACTTTTAAGAGATGTTGTATGAACAACATATTTAGAAATGTATAGCCTGGGAATACTAAGAAAGAAATTAGTATTTCTCATGTAGTTTTTAATCCAGTAAGATAGGGAGCCTATCAAGGGCTAGTTAAAGATCAATTTGGTCAAAAAGGATAGGGTATGTCAGAGAAAATCAGAAAAACTTATCAGATGCCTAAGTTTGGTTATTAGAGGGATTCGAGTTCTAGTACAGATACAATTGGTCCTAGTGGTTCTGATAAATTGTATCTGGTCTATAGTTTGCCTAGGGCTCATCAACTGTTTAAGTTCAATGGTTCTAAAGATCTAGCTATGGTAGAGGAATGGATTGAATCAATAGAGAGTGTTATAGGTTTGTTCACTATGTCAGATAGAGAGAGGGTCTGATATACTACTTTTATATTGAGAGGTGATACGAGGGTATGGTGGAACATTGCAAAGACATTAGTTGATAAGAAGATATTGCTTGGGTTGAGTTTTGAAGGATATTTGAGGAGGAGTATCACACTGTTGATATGGTATATACTAGAGCTTAGAAGTTTATTGAGTTGACTTAAGGGACTAGATTATGTATCATCCTAGATCCAGAAGCCTTTAGGGGTAGAGTTTTGGGGTTAGAAATCGAATTCAGAGAGAGATTGGGAGTCTGGTAAGTTCAGGGGTGAGTTTTCGAAGCCATGTGGCTTCCGTTGGAATCCTTTCGGAAGGATTCGAGTAGGCGAGCGAGTGGGAAATAAGTGATGCTTATTTTCCCTGGTGCACGATCGTGCATCCTTGGTGCACGCCCGTGCGTGGCATGCTATATAAGTGAGCCGTGAGCATTATGTCATTTTTCTCACCCAAGTTTTCTCTTTAGCCAAAATTTCTCTCTTCCTTGCAGCTCCTCCCATCCTTAGAGAGGAAATTCAGCAGTCAGTTCCTCCTAATCCGGCTAGAGAGCAAAGAGATTAGTGTTTGAAGCTTGTTTTCCAAAGCATGGAGAGAGGTAAGTGTTCCTCACTTCTTCTCGCGTTTTTCCAGCTTGATTGATGAGTTTTGTTGCCATGGATGAATTCCTTGCATGCTGATGAATGTGTGGAATGCTTATATGTGATTGCATGTTGATTTGGTTGATGGATTTCCACCCTTAAAGCTTGCATGTGTGTATGTATGGCTTTGGAGAGAGAAAGAATATGTTCCCATGGTAAATCGTTTGATGGTTGATGCATGTGCAAGTTGAGGCTTGAATTGCGTTAATTGGGATGTTGAGAACATGTGTTTGAAGTGCTATTGTGAATGCATGTGATTTGGTTGGCCGTTTTCGTGAGTTTTCCGGGTGGTGCTTTGTTGAAGAACCAGACGCACGACCATGCGCCAGTATGGCACGGCCGTGAGCCTGTGTTTCTCCAGATGCACGCCCGTGTGCACGACCTGTGCACGGCCAGAAAATGTATGTGCACGCCCGTGTGTCCGCATACGCACGCCCGTGCATAGGCATTTTTAGTGAAGATGAATAGTGAATTCCAGTAGCTTGCACGACCAGGCGCACGACCGGTGCACGGTCTCGTGCGTCAGGGTGCACGCCCGTGCACGTTTCATGCACGCCCGTGCATCAACAAATTTTCAGAAAAATGATATTAATTGTTTAATTAAGCATGTGAAATTCAGATAAAGGTTAAATGGCTTCAGATAAGCATTAGATGAGCATGTATTCAGACAACAAACTGCATGTGCATATCATGACATGACATGTAGTTTCAGAGAGGATAAGGGGATCCGAATTCAGTAGTATTCAGAACCTGATGTACGGGTAAGAGTATAGGGTGAATACGAGGGGGCATCTGTGGGATTCAGCCTTCTGACACCAGTCAGAACGCTCAGCAGCATTTCAGATTCAGTTCCTGACACCAGTCAGATGATTCAATAGCATTTCAGTTTCAGCTCTCTGATACCAGTCAAATCAAAGCAGTACAGTATTCAGATTCAGCTTTCTAGCCAGTAGCTAGACTGTTTAACCCACATGGCCAGGATGTCGAATCTCTGTATTACCCAGTCTGATCAGCACAGCAGGTACCCGAGGGTACAAAGAGGTATTCAGATGCATGCATCCAGTTTCCAGTTAGCATGACATGACATACACATCATGACATGCATCCTTATGATAATAATGAATGAATGAAATCCAGATAACAGTTTTTAGATTCCAGCAAGCGCATAGATGTATGAATAGGGTCGAGGCCCAGGTATGTGTTTGTTTATATGATTGTTTGTGCTTGCTTGGGTATTGTGGGAAGTAAGGAGCGCTTACTGGGTGATCTTTATCACTCATACCCCTCCTTCTTCCAGTTTTCAGGTGTTCGTGCTGTGGCTGCGGAGCGGTTGGATAGGGGCTGACGGAGAGGGCACGCACACACACCGCGATCGTTTTTGTATATCAGTTTTGGACCTGTGTGGTCAATTTGTAAATACTTTTGTATCAGGATGTTCAGAACCACTATGTATGTATGAAAAAGGGCATTGGGCCCATTATACAGAACAATATGTATATTTCAGATGTAATTCAGTAAAGTTTCTGCATGTGCAAAAATTGTATAGTTTCAGGATGTTTGTTTTATTTATTTTTCGTAGGATTCCCGTTGCGGGTACCCAGGTTTTCAGATTAGTAATAAAAGCTCCCCATTGTTATTCAGCAGCAGGGGTACTCGTGGTGGCGGGTCCTACATTTGTTGGTATCAGAGCAGTTGTAAGTGTGTGGTGTTTTTCTCTCCTTCGCAGTCGTCGTCCAGACCCTCCTCACAGCACAGTCAGGTAATTATTTTCCAGATTGATTGTGTTATGCGATTCTAACCCCTTGTTTGCTGATGATGCTATAGATAGTGAAGAGTATATCCTTAGATATCTAGATGGGACAGACAGTAGTTCTACCGCCCACCCTATGAGTGTTAGTGATAGGCGGCGCCCTCAGACTACCTCCCATGTGTCGATGAGACCTGATCAGTTGAGAGATATGATTGGGGATATTGTCAGAGAGAGCCTCCAGCAGGCTGGAGTGGGTGTTGTTCAGGAGCCAGATAGGGTTACTCCTCCTCAGTTTGAGAGTCATCAGATTTCGAGGAGAAGACATTCCCAATCACAGCATCAGTTTCAGCCACAGTATCAGCGACAGTATCAGTATCAGTCGCAGCCTTAGTCAGTTAGAGAGAGACATCAGTATCCAACTGGTTATACAGATTCCAGTCAGAGTATGAGTACAGATACAATGGGTACTGGTTCTTCAGGTAGACTTCATCCGATCTACCATCTATCAGGGTCGTATCAGCCAATCAAATTCAGTGGGTCCAGGGATCCAGCAGTGGCCGAGGACTGGATAAAGCCAGTAGAGAGTGTTATGGGCCTCTACACGTTGTTAGAGAGAGAGAAAGTTAGATATGCAGTATTCCATCTTAAGGGTGATGCCAAGGTCTGGTGGAGTCTAGCCAAGACTTCCATCAGCGAGGAGCAGATGACATGGGCGAGATTCAGACAGCTCTTCGATGCAGAGTACAAGAGTGTGGAGGTGTTGTATGCCAAGGCCTAGGAGTTTATTGATTTGGCTCAGAGGTCGAGCTCAGTGAAGGAGTATGCTACCAGATTCAATGCTCTAGCGAGGTTTGTCCCGAGTTTGGCAGGGACAGAGTTGGGCCGAGTTCAGAAATTTATTCATAGGTTACATCCTACAATTTACAAAGATGTGATGACAGGACCAGAGCCTCCCCAAAGATTCAGTGATGCATTGGGGAGAGCACTCAGATCTGAGGCCGGTTTACAGAAGATGGGTGCTTTGAGCAGTGCATCTGAGAGAGTTCAGAGATCAGATGACAGAGATAGGGGCAAGAGGCCAATGTCAACCAAGAGATCTGCCCGTGGTTTCCAGAGTCAGAGGCAGAGAGTTACACCCCAGCCACCACAGTGTACCAGATGTGGCAGACGTCATCTAGGGGAGTGTATGGCAGGTCAGATAGTATGTTATTGGTGCCATCAGCCGGGGCACATGATGGCAGCGTGTCCATCCAGACTTGGAGCTGGTGGTAAGCCGGGCTGAGGTGGAGCTGGTCAGTTCAGAGGCCGAGGTGGTCCACCCAGAGGCGGAGATAGAGTCGAGAGAGGTAGAGCAGACTATCCCAGAGCTGGTGGTAGAGCACCTGAGAGAGGTGTCGGACCTTCAGGAGTTGGCGGAGGCAGAGCCAGAGTTTATGCAGTCCGCCAGGAGCAGGCAGAGGTCATTCCCCATGCAGTTATCGGTCAGTTACTTTATTTTGATACTCCATTGTTTGTTCTTATTGATTGTGGAGCCACACACAGTTTTGTGTCTTGGAGTGTGGTTGAGAGATTAGGGGTTGATCCTAGTGTGGCCAGTAGGAGTATCCATGTGGAGATGCCAGATGGGGGATTTATGTTGAGTGACAGAGTCCTCCTAGATCAGGAGGTAGAGATTATGGGTAGATCCATGGTGATTGATTTGATTCTGCTGGAGTTAGCAGACTTTGATATGATATTGGGTATGGATTTCTTGGGTAGATATGGTGCAGAGATAGATTGTGAAAGGAAGAAGGTGAGATTCCATATAGGCCCTGATCAGTTTGTGTTTGGTGAGGGCAGAGTTGACAGTCTGATGATCTCCAGCATTCAGGCGAGTAGATTGTTGAGACAGAGTTGTGTTGGATACTTGGCCAATGTTGTGTGTAGCAGTTCAGTGGGTCCGAGTATCGATGAGGTGCCAGTCATCAGGGAGTTTCCAGATATGTTTCCAGAGGAGTTGCCAGGGTTACCTCCAGACCGAGAGTTGGAGTTTAGTGTTGAGCTTCTTTCAGGTACGGCTCCAATTTCTAAGGCTCCGTACCGGATGGCTCCAGCTGAGCTTCAGGAGTTAAAGAAGCAGCTTCAGGAGTTGACAGATAAGAGGTTTATCAAACCCAGTTGTTTATCTTGGGGAGCTCCAATTTTGTTTGTTAAGAAGAAAGATGGGTCGATGAGGATGTGTATCGACTACAGGGAGCTGAACAGAGTGACAGTGAAGAACAAGTATCCCCTGCCCAGGATTGATGACTTGTTCGATCAACTGTAAGGTGCAGCGGTATTTTCGAAGATTGATTTGAGATCTGGGTACTATCAGGTCAGAGTGGCAGACAGGGATATTCCCAAGACAGCTTTCAGGACCAGATACGGGCATTATGAGTTCGTGGTCATGCCATTTGGGTTGACTAATGCTCCAGCGATCTTTATGGATCTGATGAACCGGGTGTTTCATGATTGCTTGGACCGGTTCGTGGTGGTTTTCATTGATGACATTTTGGTGTATTCCAGGAGTGTGGCAGAGCTTGAGGAGCATCTCAGATATGTGCTTCAGAGATTGAGAGACAGACAGCTATTTGCCAAGTTTTCCAAGTGTGAGTTCTGGCTTGATAGAGTTACTTTTCTGGGTCACGTGGTTTCAGCAGATGGTATTTCAGTGGATCCCAGTAAGGTAGAGGCAGTTTTGAGTTGGTCGAGGCCGAAGACAGTAAAGGAAATCAGAAGCTTCCTTGGGTTGGCAGGTTATTACAGGAGATTCATTAAGAGATTCTCTAACCTAGCAAGGCCTCTCACTGCCTTGATTAGGAAAGAGGTTCCATTCGTTTGGTCAGATGATTGTGAGGCACGATTCCAGGAGCTCAAGCAGAGATTGACTAGTGCGCCAGTTTTGGCACTACCTCAGGAGGGAGTAGAGTTTGATATTTACACAGATGCGTCCCATCAGGGGATCGGGGCAGTGTTGATGCAGAGTGGTAGAGTTATTGCTTATGCCTCCAGACAGTTGAAAGATCACGAGATGAGATATCCCACTCATGATCTAGAGTTGACAACAGTTGTTTTCGCTCTGAAGATATGAAGACATTACTTATATGGAGTTAAGTGCAGCATTTATTTAGACCATAAGAGTCTGAAATATTTCTTTACCCAGAGAGAGCTCAATATGAGACAGAGGAGATGGCTAGAGTTGGTGAAGGACTATGATGTTGACATCAGGTACCATCCAAGGAGAGCCAATGTAGTGGCAGATGCTTTGACTAGGTGAGTAGCCTTATCCAGTCTTTCAGTCCAATCAGAGCTGCAATATGAGATAGCCCGAGAGCAGATTGAGATAGTGACTGCGGGATTCTCCAGATTACAGATCAGATCTTCTCTGTATGATGAGATCAGAGAGTGTCAGATGTCAGATGAGTGGACTCAGGGTATGCTTCAGAGGATGTCAGAGAGAGCAGTGCCAGACTTTGAGTTCAGAGATGGGATCTTGAGATTCAAAGGCAGAGTATGTGTGCCACAGAGTTCAGAGTTGAGGCAGAGAATTTTGTCAGAGGCACACAGTACGATGTATTCAGCACACCCAGGCAGTACAAAGATGTATCAGGATCTCAAGAAGAGTTTCTAGTGGTCAGGCATGAAGAATGACATAGCAGACTTTGTTTCCAGATGTCTGGTATGTCAGCAGGTTAAGGCAGAGCATCAGAGACCATCAGGTTTACTTCATCCTTTGAGTATTCCTGAGTGAAAATGGGAAGATATTTCTATGGATTTTATTTTTGGTCTTCCCAGAGTTCAGAGAGGATTTGATGACATTTGGGTGATTGTGGACAGGCTGAGTAAGTCAGCTCATTTTCTGCCTATCAGACAGGGTATGTCTACTGATCAGTTGGGGAGACTGTACATCAGAGAGGTGGTCAGACTCCATGGTGTTCCCAGGACTATAGTTTCAGACAGAGACTCCAGATTTCTGTCAGCTTTCTGGAGGTCATTGCAGAGAGCCTTGGAGACCAGATTACAGTTTAGTTCAGCCTACCATCCTCAGACAGATGGGCAGACCGAGAGAGTTAACAAGATTCTGGAGGATATGCTCAGAGCTTGTTGTATGGACTTTCAGACTGATTGGGCAGAATTGATTCCTCTCATGGAGTTTGCGTATAATAACAGTTATCAGGCGACTATTCAGATGGCTCCATTTGAGGCGTTGTACGGTCAGAAGTGTAGATCTCCTCTTCATTGGGATGAGATTGGAGAGAGAGATTCTCTGGAGACAGTTGTTGGCCCAGAGATTGTTCAAGGGATGATTGAGCAGATCCGGATCATCAGGCAGAGGATGAGACAGGCCCAGGATCGACAGAAGAGTTATGCAGATCTGAGACGCAGAGAGATCGAGTTTGTAGTAGGCGACAGAGTTTTTCCGAGAGTTACACCGTACAGGCACGTGCTCAGATTTGACAGGAATGGGAAGTTGACCCCTAGATTCATTGGTCCCTATGAGATACTTGAGAGAGTGGGGACAGTTGCCTACAGATTGGCTTTGCCAGCTAGCATGGACAGGATCCATAATGTGTTCCATGTGTCTCAGTTGAGGAAGTATGCGGGGGATCCTTCTCATGTGCTTCAGTTTTCAGAGGTAGAGTTGGCTAATGACTTGAGTTATCAGGAGCTACCAGTACAGATTCTGGACTACAAGGTTAAAGTCCTCAGAAACAAGCAGATTCCTCTTGTGAAGGTCTTATGGCGCAGTCAGAGAGTGGAGAAAGCCACTTGGGAGGTAGAGTCTGAGATCAGGGATAGGTTCCCAGAGTTATTCAGGTAAATTTCGGGGTCGAAATTTTTATAAGGGGGGAGGAAATGTAGCATCCTAGATCCAGAAGCCCTTAGGGGTAGAGTTTTGGAGTTAGAAATCGAATTCAGAGAGAGATTGGGAGTCTGGTAAGTTCAGGGGTGAGTTTTCGAAGCCATGTGGCTTCCGTTGGAATCCTTTCGGAAGGATTCGAGTAAGCGAGCGAGCGGGAAATAAGTGATGCTTATTTTCCCTGGTGCACGACCGTGCATCCTTGGTGCACACCCGTGCGTGACATGCTATATAAGTGAGCCGTGAGCATTATGTCATTTTTCTCACCCAAGTTTTCTCTTTAGCCAAAATTTATCTCTTCCTTATAGCTCCTCCCATCCTTAGAGAGGAAATTCAGCAGCCGGTTCCTCCTAATCCGGTTAGAGAGCAAAGAGATTAGTGTTTGAAGCTTGTTTTCCGAAGCATGGAAAGAGGTAAGTGTTCCTCACTTCTTCTCGCGTTTTTCCAGCTTGATTGATGAGTTTTGTTGCCATGGATGAATTCCTTGCATGCTGATGAATGTGTGGAATGCTTATATGTGATTGCATTGTTGATTTGGTTGATGGATTTCCACCCTTGAAGCTTGCATGTGTGTATGTATGGCTTTGGAGAGAGAAAAAATATGTTCCCATGGTAAATCGTTTGATGGTTGATGCATGTGCAAGTTGAGGCTTGAATTGCGTTAATTGGGATGTTGAGAACATGTGTTTGAAGTGCTATTATGAATGCATGTGATTTGGTTGGCCGTTTTCGTGAGTTTTCCGGGCGGTGCTTTGTGGAAGAACCAGACACACGACCATGCGCCAGTATGGCACGACCGTGAGCCTGTGTTTCTCCAGATGCACGCCCGTGTGCACGACCTGTGCACGACCATAAAATGTATGTGCACGCCCGTGTGTCCGCATACGCACGCCCGTGCATAGGCATTTTTAGTGAAGATGAATAGTGAATTCCAGTAGCTTGCACGACCAGGCGCACGATCGGTGCACGGTCCCGTGCATCAGGGTGCACGCCCGTGCACGTTTCATGCACGCCCGTGCATCAGCAGATTTTCAGAAAAATGATATTAATTGTTTAATTAAGCATGGGAAATTCAGATAAAGGTTAAATGGCTTCAGATAAGCATTAGATGAGCATGTATTCAGACAACAAACTGCATGTGCATATCATGACATGACATGTAGTTCAGAGAGGATCAGGGGATCCGAATTCAGCAGTATTCAGAACCTGATGTACGGGTAAGAGTATAGGGTGAATACGAGGGGGCATCTGTGGGATTCAGCCTTCTGACACCAGTCAGAACGCTCAGTAGCATTTCAGATTCAGTTCCTGACACCAGTCAGATGATTCAGCAGCATTTCGGTTTCAGCTCTCTGAAACCAGTCAGATCGAAGCAGTACAGTATTCAGATTCAGCTTTCTAGCCAGTAGCTAGACTGTTTAACCCACATGGCCAGGATGTCGAATCCCTGTATTACCCAGTCTGATCAGCACAGCAGGTATCCGAGGGTACAGAGAGGTATTCAGATGCATGCATCCAGTTTCCAGTTAGCATGACATGACATACACATCATGACATGCATCCTTATGATAATAATGAATGAATGAAATCCAGATAACAGTTTTCAGATTCCAGCAAGCGCATAGATGTATGAATAGGGCCGAGGCCCAGGTATGTGTTTGTTTATATGATTGTTTGTGCTTGCTTGGGTATTGTGGGAAGTAAGGAGCGCTTACTGGGTGATCTTTATCACTCATCCCCCTCCTTTTTCCAGTTTTCAGGTGTTCGTGCTGTGGCTGCGGAGCGGTTGGATAGAGGCTGACGGAGAGGGCACGCACACACACCGCGATCGTTTTTGTATATCAGTTTTGGACCTGTGTGGTCAATTTGTAAATACTTTTGTATCAGGATGTTCAAAACCACTATGTATGTATGAAAAAGGGCATTGGGCCCATTGTACAGAACAATATGTATATTTCAGATGTAATTCAGTAAAGTTTCCGTATGTGCAAAAATTGTATAGTTTCAGGATGTTTGTTTTATTTATTTTTTGTAGGATTCCCGTTGCGGGTACCCAGGTTTTCAGATTAGTAATAAAAGCTCCCCATTGTTATTCAGTAGCAGGGGTACTCGTGGCGACGGGTCCTACAAGCATGGCAAGAGGTAAGTGTTCCTCACTTCTTCTCGCATTTTCTGGCTTGTTTGATGAGTTGTGATGCCATGGATGAGTTAATTACAGGTTGATGAATGTTTGATATGTTTATGTGGTCTTGCATGTTGAGTTTGATGATAAATTTCCACCCTTGAAGTATGCATGTGTTATGTGTGTGCTTTAGTGAGAGAATCAAGAATCTTCCATGGTAAAATTGTGATGAATGAGTGCATGTGGCATGTGAAGCTTGAATTGTGTTATTTGATGCACTGGGAACATGTACTTGAAATGGCTTTGCAATTGATTGTGTTTTGGCATGAGTTTTGATACATTTTTCGAGCGGTGCTCTTGTTGAAGAACAAGACGCACGACCGTGAGCCTTTGTTTTTCCAGATGCACGCCCGTGTGCACGGCCAGTTTTCCAGACGCACGCCCGTGCCTTCCATAGTGCACGCCCGTGCGTAAGCATTTTCAGTGAAAGTGAATAGTAAATTTCATTAGCTTGCACGACCAGGCGCACGACCAGCGCATGACCCCGTGCGTCCTGGCTCACGCCCGTGCATCAGCAGATTTTCAGAAAAATGATTAATTATTGATTAATTAAGCATGAAAACTCAGATAAATGGTTAAATGGCTTCAGATAAGCATCAGATGAGCCTGTATTCAGATAATAAACTGCATGTGCATATCATGACATGACATGTAGTTTCAGAAAAGATTAGGGGATCCGAATTCAGCGGTATTCAGTGTTCAGAACCTGATGTACGGGTAAGAGTATGGGGTAAATACGAGGGGGCATCTGTGGGATTCAGCCTTCTGACACCAGTCAGAACGCTCAGCAGTATTTCAGATTCAGTTTCTGACACCAGCCAGACTACTCAGCAGTATTTCAGTTTACCATCTGGCACCAGACAGATTGGGCAGTAGTATTCAGATTCAGCTTTCTAGCCAGTAGCTAGACTATTTAGCCCACATGGTCAGGATGTCGAATCCCTGTGTTCACCAGTCTGATCAGCTCAAGCAGGTACCCGAGGGTACAGAGAGGTATTCAGATGCATGCATCCAGTATATTCAGTTAGCATGACATGACATACACATCATGACATGAATAATAATGATATCAGTATATAATGAGAATGAGATTCAGATAACAGTTTCCAGATTCCAGCAAGCGCATAGATGTATGATTAGGGTCGAGGCCCAGGTATGTTTGATTTATATGATTGTTTGTGCTTGCTTGGGTATTGAGGGAAGTAAGGAGCGCTTACTAGGTGATCTTTATCACTCATCCCCCTCCTTCTTCCATCATTTTCAGGTGGTTCGTGCTGGGTTCGAGGAGTGGGTGGAACGAGGCTAACGGAGAAGGCACGTACACACACCCCGGTCGCAGTTGTACAGTTTTCAGTTTTGGACCTGTGTGGTCAATTTGTAAATACTTCTGTATCCAGATGTACAAAGACAGTATGTATGTATGAAAAAGGCCAATGGGCCCATTGTACAGAACAATATGTATAATTCAGTCGATGTATATATTTCAGTTTCCGCATGTGCAGAATTGTATAGTTCCAGGAAGTTTATTTCTTTTCGTAGGATTCCCGTCGCGGGTACCCGAATTTTTAGATTATTAATAAAAAGGCCTTCCAAAATTCAGCAGTAGGGGTATTCGTGGCGGCGGGTCCTACATTGTACGTAAAAGCCACATTAATGATAATAACATAAAACAAAAAGATACCAAACTTCAATACATGGTATGTGATGAATTCCCACCCTTACCTCTTTTAGAATAACGTGACGAGGAAGAAGTTGGAATTGCTCTAAGACTCTTACAATTTAGTCTTGCATGACCAAGTGGTTGACATCAATTACAAAAACGTTATTGTAGATCATCGCCAAGACCTTAAACATAAGCCTAAGTTTGAGACTTTTACAATTTAGTCTTGCATGACCAAGTTGTTGACATCAACTACAAAACCGTTGTTGCACATCATTGTCGAGACCTTAAATCATAAACCAAAATATTAAAAAAGGAATTATATTATTACTTAATAGATGTCTAGCTTGTTAACAATCGATCACATGTTGCCGAATAACTCAATCATTCTTTGCATGAATCCATTCTAATTGAGCCCTTAATAGATTGACACATTCGTCATAAACTACTAGATAAGTCCTGACACTATAATTTGGATGCACCCATTAATAGCAATCTAATAGGTTCAAAACTTTTGCTAATAAGGCGACATGTGTGCAAGAAATTTGTGATGATTCAATTTCTTACCTGCCTCCCATATTGAAAGTCAATAGGTAATCCGAGTATTACCATTTTTGGCTTTAACAATAAATAAAGTTCTAAGATATATAACCTTTAAAAGAGCATCATCAATATAGGTCATCGACGAATTTTAATTTGCAATACCCAAATAAAACAGTGCATTTCCATGATTAAATCTATGTTCATCATCTATTTAATGTGTAACAGTCCAACGTTATAAATCAATAAATTGTAATAATAATCAAATTGGATGATCTCCCAATTTAGATTTATCGGTTTGTATAAATGATCTCCCATATATATATATATATATATATATATATATATATATATATATATATAAAAGAAGTTCATTTTGTATTTAAACTGGATTTTGAATATCCAACCCTGCAAATTATTTTTAATTAATTTCTCAAATATATTAAGAAGTAAAAAAACAGTAAATACCCAAATGTTGGAACGAAGTTAAACATCAAACTACGCCGTTCGGTTCTCAAAAACCCATCCGTAGCACATCGTAGCCTCAGAAGAGTCGGCTTTTGGTTCTGACATCGAACGAAAAGAGAGGAAAACGAAAGAAAATCATGGGTGCAGAAGAAGAGCAACTAAACGAGAAATCATCCTCCACGGCCAATCCCATTACCGCGGCCCAATTTCTCTCCTGGAAGCGCCAGAAGGTCTCTTGCTTTTATCCTTTCCTTGCTTTTTCTTTTGTATTAATCGCTTGATATCGTAGTACAATTAAACTTTTTTTTCTATTTTGGATTATCTGATATAAAAATTGAAACTGACCCAAATTGTTAGAATCTGATGACGCTTGTCTTGGAGTTAGTTTATATATCGAATTTTTTAAATTTTATATTCAGTCAGACAAAATCAAATCTAAAATTATTGAAAAGTGATTTGGTATTATATGAATTCATTGTTTCTTTTAGCGTTTCGTTTTCAGTTTTAGAGGAGAAAATTGTCGGCTACGTTAGTGTTTAGAGTATGAACTTCTGTGTCCTACTTGATGGACTAGAAGTTGAAATTTATGGGTACATCAATTTTTACTGAATATGTAGGGCTATGGAGGATTAATATTGTTCATTTGGAAAGTTGGTTCTGCATTTCACATACTGAATGTGTTGGCCAGTTAAATTAATCTGCTCAGCACCGAAACCAAAAGACTGAGATTAGTATATCTGATTGGCAAAAGTGCACCCTGAAAAGCTTTAAAGGGTTTCATTAAACACAAACTGATGGTGGTAGTCCAAGATTAAACAATATAAGCTGCACCCATTTTGCTGAATGAGATGTCGGTACCTCACTCTTGGCAGTGTAAATGTGTTTTTCAGTGATGATTGTCAGAGTTGTCATTTGTATCATGACCACTGTTTCTTTTTTCTAACCCAACTGGCTTCAGGATTTGTGTTGACATTGTTTAACACATGTTTGAGGATCAAATGATTCTTTTAGTGAAACGATAGTGTATATCATGATTCTTTTCATATTTTTCACAAAGCAACAATGAGCTATTAATTGTTAATGGTAAAGAAAAGTGACAAATTGAATTGTATGCATAAATCATGTAGCCAACCTCTATAGCTATCTCAATGCATTTATTATGAATGGAGTATACCTTCTTGCAAGTGAATTTAAGCTTCTCCCTGTGGATAGGAGGCCATTCTGAAGTGGAGCAGGTTTGAGAAGGGAGCGTTCCTTTCTTTTTTATCAATGTTTAGGACTGATATTATTTTCTGTGTTTTTGTGGCGAATGTGCATCCAACTGCATATCATATGTCATGCATGGATAGTTATTTGCTTTGTCTGTTTGGATAATATAATATATCTTTTCCTTTTATAGGATGCTGATACATCAGCTAGAAAAGCTGAGGCAGCTAGGAAACGAGCAGAGGATATAGCTGCAGGAACAGTTCAAATGAATGGCAGGGAGCTTTTCTTGCATGAACCTTGGGTGTTTGATAACTCAAAGTATTAAGGTTGGTTTATTAAAATACATGTTTTTCTTCATGGATGCCATATGTATAAATGCAATCGCTTGCTCTTTAAGAAAATGGGTTGTTGCATCTCTCCGATGGTTTTATAATTCACTGTTGGTTCTCTTGTTAAATTTCTGTTATATATGCTCCTTGCAGGTGATCAATTTGAAAGTATGATGATTGTTTAACCAAGAAAAGGAAGAACGATAATAAATCAAGCAGAAAGAGCAATAGTTGTTCCTCAACAATCAGTTGAGAAAAGAATTGCTTCTATTGCAGTTATTTTAACAATTGTTTGCCGATACCATGGCAGTTGTGATGTTATTTGTCAATGAAGAACTCTTTTAAGTTCCTGATCATATGAGCAACTTAAACTGGAATGTGCCTTTACTATTAATACTGCTAGTTGTTTTTGTATTTTGGTTGATGTTTGTATTGTTTTACTTTCCTCAATAAATAAATGAATAAAAAAGAAATCTAGAGTTTTGAGTATGGTAAGAAATGAAAGTGGAAAGATCAAATACGTAGAGCCTTATGTCTTCTGTGAGTAACATTCCTAGCCAACCTAGGGATGAGCAGGTCCGAGTTTTTTACTAAAAAAGCAAGAACCAAAATTAGAACCAGTTAGTTCCTATATGTGAAACTTGATCAGTTCTGGTTTCCGTTATGAATACATGACAACTCATAAAACTCCTACTTCTTCCCTCACCGTCCCCAGTCGTAAGCCACCACCAACACCTTCACCTTGAGAGCATCTCACCTCACCATCAACACTCAATTATAATCCCATCCACCATTATCCTCAAACTCTCTATCATACAACAATCAACGAACATAAATCAAAATCATAACATCCATCGAAAAGGCTCAAATATTGTAAATCAAGGTGGTAAGGCCCTCGCAAAGCTCCCAACAGTATAGAAAATTAAATAATTGATTATCGTTGACAAAATTGAATTAATTCCTATTACACTGATTAAGCTTTACATATTTATGATTTCATTATTTATATTCATATTAAAATTACATAAGAAATAACACAATTATTCTCAATACAGTACAATGAAAATTTTTACCAAACTTGAATTGGGTTGGCATCTGAGTGTCCATTAACTTGTGGGATTTTGTTCATTGTCAGTTTGTACATTGTGGCCATTGATTGGGATATCAACCTGGTCACGTTGCATGATTTCTGCTGTCTCTGCACCCATCAACGCATGCTGCTGCGCACACCGTATTTACAAATTACAAACATAGACACAGCTTAGATTACAAGGTTAAAATGATCATAATTGTCAACCTGAATGTGTGGGTATAAGGTAGATGATATGGGAGGGGAACGGAGGTCTGCTGAAACATAAGCCTGAGGCCATGTGTGATAATTTTCGCCACCCGGGTTCGTCATTTGGCATTCTCCTATGCCATGTGGACCGGTATTCGAGCTGGTTCCTTGCAACAATGGCTCATACATTGTGGTTGACAAATCCCTGGAAACATAATCGATTGCTTCGTGAGGAGTTGTAAGTTTCTAACACAAAATGTTCGTATGGTTGTGGGGAAAAGAGAACAGAAAAAATATGGCAGTGTAATGTTACCTGAGTTGATTTAACGAGGCTGATGTATCGTACATTTGAGCTTGGCTATGACCACCATCAGGCAACCAGCCCACAACTTCATTCTCAAAAGAGGTTGGCATTGCCTGTTGACATTGCTGTTGATATGCAATATTATTTAGTCTTGGAAATTCGATTTTCTTATTACAAGATGTTTTTAGCATAATAATTACCTGCATACTTGATGGGTCGTAGGAAGATAGATGGTTGCTCAATAGATAATCCTGCAGCCACAAACAAGTAAAAATTCACAGAAAGAACCAGACAACCGTGTGAGGAAAAAAAACTGAATTCAATCATACCTTTCTTTGCACTACCCGTGTCAAAGTGTCAACAAGGTTTTTCTCGCAGGATTCAATATCTTTCATAGATGTTAGCCTTGAAGGGTCAGGTTCATATGTCCTTATCTGGTCCTCCGCCATTTGAAGTTGTTGCTGTAACCTGCCAACTTCTTGTTGGAGTTCCTGTATAAAATAATAATAATAATAATAATAATAATACCAGTACCAAAACGTTTTGGAAATAAAAGAGAGATTAAGAGACCAGTCCTTAAAATATTTTATTTATTTTACCTCAATGTCACTGTTGATAGCAGCAGGACTTTTTTATGGCATCAGAGAGGATCCAGAAACAAGAACAAAAGAAGAAGAAAATTATCAAAACCTGTTCATTACATCATTCAACTTGAATTGATTTAGGGTTTATTAGAGACAGAAACAAACTTGGCTAATTGAAGAGCAATGTCATTTTCACTCCTTAATTCTTGCAGGGCCCTTAGCAGATACTGCATGAAAGGGTTTCAAGTTTTAACGAAATAATTATTCTTCTAGTATTTTGCCTTTATTTATTTTTAAAATGACAAAAAAATAATAATAATGAAGAACTGTCTGTCTTACATCTTTGTTTTGAATATCACTGCAACAAAATGGAAAAAAAAAAAAAAGCAAATAATGAAATTATTACAACTTCATGAAAAGTAATTAATTACGAAGAAAATAGAGGGTTTAAGGACATACGGGTGTCTGCGTTGGTCGGGGAAAATCAAGGCACTGCTACAAATCATTTTATTATTAAATCATTAAGAATTCAAGAAAATTAAATAATTAATTTAGAAAATTATTTAAAGAGCTTACTGTTCTCTTTCTTGATCTGGGAGATTAACAAAACGAGAAAACACATCCTCAATCCTGAAATTAATGCATAAAATCAGGAAGTTTTAAAATTATATATCGCTGCATGCCCTGGATTCTACGACTAACAACAAATGACGTGGCATAATGCACAAGTTTATTGGAAAACCTTGAATGATCATCAAAATGAACCTAGTCTTTTTCCTTGTAAAATCGAGGGTACGTAGGAAGGTTGTTTCAATAGCCGGTGAAAAGATCCTAATCCCTAGCTTAATTCAGAGTTCATCTTTTAATCAGTTCTAAGAAGATAAATGAAATCAAAATAAAAAAATTCGATATATATCTCTTGCATGGTATTGGAAATGATTGCTATACAGAAAAACAAAATGACGAAGATGAATTGAAAATGGCACCTTTTTTTCCCAGAAAAGTGACTGAGACGACCCGAAGGAGAAAACATGATAAGAGCTATATCAATATCACAAAGGATGGAAAGTTCATAAGCCTTCTTAATGAGTCCATTCCTACGCTTTGAGAACGTAACTTGCCTATTTGTGTTGTTTTCTATTCTCTTAATCTCCAATTTAACACGACCCATCTTGATATTCAGTTAGCTGTATCTATTACAACCCAAAAAAAAAAAGAGATAAAATGTTGATAGAAACTTTTTAAATTGGATCAAAGAGTTTTGCTTTTCTTTTTTTTTAAGAAAAGAAAATATATGGCGTTCCTACATATAAATGTGTGTGTGTGTGTAAACTGTGCATGGCCTGAAAAGAAGGGCTGTTAAGCATTAGAGATAGAGAGAATTATGGTTAGAAATGGAGGACTGTGGAGAGATTGAAAGGTTTTCAAGAGAAGAGTTTCGTTGGCTGTGAACTTGGCATTCGATTCAATGGTTCACAATTACAGTTAGCCTGTTGGTGAACCACTTTACATTTGGTTCCATTATTTGTGTGCATCTTTGCCTTGGGATCCCCAAATGGAACATATAACAAAATTATAAAGATCTCCTCCTAACCAAACAAAATACTGTAAACTCCATTTTATATATTTGAGTTAAATATATATGTATTATATATTATGGCATTTTAAACATGCAATCAAAACTATCATTATTTAATGGAAATTATGAAAAGATGCAAAGTCTTTCTTTAACTTAACATTATGTGAAATATTGAATCCAATCAAAGGAATAGGAATGTGATATTCTTTTATTACGTTTATTGAGTTTTGAAATTATTGAATTACGTTGCAAATTTCAAGTCTTATATATTATAATGATGCAATTTTTTATCACCAACTTATATATGTAATTTAAAATTTTCTATAAGATGAGTTGTAATATCATTTGTTAGAGTCTAAAAAGACTTAAATAAATTTGCTACACGCATGTGAGAATTTAGTATAGATAACAAATGAACATATAATAAAGAAATAGATACAATATTATAATTTTTATGTGATTTGGTCTAATATTGAAGACCTACATTTATAGTATTCTCACTAGTTTTTTGTATAATACAAGAATAATAGTTTGGGATTCTTAATGTTTCGATGATATATGTTAAAATGTTGAAAATGACTAATTTACGTTTGGCATAAATTTATTTCATGATAAGAAAATATGCAAATTTTTCAAAAGCATGATTGTGCTAAGTATTTTTAGTACTTGTGCATTCTAAAACATGGTAGCATGTGTGCTACTCATGTTAGGGTCTAAGATATTTTGCAAATTTTATTTTTCTATCACATGATCATGCGCTTGTAGCACACAATTGTGTGTTCAAGAAATTTTGTGATAATGAGCTAGTGAGTCATGTAAAGGTCAAATGCTTAATCAAAGTTTGGAAAGTCAACTTTAAAAGATACATGCCTATATGTTAAGGAAAATGAAAAAGCATAGAAGAAGAAGAGTTGAGCTACCAAGACAAGTTATGTTAGATAGTCATGCTTAGTCAACAAAGTCAAATATGTTTAAAGTACATCTATGTATCAAAGACACATGTCCGTGCAAAAGGCAAAATTCGATCATGTGTGTTCTCGTGTCATCAACCATAACACCACCTAAACTTCAATAAATATTCAAGTTACAAAGTCACACGACGTTATGTAAGAAACATAAGGCCATGTGTAGTTTGGCGAGGTTGATAAATTCGACTCTTGGGAGTTTATTTAAGATAATAAATGAAGAAAATATGATTGTGCACCTGAGGTACACGATCGTGCAGCTAAAACACACAATCGTGCTCTTAGACAAAATTATTATAGAGTTATTTTTCTGAACTATCAACAGATCTATTTAGTTTTAAACAGTTCATTTTCATTTCAAGTCATCAAAAATATATATAAAAGAGATCATTTGAAGCGTAGATGGCAAAATAACATATTGTATTAAGCTTTCATTTTCTTTACTCTAAATTCTCACACTACTCTATTTATAAGCTAAAAATTGAAATATTTTAAAAGAATTCTTTGTACCAAAACTTGTATGTCAATCTTGTAGAAACATCAAACACTTTTAACTTTGTCTTACAATTTTTTGTACGAAATCTCAATTTCACTATTATAAAAGGTGTTATCTCAATCAACTAACATATATTCTTGAAGATAATGGAACTTTAAACTGTTTTGATTCAAAAAATAGATGTAAAAAGTTTGTGTTCAAAACTCTGAATTACTCTAAAATTGGAAAATCATTATAAAGATGCTATAGTGTAAGATTTGATCTAAGACAATATTTGATTAGAAGAACCATTTACAAATTTAAAATTGTCTTGTCATTAGTCTTAAAGACTTCAAATTGAAGAGTTGATTAATAAATGTTTGTTGTCCACTCTCATCCATTTGTGTTTAGAGGGTGGCTTCATACTACTCAGTTTTTACTTATAAATATTTTATTTGTGTTTTAAGAAGAAAACCCACCCTGCAAGACAAGATGAAAACCATCCAAATCTCTCAGCAGTATCCAGATAAGAAAATTCTCTTTAAACCATGCAACATGATTTTTCATATCATATATAAAATTAAGATTACCACCTAATCTTTTCATGTTTGAAAAGAAAAAGGTAATTAGATTATATCTTATATTATCTATTATATCAATACGGTAATCTTTTATCATTTAATAAACCAAATCAAATAATAATATCAATATTAAAATATAAATTATTAGAATAATATTTTATTACTTTAATCAAAACCAATTCTTTATCTTTTTGTAAAGGTCATCGGCTCTGGAGTGAATGAGAGTATAGGCAACATCTTGGGCCCTTGGCCCAGTCTAAAAGGTGAGATGCGGGTGGTTAACAAATTCCAAATTCTCAGCTAACTCGAGTACCTGGAATTTTGGAACCCAACTGATAAGTAACCGACACCCACTATCCTTTCGAAGGGCCTCGGCAATTGTTGTTAACAGTTAAGCATACTTTATTGCAAGTTTAAATAAATCTTTTGATATGAAATCTTGAACCAAGACCACATGCTCAAAGTTAATTTGAGCCTTTTCCCCTCTTAAAATAAAGCCCACCAGCATTCCACATTCATGCTTCCAGCCCAATCCATAGAGACTATTGGTCCCTACCAAAGCTTTGACAACCTTAACAAGCTTAATCCCTACACTGCGGGTCAATGGGTTTTTCATCCATTCTTCTTCCAGTTCCACCTGTCTTTCCAATAAACTCTTCCCGGGATTTCTCGCCCAAAAATAAGCAACCCAACCAGCCAAGTGAAATTCAGCCTGGACGCCTCAACGCCATGGTCCTGCTTGTGCGCAAATTTCCGCCTTAAGAGATAATGACTACTTGACTTCTAATAATATTGTTTCACCTAATAGAAATGAAGAAGGGTCAAAGACCTAGTCGTGCAATTTGTCAAATGGTCGGTTCCAAGATACATTTCTTAATTGTGAGGATTTTCAGTGTTTGGAAACTAATATACTTATTTACCAACTAAATGACACCAAATTTACAATTTATATATTAGAAGATTCATCAGAGTAGGAGTTCAATCATGTCCCACAACACACTTTCTTTTTAACAATCATTCAACAAAGATCAATGTTAATTCTTACGTGAATAAAATTGTCATTAATATAACATAACTTTATCTATTCAAATTTAAAATTATATGTCAACATCTTAAGAAAAAAGAGATTCAAACATGCTATATAAAGAAGAGAGAAAGAGAAAAGGAAAGAGAGATGAAAAAACAGATAGAACACTAAAGATATTACATACTATTCTTCTACTACAAAAATATTAGTGAGAATACCATTGATATAAATATTATTATCATCAAATAAGTTTGGCTCAAAATATGAGTTACTAACATCTATGTTTAGGATCTATAGAAAGAAGGTTTAGTATTAAAAAAAAGAGATTTTATATTAAATTTGTCAATATATTTATATCATTAGAAACATCAAAATAACTATTTTTTAAGATTATAAATATTCTTGAATAAGGTAAAAACTTTGATGACATTTTCATTTACCTAACATGTTTATTCATTGTTTTAGATATTTTCTAACACTTTTAAAAATTTAGCTAAGTTTTTTTATATTTTAATGATCGCTCTATGATTGCTCTATCATGTAAAATACAAACATGGATAGTAGAAATTAGTATGGTATTTACAAAAGTGATTAGCTTTCCACCGCAAAATTTCATTAAAAGAAAAAAAAAAAAAAACAATAATTTGCTCATCGTATCAAGCTATTTGCTCAAAATTACTAACGATTTGATTTATTTTTGGGTTCAAATACAGACATAAGTTATTATATATTCACATGATTGAACAAGCATTAGGGTTTTCATCGCTGAACATGGTGGTGTAATTGTCATCCACTGTGGTCTCGGTAATGGTCGCTGTGGCTGGAACGGCCCTAACGTGATTAGCAGGCGCCTTCTTGTCATAAGCCTGAGAAACGTAAGGATTTGCCACAAGAGTATAGGGTACGTAAGGCCATATCTCCACCTTCTTCTTCGTTGACTTGGCTGCTTCCAACACTTTCTTTGGCTCAACATATCCAGTTACAGTCGCCTTCTGTTGTTTCAAGTCCACGTCCACCGATTTTGCTCCTGCAAATTCGTAAATTTGTTGAGTTTCAAACGAATTATCGATTGATAACATGAAGGATACCTCTATAAATAATGAAAACGAAGGGAAATATGTATTTACCTTTTACCCCTGACAGAACACTCTTCACCTTCCGGGCACAGCCTTCACAATCCATCCTGATTTTAAGTGCCACTGTCTGTGTTTGCTTCTTCTTCTTCTTCTTTTTTACACTGCTTAGTAAATCAGAAAGATACTCCAAAGTGCCTTCCACTCCCATTTTTCTTTTACTAGAAAGAAATTTTGGATGATAATTTTTGATTACTGGAGAATAACTTGAACAAAACCCAGAGAAGCTCCTTTTTTGTTGCAAATGAGTATTAAAAAATTACAAGAGAGAGCTTAAAGATTATAGACAAACTAGTGTCAAAGAGTGAAGAAGGATGCTTAATGGTCTTGGCACTGAATGAAGGCTGGCATTACGGATTATTTATAGTGTCAAAACAGACCGGTCTTCATTATTACTTAATTAAAATATTAGGGGAAAATCTAAGGAGATTATACAGACACAGAAAACTGGAAGTGCGGGGTTCTTCTCCTAGAAACTTCCTTGACACCTTTTCTGGATTCTCTTTCTTGTTAACATGTTTAAAAGGAGCAGCAGAAAAGCAGAAGACTTTAAAGGCTGCGCCTGCTTTATCTCAGAACAGTAAAAACCTTGTTATAGAGACGTTAATGATTGAGTTTTAATAAGCAAAGTTGGTGCATGCATGATGAGCCACTTCAAAACCTCCCAAATATATGATTTTTATGCATCATTGAACCAGACAGAGTTCAATTCTTCAGGTACACGAAATGTGGTAGAAAGCAATAAACCCCGTAGTGCTCGCGGAAAGAGACCTCTGTCGGAAGAAAATTGTTTTTTCAGATGGATAGCATCAGCAGGCGCCACGTATGGGAAGATCAAGGTGAAACGTGGACATGGGAGATTCTAACAAGTGAGATGGAATCCATGTGGCAAAATCAAGTACTTGTGAATAATGAATTGCTTAGTTGATTGGGTTTCTGAATGATTGGGCGGCACGACTGTAGAATAAAATGAACCATGAAGAAGAAACTAAATCATCTCCATCTTTATTTCAAAAAAAATATGTATAACACCAGAGAATGAGAGGTCCTCTACTGAACCTTAACCCAAAAGATAAAGGGTAGGTATCATAATAAGAGTCAAAAGTTACATAAAAAAAAACGAAAAAATCCAAATAATAAGCTTGAAAAAACCATCGAATTAAAAGATGAATCCGTACTTAGCACTATAAACACTTCTAACAATGGGACATGATTCCTGTTATTTATGAGCTTGGGATTGAAATGACGGCAATACTTGTCCCCATTTTTTATATAATTTCCACGATGGATACTCTAGGAGAAAGAGATATACGTTTCCACTTATTTGTGAAATGAAAGAGAGCTGGTAGATTTGAGACAGGATGGAAGAGGACCCCCATAGGTGAATCCACGAAGCAAAATGCACCACTCATATAATTGTCCATAGCATGAAAAAAGAGACTAAGTTTGACCTTCTACCACTTCTCTCAAACCTCATAATGCCAAAGATTTTTGAGAAACAATAATTCACCTTATTTGAATTATTAAACTATAAATTATAACCCAAAAACTCAATCCGCTAGCATAAAAAAAAGTCTTGATACACTGTTAGACAGATAAATCGTCATAAAATTATTATATTATTCTCGAAATCAGTTACCTACATTTTGATTATATCTAACAAAAATCACACTAATCAAAATATAATCTTCTCGTAATACACCCTTTTTAATATGATTATAAACTATTTATATTTTTTTAATTAAAATTTTATTTGAATCATATTTAAAGATGTGTTATTCTAATTATCATAATTATCATAATTATATTGAATAAACATAATTTAGTAATATCGTACTATTAGTGCAATCTACCGCTCCAATATTAATAATTTTGTTTCAACATTTTGGAAAGAAAAAAGAGATTCATATCTTTTTTACTGTTAATTTTTCTTTAATGAAGTTGGGTTTTGGGGATAGTTTGTGATTTAAAATTATGGGACAGCATTATGTTTACACAAAATCTTGGGTAGACTAAATTAAAGGTACCAGTCCCTATCCCAATCACATCTATGCAACCAAACCGTTTGTTTATTGTTACTTTTATGCGGCTTTTAATCCTCTCATTCATTTATGTTCAAAGTTCAAACTTTTTTATCTACAAGGAAAATTTTAACGACCAAGAAATTAAAGATTTAGGCACTGGCGTGGAGTAAGATAATTTCTTTCTATTAATAATTAATATTGTTTTAATGGGAGCAGGTGAGCAACCCGAGGAGGTGGGCCTCAACATAGTAACTTGGGAGGCATGACATTTTAATAATAGCGCCAGAATCGGTGTAAATAACTGAGCAAGGCACGGCCAAGGGGTGCTGGGAATTTTGGAATGTTCTCGGATAAATAAAGGCCAAAGGACTTATTTTCACCCATAATTTGAGGCGGGGACAATTCCCACCCTCCAATTTTCAAAAGCCTAAATTTTCACTTTTTAACTAAATTTTAAATATTTTTTATAATTTTTTAAATAAAATAACTAAAATATTTTTTTAAAAATAAAAATTTATAATAAAATTATAAAATAATTTTTGAATATAAAAATTTTTAAAAAATATTTTAAATTTGAAAAATAATCCAGTCACTGCCGTCGATCACCCATAATAGAATCAGTTGACCGAAGGAGAGGCCAGATCTGGTCGCCTCTAGTTTTGAAAGAAGTAGCTAGATCTAGCATCCTCCATCAGAAAAAATGATCGAAAACAATCGGTGGGACTAAGGTCGTCCATTTCCGATCGTTGTTCCTAGTTTTGTCGAAGGTAGCCAGATCGAACGGAGAGGCCAGATCTGGCCTCCCTTGAAACCAAGTGGTCGAAAACGGCCACCTGATTCTATTATAGACGGCCACCGCCGTTGACACCGATGACGATGACTGCTTTAATTTTTTAAATTTTAAATATTTTATAAATATATTTTTAAATTTTTTTAAAATTTTATATTTATTTTATTAATTTATAAAATTTTAATACTCTCGAATTATTACTGTACATCATTATTTTTAATATTAAATTTGACTGGAGAATGAAAGTTTGGGCTTTTAAAATTTGGATGATGGATATTTGTCTCTGCCTCAAACTATGGGTGGGAATAAGTCCTTTGGCCATAAATAAATGATGAACCTAACATCTTCATTTATGATTTTATAATACCGATCTCCCAAATATTGTGCCATTTTTTTCTAAAATACGACCGAACCAGTCGCCCATCACGGAAATTGAGCATTGGTTTCTTCTCAGACTAGGTAATGTAATGCTTTGTTAATCCTACATATTAAGGCAATGATTTAGACAAAACATAATCTAATATCTCTATATGACCTCGCAAAGACTAAGCTGTAGAACTAAATGAATAATTAAGCAAAAACATATTATACCCACTACCGGCCGAATTCTCAGTCTTGATCGCCTTTTAGGTGAGTTTAGACTCGAGCTTCAAACTAAGAGTTTAATATTATCAAATTAGAGTTTAAAGGTGTTCCTCTTGCTAGGCTTGCAAGGCTAAGCAAATTGAATTCGAAACAATCAAAACAAAGTTATTTAGACCACTACAAATCGCTTTGATGTGAGTTTAATCAAGTCAAGTTTTAAAACTCCCCTTAAACTAATCACTCAAGTTTGGTTTGAAGGGAGTTTGACTCATTCAAATTAAACCAAATTCAAGTTTACCAAAATTCAAACTCAATTCAAATCCAACCCTTTATCTTACTCACCTCAATCAATACAATAACCTAATAAAGGTGGACACTCTGTAAGCCAACTTAAGCCGAGATAATAATGACAAAAATAGACAAGATTTATGGCATAGTTAATCAGATGGTTGGAACAAACACATTAACAGTATCAATGAACTCATCAGACGGAGAAGAGAATGAATTTGCAGGATTGATGGTGCATGGGACATTGACGAAGCCATTTTGGCAATAGCGGGTGAAACTGTGCTTGCATTATTGGTGCTCTGTTGTTCATTGGTTGGCAATGGGTTCGGAGATCTGCTACCATCAGGTGGTGGCACAAGATGTACATGTGTTTCTGTCACTCACGTCTTCACCTGCTTAAACAAAAAAAATGGCATTAAATTATGGCCCCAGATATATAAAACAAACACAAACTGGGTACCAATATTGCAGTGGAAAAATAGAAATTGGTTTTTTTTTTTTTTTTGGTAAATAGAGACAAATAAATTGTTGAGAAACAATACCATCATTATAACTGCATAACTCTCATGACAAACCGTACAAAGGACGGGGCATCTATCATTAGTTCATTTAAAACATATTCTGAGAAAAGAGCTACATAGCATTGCGCAGCCAACTTAACAATTTAATCACTAACCATATTTAAAAGAAGATTAAATGCTAAGAATCAAAGAGATACATAGGATTGCAAGCCACCCCAAAAGGATTTCGTTTCTCTGGTCTTCAAAAATACTAGTGAACAACTTGATTGGTACAAAAGCATAGCTGATTTTAAACTGAACTTTATTTAACTTTTATGGTACTAAGCACTAACTGTAAAAATTAGATGCATTTCTTTTGGTAAAGCAAGGACGTCATCTGATAAAGCTGATAAAATCCACAGGTACGGTAGAGTAATACAAAATTTGGAAGGACAAAAAGGAAAAGTTCACTAAAGATCTTACAAAGACCATAAAAAAAACCTGCAGTTATATGATATTCAATTCCTCATGTGAACTCTCAATCATTTCAAAAAATTAAAAAAAAAAAAAAAAGATCTCTAATAACTAAAACAAGGCATTACAAAATCTTTGGTAGTATCTTACTTCAAGACCCTTTGATTTTTGCTTTTCACGTTTTGGTGTCAAAGCTTGCAAATATAGTTTGATTTTTTAAATTATGTCTACCAACTCTGAGGACAAAAATCAATTTAATTAAATAAAAAAACAACCACAAGCACTTGCAATTGGAATGTGACCAGCCCAACTTCATATTTTCCCTATCAAAGACCATGCGATGGCCCATCATAAACTCCTCTGCAAGACATGGATTAAATCTAGTGTCAAAAAATTCAGAACATGAAGAGAGACAGGGAGAAGAAAGATAGAAAAGCCAAAGGGAAAATTCAAGACTGCAATAATGTACTCACGTCCAATAATACTGAAGTCCCCATCTGCAGACATTACAGTTAAGCAAAAGACTGTAAATCCCTGCACAAAATCCAGATAAATAATTATCCAGCACGAACAGTTTTTCCAATCAATTTAAAAGATGAACAAGCAAGAGAAAACTTGTAACAGAAAAACCTGGAAGATATATCTATATCCATATCCATATCCACCCACCCACCCACCCACCCACACACGCACATTGCTCGAAATCGTGGGCCCTTGAAACTTGGAGTGTGGATCAACATCTTTATTAATTATGGGCTTTAACATATTTGAATTCCTATTGCTAAAATAAATTAAGTTAATCTAACTTGGAGACTCATTACATTATATACCCTTTTTTTCCCAACATAGAACTTATATATTTCAACATATATACACACACACACACATGGCGATATCGACCAAACGAACTTAAAATTGTATACAATAACCTTAATGATTGTGGAACTTCACACCAATGCAAAATACATGTTGTCAACTAGAAAAAGAAATCTAGAACTTGAAATTAGACCTTATTTATTTGAAATTAATAAAGCCATAACTTTAGATAGTAAAGTTAATCCAGCAGGATCAGCTACCTGATCTTGAGGCAAGGAATAAATGTGATTATTGACAACAAAGCTTTGATTTGTAGTAAATATGAGCCTCATTTTGGGAATGCTATGCAGCTCCACCGAACTGTTTCACATAAAACAGCTGAAAATGAATTCTCAATATATAAGAAAAAAGGCTTCCCTAAGCTCTCCATATTTACAATCCAGACTGGCATTGAAGCAGTTCTTCCAGGAATTTCCTTGAAGGTCAATTCTTTTAGCAGTCACAAGTTTGTCAAACTGTTATAATAACATAATCATCTTTGCGCCATTCACCATTGTAACACATTTATAAAGTGAAATCAGGACAATTGAAGCATCTTCAAAACAACGTTATCATACAAGTGAGCTGGAAGAAATGTGAATGATGAACCACTATCAACCAATGCCTGGAATCCAGATTGCCGAAGACAAGAACTTCCAACACGGTAAGAGTCCACCTTAACAAAATATGTGTCACTGAAACAATTAACAGACAAATTACACGATTGATCCAAAAAATTTATAAAAACTCCCAAAGGACGACGAAAAGCTAATGGAAGTGCCGTAGTTTTTACTTCTAGCTTCCTAGACAGGGTCAGAGAAAAAATATGTCCAGTAAAATATACATAGATGGCATACTATTTTTCTCCAATAGGTAAGAATGGAGTAGACTGTTGAGATGCAGGCCCCTGATCTCCAAAGAAAATTCTCCCTGAATCATTCTCACCAAAACAAATCGAGAAAGAATTCAGAATTAATCCTGCTTTTGCAAGCAAAGTTGGTACTGAAATGTCTCCAAGTCCCAATCCCATCAATCCATCTGGAGCCGCTCCATCCAGGTAACTACCAGTTTGCTTCCTACCACAGCCGATGAAATGAAACATGTAGCAGAGGAAATAAAAAATACCTAGTTGATTAACATGCAAGGGAAAACCACATAAACACACCCTAAAATGACCGATGCTTGCATTGAACTTCGGGGTGCATGTTTGTTAACTGAAGCTAAATGTAATATGTCTTCAACCAGATATCCAGAACTTGAGGTATCTTCTGAAGCATATTCAGCAATGTAAGGGCAGGGATCCTCCAAGCTTGAGAAGTTTTTGTGAGACTTGCATAACTGATTACTGCAAGATAGGTTTTTGCTGCTGCTTGATGTTGTAGGATCATACTCACTCAGATTTTTTTCCTGCACAATGGATGCCCCAAATACAAGGGAGCACCTGCAATCAATCATTGGAATTAAAATGCTAAATCTGTTACCATTCCTAGCCAAAGCACTCCACAAGTCGTTTAATGCTTCCATATTCGGAGTCCTTTCAACATGAAAGGGGAAAGTAAAAATTACTTTCTAATTGGGGCAAAGCACCCAGGGAATGCCCATTAACATTACTAGGAAGATTAACATTTACCTTCAGATTTTCTCGCAATTTAAACAATGAACGTTACTAGTAGCAATTAAAGATTCCATTGATATTACTTTTTCAAGGATAAAAGTTCATTCCATGACAATGTCAATTCATAATCAAACCACAAATTTTTTTTATGGGTAGAAAAATGTCTAGGTAAAATTTTCCATTGACCAAGCATATGAAAATGAAACCGGTACAAAAAAGAATAAATATTTCAAAACAAAAAGAAGAAAAAAAAAAAGGCCTACCAAAGAAGTATAGTAACTGGCAGACAAAGGCGCGCATTGTATACATTGACATGGGACCCACAACAGATAACTTCCAGCATCCAGTGCAACCAGGAACGAAATGTTTGGTGTCCCTATATCAATCCACGTGTAATGCAACCTGAATTATCAAATCATACACAAAAAAACCTGATTAATAAGCCAATTCGTCAATTAAATGTTTTATTCTTTAAAAGTTGACCAAAAAAAAACTCACCAATAAAACTCATTTCCAAAGTAAAGAGTCTGGCTTCCGTGTGAGGGAAACAGCAACTGATACTGCGACCTGTTAACACTCTGTAAATCCACTCTCATTATCTGCCGTTTCACGTCGTTGCACAAAAGCAACTCAATATACACCACACTTCTCTTCTTCGGCCACGAATCAGCAACCGAAGCGTTACCACCTCTCGAAATCCATGTCTCCTTCGCTTCGTCGGAAAATCGGTGTATCAACTTAGAAGAAAACGTGACAGCAACCGATCCATCGAACAACAAGTAACTAAACAACGACACCAGCAACATACTCAGACGACTCCCCATTTTAAGTAAACAAAGTGAAAGTGAAAGAGGTAGTGACGTCTAACCTGCAAGCTTTATTGATCTCGAGTGCTAAACTGCGCAGAGGAGATGCGTATTGCGCACTAGCTAAATCCAACATTCGGTTCGGCGCCCTTTTGTTTGGCATGGGCCGTGGGTTTCGATCTGCGAATTGATTTGACATAATTCATTTAAAAATAATAAATATTTTATTAATTAAAATTTTAAAAATTATAAAATATATAAAATAACGGATCCATGGTCAAAGGAATCATGAGTTGCGTCATGGGCCTTAACTTACTTTTGGGCCATCTCGTCAAACGGGCTTGGCACGACTCATTGACATCTTTATTGTTATACTAAAATAACAAATAATGGTAATTTAAACCACCGGCCATTAAATTTGTTAATTGGGCTTTATTGAGTCGAATTGGGCTTACTAAGTTTGGGTGTAAAAAAAAAAATTCGAGTTTACTCCTTTGAGCCCCAATTTCTAATTCAAATTTGATTTATTAAATTTAATTAGGTTTTATACATATTTTGAATTTATCTAATTTTAAAAAACTATAAAAAAATACTTTTAAGAAGTATAAAATCTATAAAAACATTCCATTAAATAAAAATTAACTATATGAGAAATTGTGATTATAATTTATATTTACTAAACAATAAAAACAAAATTAAAAAAATAATATTTTTAGACATCAAATTAATACATAAAATAATTTATTCTAGTGGGTAATCAATCATTTATCAAAATTTTATATATTGATTTATTAACAAATTTAATTAATAAAAAACCATAAATTTCTTTATCAGTTTAGACCGGCAACAGGTTTTGAAGAAGGGTTACCACGGTAGGTTCAAGTTATAGGCTACTAGAAGGGCAAAGGACTTATTCCCACTCAAAGTTTTCTTTAAAGACAAAATTCATATCTTAACTTTCTAAAAGTCAAATACTCAATTGTTAATTGAAGTTAATGGTTAACTTTAAAAGTTAACAATTAAACATTAATGATCAAAAAAATATTTTTATCTTTTGAATTAAAAATTTTAAAAAATAATAAATGTACAAAATAAAATTAATTATAATATTAAAATATTAATAAAATAAATTATAAAAATATTTAAAAATAATAAATATTAAAAAGCAACCACCACTAGGGGTGGTGCCCATCGAAAAGGTCATTTAATTCACCTAACTACCCTATTTAGTAGATGTGATAAATATAGTCATCTCCATCATCAACGATAATAAAAAATTGTTTGAAATGACTAGTCTTGACCCCAATGACCATTTACAGCCGTCGTTAATAACGGAGGAGCCCAAATGCCAAGCAGAGCCACTAAATTTAGTTGTCCCGTAAACTAAGTATCCATTTTTTATTAGCTAGTTTAATTTTTTACAATCATCACTATTGATAATGTGTCGAAGATAATAATTGTTTTATTAATTTTTAATTTTGTGTTTTTATATTTTTATTTAAATATTATTTTATATTTTTATTATAATTTTTTATGAAGGTATTTTAATTATTTTATCAAAAATAATTAATAAATTTAAATAAAAATATTAATGAATGAATATTTAAATTTAAAAAATTAAAATATAAAATTTTATCTTTAAAAAAAAATCGTCGGTGGAAATAAGTCCTTCCACAAACCTATGCCTAGGTTAAAAAGAAGACAGATTGAAGAAGTGGATAAAGGAATAATAATAATAATAATAATAATAATAATAATAATAATAATTATTATTATTATTATAAATATTTTTTGTAAATTAATTTTTACACGTAAAGGGTGTAATTGAATTGATTTTAACGATTAGATTTAATTAGGTAGTTAGTCAAACTGATTTATCCAAACGACAGAAGAGGATTATTAGGCTTCATAAAATTTTATTTATTTTTAATCCAAAAATAATTAAAATTAAAATTAAAAAATAAATTTCCCAAAGTGCAGAATCTTTTGATGTGTCGAAACTATTACTTACGTAAGGAATCCGAAAATGGCACTGGGTGAACGCTAAACCCTAAAGCCCCGCCTATAAATCGGCAAATTAAACAAAAGACGATTTAGTTATGGCGGAAGTTTGAAAACAAGAAAAACAAGAAATTCAAGGGTGAAATCGAAGCCAAGCTAGAATCTCGAGAGCGTCACCTAATGCTTATCTGTCTCTTCATCATTTCGGTTGTCATCCTCGTCTGATTCTCTTGTACTTCTTCTTCACCCCTCTTTTTTAAGCGATCTCAAAGCCTAGACGATGATGTCAACTCGTATTTCTCCATTGCAATCCAGTAAGTTTTAATTTTTTTTTTCTTTTTTTCTTTTTCTTTATGATTGTATATGAATTGATATGTTTATTCTTTTACATTGTCTTATCTACGAGTTTCACTAGAACTTTAGGCTCCTTAGAATTATGGAATGAATCGTGTTTGATTAAAATTCCAGTACTGCGATTAGGTTATTCCTTAAATCGTCAGCGATGGTTGGAAAAAAAATTAGAGTTGTTCGTCCAGAGAATTAAGAAATGAAAACAATGTTGATTATTTGTTTGAGCTGGCATCCATGTTTACATGACGGAGATGTTTGATTCACACTTCCATTGCCACGCTTTTTGGACGCGAATACGCCTTCTTTTTGTGCTCTTGTTTCAGTATATAGAATGGGATTCATACGGCAAAACTAATAGAAACGCTAGTAAGATATATTTAAGTTGTAATTAGCATATGGTCTCATTGTTTCTGTATATTTGTCTATTACAGGTAGGTTGCGTATGAACGAGATTTTGAATATCTGCAGGCCGCTTACATCCCCAATCTTTGACGATATTAGCTGTCTCTGCTACAAATCTTTTTTCTCAAAGATGCTCTCCTCGATAACGTACTCAGAATTCTGAAACTCTCTATTTATAACCTGCCAAAAGTACCATACTGCTCTCTCCATGTACTTCTGGTCCTTGATAGCTAGATTGATAACGATATTATAAACCCGACAATTCATTCTCCCTTTATACCTTTCTTTTTCTAATGCAGACCCCAAATACATCAGATATAGAACTTGGTCTCAAGACTCCAACCATTTGTCCTGAGAATAGCCATAACCATAACAATTCTTCCTTTATGAAATCTAAGCTATCGTCTCAACAACTATCACCATCGTTTTGTTCTCAGATGGGTGATTACATTGGTATGGAGAGCTGTCTTGACTTGAAGAATTATGAACATTTGCCTACGGAGAGTAGAGAAGATGGGAATGCGGGAATATGTGTGCAGAATTATATTCATGGTATGAGAGGCCAACGGTGGTCAACGAAGAAGAAAGAATTCCCTCCACCAATCTCATTGCTTGCACGTACAGAAAACCAGCCTTCGCATATGCCATTTGTGTTGAAAAGATACTACACGAATGATGGCCGGTTGATCCTCAGGGAAGAAAGGGTGAGGCATCACGAGTATTTTAAGGCCTATAGGTCCAATGGTCATCTAAGGTTGCAGCTTGTTCCTCTGGATAACGATGACTTGGCCCCTCCGTTTGCCGATGAAAATGAAATCGATGAACAATATAGCAATGCGGGACAAGAAGAAGAAGAAGAAGAAGAAGAAGAAGAAGAAACAGCAGCAGTAGAGATAGAGACTGAAGATTCGAATGCAATTGCTGATTCTGTCTATGACGTTGATAATTACAACAATGCAGAGAAGGAGATTGTATGTAAGGATACGGAACAAACAAAGGGTGCATATGAATCTATAAAATCCGACCCGCCTGCTGAGAATGGAAGTGTTTCAAAGGGTGGAAATGGAGGCGGCGGCAGCAAGTGTTTGAATTACAACAGTGTGATAATAAACTCACCTTGTTGGATGCCAGTTCCAGCAATCAAGCCAGTCCATACTTAGCTCTACCCTAGAAAACTAAATATCTTTGGTCCTGCGGAGTTGTTTAAGGTTGAGTTTAGGAACATCTTCGACTTTTTGATAGCCTTGTCTTGTACAATTTAGTCTTTTAATTTACCTGTAGACATCTTTTTTTAAACCATCTTTGTTGTTGAAGAGTTAATTGTTCTTTCCAGATTTTTTTAGGGTTGTAGTCCAGTCGAGCCATGAAAGGGCGTTTTGGCAGAGTTTGATTTGTATGTGTGTTTATTTTTGCCAAGCTGCCTGTTTACCTCAATGCTAGGATGAAGCAAAGTTTAACAAGACGAACTGGGAAGGGAGAAAATTTACAGATTTTGAAATTTGAGTGAGAATAAAGATGTGAAATATGAAATAGCAATTGCTGCGATTTCTCATGTTCTTTGAAGAAAACAAAACATGCTGAAGCAGTCGTGCACTGGCGCTGACATAATCAGCATGCAGTGGAAGCCAGGGGGAAATGGGGTTGTGTCGCAGGCAGATCTGCCAAGCATATCAAACAGAAATAGTCCCACAACATGCATGAAGACGAAAGGACCAATTTCCGAGGGGACTATTGATAAGTTGTTGGGATATGATCTCATTATTCGCGATATCATATAAAAATTGGTAGAGTAGAGCTACCTCCCAATATCCATTCTCGTCAGATCTGATGATTGGTCATTGATTCTGCATTTTTATAATTCATCTCAGCTGTCGCTGGGACTGAATTCGGCATCCCTTCCGATGCTCCATATTAAATTAGTATTACTACGTGTCCACTGCACTATTTTTAATTCCACTTCAACTTTTTTAGTCAGTAAATTGGAATAATTTACTTGCAACCAATTTTTACATGCGATTATATTGAAGTCAAATCAAATTTAAATAGATTAAAGTTTGTATTTGGTTTAATTGTGATTAAATGATATTCATATTCAACTTTGTGTTTGTTGAATCTCACGATAAGTTGGTTTATATTAGAAGTTATTAAAAATAATTATACACAAATGAACCAAGCCTGACACAATTGAACTGTTTATTATTTATGGTTATGTTTGAAATCCCAAGAATGTTGCATTTGTGTTCGTAATCTAGTGTGTTGAATTTTGTTCACACCAGCCAAAATTGAATATGAATACGAGCATATTTATTTCGAATCTAAATTATAATATGTCTAACTACAATACCAAATAAATTTAAAAGAATTGTTAAATTAAATATTAATAATGATTATACGTCATTATATTATATGATTGAATTTTACTTTATTTTTAATTCAATTCAAAATCACTCAATTAAATATTAATATATCATCATTGTTATTCAATTACATATTTATTTTAAGTATTTATAATTTTGTTAATATGTGAAATTGGGATGATTGGATTTTTCTATCTCTGTGTATGTCTATATTTTGAATGTCTTAGCTTGGAATAAAATTGGACAAAAAAACAAAAATAAATCAAAATTAACCATAATTAAATAAGATTTAATAATTTTTTTTTTTAATAAAAACATAAATTTCTTAATGTTCAAAACGTTTTTTCAAACTTGTAGATACGGCATTCATAAAGATAATCAACAATTAACGAACAAATATTGTAAGTCATTGTTTGAGAAAAGGCTTTAAATAGGACACGATTTCTTCTTGAAGCCACAATTAGAAAACAAAGGTCTAAATTCATCATGACTTCCACAATCTACTTAACAGTGAAAAATAATTTTATATTATCTTTAAATTGCATCCCATAATCTCAACTATCATTATAATCAAAATGTAATTATTTTTCTATCGTAATGAGATCACAAGGACATCCATTAAACCATATATTTTTGCACTTTACAAATAAAATTATATGGAAAAGCCTTCTCTAAGGATGAGAAACCACGAAAAAATATTTCATCATATCAAATAAAGTTGTACAAACAATACCAGAAAAATAAAAAAACATATACCTCCAAAACAAGTATAAAAGAACGAGAAAAATCTCACTTTGGTTGATACACCCAAAAATCTTTTTTCCTTTGATACTTTTTTTTTTTTTGGTTTACATTTTCTTTTGTTGAATCCCTCATTGAATTCTCTTTTTTTTTTTTTTCCTGTTGATAGAGAATATGACCCAAGTTGGTGTTTTATAATCTTTTGGCTATACAATTCTTTCAGTCTATTTGGTGTTCTTGTTTTTTGATCTATTCGAGAAATAATTAGCTAATCTTCAGGTTCCTAATCATATTGAACCAATAAAAACCAAGTGCACAACTCCTCATTTATGCTTCATCGGATAAGATAAGCTACTCCTTCGGGGCAGTTTGATATTTTGTTGTATCCCATATTTGTCTACTTTCTTTTTTCTTTTATAAGTTTTCCAGCACTTTGGTCTGGCGTAAGTCACAGTGTAAGTCTTTCTCTCGTTGTTTTGATTTAACCACCACTTCTTTCTTCTCATTGTTTAACTAAAAATGTCTTCCTTCCTTTAATTTAATTTGTGGGGATTGTGTGTGTCTTAAACTTGTAATAGAATGGTTGAATTATAATTCATTAGTACAAGAGCTTGTCCGTAATTTATTGGCAAGGTCAAAATAGTCATTTTACTATTTCATATATTTTACTAACCATGAGTATAAAAACCTAAAGTTATTTGAGTCAACAAAATTCGTAAGAGAATTTTATTAATATTTCACCTACTCTTCTCCATTAAGTTTGTTATGTTGTTAGAAAACTCCTAGTTTTCTTCAATCTTGAACGAGTTTTAGTGGGGTTGTTGTTATGTTTCTTGATATCATTTTATATTGAAACTCTTGTTTTTTTTTTTCTTTTTTCCTTAAATTAGAGTGTTCTTGTACTATAAGTTGCAAAAGTTTACTTTTCTGATGAATTCGACTAAAGGATTTCATCTGCATTAAATGTAGGGTTTCGTTTAAGAAACTCAAACGAAGTAAAAATATCCTTTTGAGCAATATTTCTTTGAGTTCTATATAAAGGTGGTATGAATCTCACCACTTGGATGGAAGTACCTAATAGAACGAACTCTGCTGGAGTGTTAGAATATATTTCATATATATATGACTCGTATAAATTCATGTATTGTTCAGTTCATTTAATATGTATTATAGATACAATCTATTCCTACTTTATGCAAGAGATTGTTCCAGTCAAGGAATATCCACGACCAATCCCTTTACTAGCACGTACAAGAAACTTGCTTGGACACATGAGAGTGAAGCTTCTCCGATACTTCGAAACCACCTACACGGAGAACAGTCGTCTTATCTTAAATCTTGTGTGGTTGAACGATGCCATAGCATCAAAGAGCTTGACCTAGCAGGCCTGGAATCCATCAAAGAAGAAGAAACAGATGGCTACACAAAGATTGGGGAAGAGAAACCAGAAGAACATGAAGAAAGTGCTTAAACTGACACGAATAAAATGGATAAGATAAGAGAGGTGGAAGAGACAACCCATAAAGATGAATCTATAATGATAATGAACTCGCAGATGACCGAAACAAATTTGGTAGATTCAAAATGTGAATTCTTTCGTAGGAGCCTGGAGGGGCACGTGTGTTATCTATTCAAGTTCAGCTCCTCAGCCAGAGAGTTGGTGAATTTACTTTGACACATTTAAATGAAAAATGTTTGACGGATAAGTGTTTAGGTTTTAAAAAGTTGCCGAATATGATTTTATTATATAAAAAAAAAAAAACACTGTGGGCATGAATAAATCCTTTAGCCATTAGAATTAGATTTACTCCCCCTCCCTCCCTCCCCCAAGACAAGGCAGGAATAATTGAATTTATTTGTTCTCTGTAAATGCCTTTTGTCAATAAAGTAACTCCTTTCATTGTTGAAGGGGGTTAACCAGCCATGTGAGCAAGAATCTTGGGTATTATCTTGAGAACAAGTTATCTCTGTCACTCCAAAGAAAAAAGATTACTTTGTATTTGTAAAGTCATTTAGCTGCCCAGCAAAAGATTCATAAGTAAAACATAAGAAGGGAATATCTATGGTTTCCATTTCAATTGTCAAAGTAGAAAATTTGGATTAGATATTAGTGAAATAAAAAAAAATAAAATCCCAAGACCTATTTTCCATTCAAAAGTTTGATAAAATAACATATTTTTATCCCTTAAATTTGAAAAAAAAAATTAAAATTTCATTCATATATAAAAATCAATCTAATAAATGATTTTATCCAAATATATTTAGTATATAATTGTCATTTTCTTAAAATTAATTAGGGATAAATAAATATTTTTTTATCTTAATTAAAAAGTTTAATAAATATATTATAATCTTAATAGTTTATAATATAATATTTACTCTCTAAATTTATTTATTTTGGAATAAAATTATAATTTTAAATTATTAAGAGACATATTATAATTTAAAAAATTTCACCATTAAAATTTTTAAATTATAATTTATCTCTTATACATATAATTATATCATGTGATATTTTTATCTATATTTGTATTAATATATTATTTATTATTTATATTAAAATTAATATAAATTAGAATAAAAAATTTTGGATAAAATGTTATTTATTTTGAGGGTATTTTTGTATGTTATTTTATTTAATAAAAAATTAAATAAAGTTTGTAAAGGGTTAGAATTGAATTTTTTAAACTTAATAGATAATAATGTAATATGTCATTTCATCAGACCTTGGGCGGTAAGTTTTATTTTAGCCAAAAAGAACAAAAGGAAAGGTGTGTATTAATTGATTATTGCGGGGCTTGTGCGGTAGATTCCAATTCCATGAACAAAAACCAAGAATGATTGTTAGTTACGTATCTTCTCACACTCTCCCCAGTGACCATCTATCCGTCCACGTGTAATCGTATGGTTGACTCCGCTGATTAAAAAAAACCTTCAACATAGACCTGGCGTCAACTCGTCAAGCACTCTAAACTTGACAACACTAAATATTGATGACGATGAGAGACGAGGAGCACAGAGACTGGAATTGCTGATTCAAGTGCTGACACATCCTACTCACCTAACATTTTGTAAAAAAAATTTTCCGCTCTTCTAATTATCAGGTACCCATCTCTGCGTATTTCGTCTTTAATACCATGATCTAACCAATGTGTATGTCCTTGTTTGTTTTCTCCTCAAATTTAGGATCATAATTCATGCAATGCAATCATTTGATATTTATGTGATCTTTTTGTTCTCTTGATCCTGTTTGATGGGTTTTTTTTGTTTTCATTTTTATGGCTATTGTTTGATATTTAGTGGGTTGTGCTGCTCGAGTTTGCGTGATTTAACGAAGATTAGAGTCGATCTTGATCAGATGGTGGTCTGTGCTTTTACTGTTGTTTGAGTTTCTGAAATTATTTGGGTTTTTTTTTATTTTTTATTGGGTATTGTCTAATGGAGTTGCTTTCAATTTTAGGTTTTGTCTTATTTTATCCTTTTTAAATAGATGGAGTAATAATTTCAGGAGTTCTTGTTTTTCTCGTCTCTATTATGATTTAAACATGTAATTATTTATGTAGGGAATTCTGGAATTTTTCCGATGTTTGTTTTGTCTATGTATTCCATTGATGAACTCAAATGTATTAGCTTTTCCATCATTTTGATCAAATCTCTATTCAAAAAAATAAATGTTGGTATAATTCAGGGGTTCGTGGGATTGCATAATCTGAGAGTTTCTCAATGGGAGCATTCCTCAGCCTTGCCAGTCCCAAGTGTAGGACAAGTGACTGCAGTGAGACCTCAAAGAATGAAAGCTACAAGAAGCTAAAAATGTCACCTTGCTTTACGGATGATGGCCCACGACTAATTCCCAGCCTTCCTGATGAGTTGTCAATCCAAATTCTTGCTCGAGTCCCTAGAATCTGCTATTTCGACATGAAGTTGGTGTGCCGAAAGTGGAAGGAAACAGTTATGAACCCGGAATTGTTTAAAGTGAGAAAAGAACTTGGAATGAGAGAAGAATGGCTGTATATTTTGACTAAAGTAGAAGACGATAAACTTTTGTGGCATGCTTTGGATCCTCTGTCGAGAAAATGGCAGAGATTGCCTCTACTCCCTCATGTTGTTCATGAAGAAGAATCCAGGAAGGGTTCTTCTGGGCTTTGGATGTGGAATGTGGTTGGGCCAAGCGTTAGAATTGCTGAAATTGTGAAGGGATGGCTTGGTTTGAAAGACAAGTTGGATCAGATGCCATTTTGTGGCTGTGCTATTGGTGCTGTGGATGGATGCCTCTATGTGCTAGGTGGATTCTCTAGAACATCAGCCGTCAGATCTGTGTGGCGGTTTGATCCAATTTTGAATTCATGGAGTGAAGTGACTTCCATGTCTATAGGTAGGGCCTACTGTAAGACAGGCATTTTAAATAATAAGCTCTATGTTGTTGGAGGGGTTAGTCATGGCCGAGCAGGATTCACTCCTCTTCAGTCTGCTGAAGTATTTGATCCATGCACTGATACGTGGTCTCAAGTTCCAAGCATGCCATTCTCAAGAGCTCAAGTGCTACCCAATGCCTTCTTTGCTGACATGTTGAAACCTATTGCCACTGGGATGACTTCATACATGGGAAGGTTATGTGTGCCTCAAAGCTTATATTCATGGCCCTTTTTTGTAGATGTTGGAGGAGAGATTTATGATCCTGATACAAATTCATGGGTTGAAATGCCAATTGGCATGGGAGAGGGTTGGCCTGCACGACAGGCAGGTACAAAATTGAGTGTCGTAGTTGATGGTGAATTATATGCATTTGATCCGTCTAGTTCTTTGGAAAGTGGTAAGATTAAGGTATATGATCAAAAAGAAGATGCTTGGAAAGTTGTAATAGGAGAAGTCCCTATATCTGATTTCACGGATTCTGAATCTCCATATTTACTTGCGGGTTTTCATGGAAAGCTTCATGTTATAACAAAAGATGCCAGTCATAAGATTGCTGTTTTGCGGGCTGATCTGCGTACTAATTTGGGCTTCATGCCATCGAGCTCAGCTTCTCATTCAGATGGTTTATTACGTGAACATTCTGATTTGCTCACAGTATCAGATACTGTTGTTTGGAAGGTCATTTCCACTAAGGATTTCGGGTCTGCTGAACTTGTCAGTTGTCAAGTTCTTGATATATAGCGGCATGCTAAGAATTCTGGCAGAGAGTCTTGTTGTATTATGGGTCTTCAGGATTCTCTGCAAGCTCTATGGGTGGAAGAACTGCTGAAAAAGTTTCAAGTTGGGTACTGGCACCTTCAAGTATTTAATATATGTTTTTTCCTTATACATTGAATTGTATCGTGATGGGAAATCTGCCAACAAGATTACCAATTAAAGTAATTATCTCTAGAGACTATCAGAGAGCTCCTCCAATATTCTTGTGTATCACCCTGCCACAGCACCTTTAGATTTGGTGATTTTCTTATTCAAAATTACATATGCTGTTGATTTTCAGATGGTAAGTTGGTTAGTTAGCAGTTTAAAGATGAATACTGTGGCCTTAAAATTGGTTGAAATTAGAACAGATGTAAAACCTTGATTTCTATTTGGATGTTTATAAAGTGAATTATTTGTTTTCTATTGAAAACACGTGTGTAATGTATAAATGTAAAGAAATATATTGAAAGTGTGAACCAAATAAATTAGGACATTCTGTTTTACTTGCTTAGCTACATTGTTATTTGGAGATCTTTTCTGTGTGCTGCTGCTCTGACATTAAGCCAATCCTTTGTTGAAGCTGTCCGATTATATAACCTTTAGGTTTAGACTTCTAATTTAGCCCTTTTCTGCTTGAAGTGGAAACAAGTTGGGCAAATGAAAACCTTATCATTTAAATATTTTATACTATATGGTTTGCAAACTATTGTTTCTGGTGCTGAGCTACTTTCTTAAATCTGATTTAGTACATAAATAGAAAATTGTGGAGTCGATAGGAAACTGCTTTCTTCCTCTTAACAGGGTGCTTACCTGGGAAAATTTCATCTCTTCTGTTTGAATAGATTCACGAAATGTTGAGTAAAAAGATGTGATACAGTTTTATATGGAAGTTTATTGCATTGGAACTTGTAGGACTATGACTATATTTGAACCACCGAATGCTTGGTGCAATTGAATATTTACTAGGTAGATGAAATTTCCGCTTTAATTTCTTATGTATTAGGCTTTAAGAGCATAATTGAATGATCACGGCTTTATTGATTTACCAAGATTTAAGTGACTTAAGAATCTCTGCATGAACTATTTTGCGGAAAGCAAGCATAGTTTAGATAGTAACAATAGGCCCTTAAAACCATATTTCTTTTGATGCATTCATCAGCCTTTCATGGACAATTAAAATTTATTTATGATAAAATATTGTGTAATAGTTTTGTAATTGACATCGTACTTCTGAACATATACTCTGGATTCTAATAGAAATGTTGCCTCATATCTACTCTGTGAAGCACTAGCTTTCATTATTTTGTTCTTTGTTTGCTATCTTTGTGCCCTTAGTTCTTTTCTGTATTTTTAAAAAGTATGGATTCAAAATATTAGCATTTTGTTTTATGACAGAAGTTTCCTTTTAGCAGGGTACCTATACGGAAAAGAGTTCTTACTTATTGCCATAATGGCTGCAGCAACTCTGCAGTAAATTTCTGCCTTCATAAATTTTATTCTTAGAGCTGTTCAAATCAAATTTTCATCCATTTACTACTTGAATTTTCCTCAAAGGAATTTGTCAATGGGCAATGAATCAACAGGTATTAATAACTATAAAGAGGCATTCTAAATATTAGAACTTGAGAATGGCTGCATCACAGGTCTGCAACTTGTGTCTCCTAGTCTGAGTTATCTAGCAGTAGTTTCCTTTCCCTTTGACCAATCTTAACCTCATATAGACACATTAGTTTTCACTTTAAATGAGCAACTAGTTAGAAGATATGGATACTGTATATGGGATAATGATGTGCTGAAGACTAAAATGGGAGTAGATAGAAGATAAGCTTTTAATATAATAGCAAGATTAAATTTGGACAGGACATGCATAAGGGAAATGTTACAGCATATTTTTGTGTTTTGGCCATTAGCATGGATCATGCGTTCAACTATCTTATGCTGTTCCACAGGACCGACTAGAGTCCACTTAGCTCCTTTTAGTATTTAATATCTTTTTGTTTTTGTTATTTTTTTGCATAAATCTAAGTTAGATTCCCTCAATTATGCTTGTGAAACATTATCACTTTATTTGTTGATGTTCTTATTCCTTTGTGCTACTGAGCCGCCTCTTGTCTCAGTGGCGGGCCATCGAAATAACAGTGGTCATCATTCTCAGCGTGAATATGGTATCCAAGTAAATTTGTCATTCTTTATCAAATATTAGTGACCAAAATGAATGTATTAAGCTGATCCTCAAGATGTACTGTTCTTAATTGCATAATATGCATGGTTTACTACTTTACTGAGGCCTACTGCATTGCTATATTTTATGTTTATCATTACCTTTTGCTGTTTGCTGCACATTTGATTTAGTTGGTTCTTGAAACCTTAGTAGGTTCCAAGTTTCAACATACCGAAAAGTCATGAAGAACAACGATGATAGGAGGAATGGTGATGATGGAGCATTGATGTTGAAAGCTGCCATTGTGGATTCCTAACATCCAGTTGATGGAAACTTTTCAACAATCATAAGGGTGCATTTGATTGGAAATGTGGGGTGGGGAACTACAGTTAAACACATAAGCAACAGAACATTAGATTGTATAAATAACTATGACCAACGACTTCCTTTTCAGGTAATAGTAGTGTAATTATCATTTCTCTTTGTTGCTGTTGGTAGGAGAAAATTATTCTTGACCTTTCAAGGCTTATTATGATGGGTCTAGGTTTGGTAGTTCACAAAATATAAATTTGACGGTAGTTTGGTTTGGATGAAAAACTTGTTAAATTTATCTACAAAACTAGAATTATCACTGGAAATTGATAATGTCAGTGATTACTTGAAACCTTGCTCAGTTTTCACCCAAATGAGAAAGGTCAATGAACCTGCCCATACATATTAAATAGCTTTCTGAGGCTGCCAAACATTTCAATTTCTTATCATTTATTTTTCACGTTGAATTGTTCAAAATTTTGGCTTTCATAAAAAAGGTTCTCTCAATTTTGTTCCCATGTCATTGTTCCTCAATCTGTAGTTGGCCTTTCATGATTTTAATATGAAGAAAGACGACTTGGTGGGTAATGGGTATGGCGGCCAAGGTGAACTTTTTCCAAACCAAGTGTCAACCAAGCCTTTATCTTCTTTTATGATTAGATATTATACAGCATATTTATCTTCATGTAAAATTTGTATGAACCTTAACTATATGGTCACATCACACTTAAGCAATCGTAAAGTCATAAGAGAATCAATTGAAAAAACCTTTCATTCTGTTGCTTCTTCTTCAGTTCATATACTGTGTTCTGGTCCTTTTTAAGGCTTGGCCAAGAGCAATTGCAAAAGTTCTGTTGTCTCCATCATACAGCACATTGATTCTTTTTGCAAGAGCAAAAATTTCATCAGTTTACATCAGTTTTTGTTACCATTTGCGAGGAAAACATAATTAAATTTGAAAGATGTTCACCAGAACTATGATTTAACAAGCAAATGACGTATTGGGCAAAGGGACAATAATAGCAGGCGAGGGAGAGGCTGGATGGAGCCTCAATTATTTCTCTTACTAACTTCAACTTGCAGTATTTAGAATCAATCAACAAAAATAATTAATAATCTAATCTCTTGGTAATTAATAATTATCAAATTAAACGTGATTTCCACTCACATTTAATTTATACTTTTCTCTTTTCAGAGGAAAATGAAAGGCAGGAACAGAACAGAACAGAACCACCCAATTCTAAACAATATGTGAAATAAATATAAACAAAAACCGGTTGGTGTGTGTGACATAATTAAAATAAATAAAAATGGGTATTGTCACTTTCCATACGATTAGGTTTTTCTGTTAGTTTTATGTAAAAATCTGACTTGAAAAGTTGCCATTTGGTTACTTCAGTTTATTTCTTTCGTCTACTTTAAGTAATTCAACAAGTTGAGCTTGCTTGTTACTTCCTTCTCTCTGTTTTCCTTATTCTTAATTGAAAATACTGTCTCTTTCATAGTTTTTTAAAAGTCTCCGTTCAAATTTCAGCAAATTTTTCGTAAATGTTAGGGAAATCTGATGTGATTCATGAGAATTCAGAGTTTTTCTTCTAAAGATCCTTTCTTTCTTTCTTTCTTTGCCAAGAAAAGGCTTTGCTTTGAAAGATTGTTGCTTTTTTTTTTTTTTCTTTTATTTGAAAGAATTTGAGGTGCCGTTATGCGAGTAATATGATAGGTTGAGGTGGGTTCTTCGTTAGAAAATTGATTCATCAATGGCAGAAGAAGATCTGATAGAGCTTAAGTTCAGGCTTGCAGATGGCACCGACATAGGTCCAAATAAGTATAGTCCAGCAACCACTGTTGCCTCTCTCAAAGAGAAAATAATTGCACAATGGCCTAAAGGTTATCCTGCTTTTTACTTAGATTACTTCATTCAATCCAAAGCTTTCAGATGACAGTTACACTACTTTTTGAATCTTTTATTTCTAGTCCTTCAGTATAGATATGAAGGCTTTTCTTTCTTTCATCATTTCACCCCTCAACTTTTGGTTCTTTTAATCTGGTAAACTCCTTGCATTCTTACCAGTCGTTTTACAACATTAAGTGTGTGTTTTTTTTTTTTTTTTTAAGTTTGACTCTTTCTTCTTGCGTTTAGATGATCGATTGGATCCTTGCTCAGTTTGTTAAATAAAGATTGTTTTTTTATGGCTTTGTATTACTGAGGGGAAAAAATAAAAAAGTTCTTTAGAAATGCTGTTGCAGCTATTTATATTGATAATTGTAAAATCCATCATTGTGGCAACATGTTTCATGCAACGATAGATTTTGAATGATTTTGAGGTGAATTTAGGATCAAATTTTTAAGCTTGTTAATGATTTATGTGTAGTATGATTTCGACCTTTTTAAGTTCTAGTGTGCCTTGCCCTTGACCCTAAATTTGTTTCTTGTTGGCATTGAAATTGACTTAAATTCCTGAGGAATTGGTGTTTAAACTTGATAGATAAAGAAAATGGTCCGAAGATGGTGAGCAATGTGCAGCTCATTCACGCGGGAAAGATACTGGAAAATAACAGGACGATTGCCGACTCCAGACTCCCAGTTGTAGAACTTCCAGGAGGTTTTATCACTATGCATGTTGTTCTACGTTCTCATTTACCTGACAAAGACAGCGGTAGTCCACCATATGCCCTGTCTTGTGATTTCATTTATCTTCTTTAATACTATGAACAAACATCTTTATAGGCTTGCAATTTTGGATCTAGTTGTTGCTAATCATACAAAAACAAATATTTTGAGAGACCAAGAATGTTAGAATAGCCTTGTTTTAATGACAAATTATTAGGATGGAACCCGATTCTCTGTGAACAAAAATAGATATCTTAATTTTCTGTTTTCCTTTTTATGTACAATTCCTCTTTTGTCATATAATACCACAACACTTTCTTTTGTTTCATATTTTCATCAGTACACCCACCAAGCCTGCCTTCAGGATTGTGTTTAGATCCCTGAGGAATCAGAGAGGATTTTATCATTCTGGTAAATTTGTTATCTCTGAAGTTACAAATACAGCCTGTACTGAGCTTCAAGCCTTTCTAGGAGAAACTCTAGAGACTCCACTATATGAGACATTTTTCTCATTTGTATTATCAGCAGTTGCTCATGGATGTGGAAACAGCTGGTTTAGAAACACTGAAATAAATTATGGATCTGTATCTTGGAACTAACACCTGATGTGTTTTCTCAGATAAACTGCAATATGGTCATCCAAACAAGTCCAGGTGTCAATGCACAATCTTGTGACTGCATGTTAAAGCTTCTGTTTTGTTTTTAGGGCTTCTGCTTGTTCCCATTAGATGTTTACTCAAGAGTACAGTTCAGAAAATTCTGATTGTTGGCGGAGTTGCAGGATTTCAAGGGGCTGCCAAAAGGAGAAGCTTGGAGATCTTTGGTCAAGATGTTTATATCTTGCTTAAGCTTGTGGTTTACTCGACTAAAGCACCTTGTATTCCTTCATTGGTTGTGAATGAAACAAATAAAAAATAAGAAATCATAGGGATAAAAAGAACTGATCAGTTCTGTTTCATCGCGGTGTTGATTGTTATTTGAACGTTTTTTTCCTGAAAGGGTAGAAGAATTACTGTTCACATACATAATTGACTTTATTCACCCACTGATGTTTTCTTGCTTCTTTAATTAGGAAGTGAACTAATTTAAAAGAATTTGATTAACTATACTTACAGCATAAGGAATTACATCACTGAGACATCAACGGGGGTCCAAATGTTACAGGATTATATTTTTAATAAATGGTTTTAAATATTAAGCATTGATATAATTATTTACACAAAATACAGCTGCTTTAGACATAAGCATCCCCACCAGGCTTGAAAATTTCAACACTTGCTGTGTTCAATGGCCTAGAATAATTGGTCACTGTAATTATAATAATTAACATTGCAGGCAAGCAAAGTGGAGAGGCCAGCTTCTATCCTCAGGTGTGTGTTTTCCAGAACTTGGCAAATAACATTATTTCTGTCTTGCTACTGTGATTGTTCTTGCCGAGAGAGGCTGATCAGGTCCGAAATCTCTTGGATGCCCGAACATTCTTGAGAGTCATCATAAGTTTTTGTCTCTCTCCTTCAACTTCTGCAAATTGAAGACTTAACTGAGAGTATCGGTCGTGCATTTCTTTTAGTTCAGTCTCCATGGCTGCATTCCTTTCCTTTATATCCAACATGTCTTTAATTAGCTCATTGATGTCTCTAAAGCTTTGGAAAATTGCTTCCTCATCACTGTGTTGTTTCAAGAAAGTGCTGAACCACGCAAGAATTAGATTGGTTTAGATGATCCTCTTTTTGGCTAAATTTTAAAGAGAATTAACATTGTCCATAACGTAGTAAAGTACTGTATTGAAAGAGATGGCATACCTCTGAAACTGGAAGCTTGATTTTTTCTTTGCTTGCAATGCTTCAGCAAGCTCAATTTCCAATGCAAGCACCCTTTCTATTGCATTTCCATTGCCTGCGCTTTCATTGAACAGAGGGTATATGCTTCCCAATTCTTCATTTACCTGAAGAACCAGCAGAATAAGAAACCAGAAGAAATGTACTAGGATAATTTGTGGCTATTAATATCTGAATTCACCTTATGTAAATGCATCAGCTCTCTTTGTAAACCTAGAAATTTAGGGTCAAAATGATGATCATCTTTTGAAACAAGTGAATTCTCATTTTTCATCTTTTCCAACTGCAACCAGGAAACAAGAAATTTTTGTGTCAAAAGAAATTTTAATTGTGTCATACCTCTTCTTATGCCCAACAACTGATGATATAGCAATGACTACATAGCATAAATTATCTTCTCATTGCACAGTACACATACCTCCTCATTTAAGTGATCCATGCTAGACTTCAAACTTTGGACTCTGAAATGATCGTTGACAAAAGCTAGATGATTCATGTCATTTGGCTGTAGGTTATCTTTATTTACAAGTGCAAGATTTGAAATTCCGTTTACACCACTGGATATGAGAACATCCTGATAAATGAATAAGCAAATAGTTAGAACATGCATGGCTAGAGCATCACTTCGAGGAAGATTAATTTTAAGCACCAAGAGAACTTTTAGATGGTTATTAAACTTTTTATGATCAAAGAGTGAGAGAAAGAGACAAAAGAGCCCACTATCTCAGTTATACAAACAATTAAATCTGAGTGTTTCACAGAACAAGGAAATGTCAATGATAAATTTAACATGCTTTATTGAACATTTCTTCTGGGCATCAATGTTGTGAACTTGCTATTGCAACTTAAGAGAGAGAGAACTGCAGCCAATCTAACTTACTTTATATCAAGGGTCAATCCCTCACTGTATTTTTTCAGCTGATACAGAACATTCAAAATTTATATGAAGTCACAAAAATACATATGCTACGTAAAAATTTACTGCCTGTGTCCCTAAACAATACAATAATGATGAGACAAAAGATCAGTTTGAGGATTACCTGATCTGCTTGCGCACCAATTACTGCACTTGAACAGTCAACTTCGGCAATCGGAACCAAGGATTTATTCTCTGAATATTCACAATTCACTGCACTATCTCTTTCCAAATACTTGACATTCATGTTCGTGGTTGAACCATTACTACAACCCTTGTCTATATTCACTTTTCCATGACTAGAAATGCCCGCAGTTGTATTTTTTTGGTAATCATTTCCACCAACTTGCTCATTCGACATGCAATTTTCATTGTGCAACCCATCATTTCCTTGCTTCTGAACAGCAAGCAATTCTCTCATCATGGCAAGATCAACAGACATCTGAGTCTTTTCCTCGTCACATTCTTGCAAAGAAGCTTCAAGTTTTTGTTGTTCCTGTTTACAGCATTCAAGGCTTATTAATGAACATTCTAGTTCAGACTTCAACTGGTCATAAGCATTTGCTTTTTCACGCTTCTCGGAAATTAGAGATTGTAACTCAACCTCTAGTTCCAAGATTTTCACTCCCAACTCTTCATTTTTCTTTAAGTGAGAAGCTTCAGATTTCTTTCTATTCTCAATTTCATCAATAGCATCTTGTAATTTCCAGAGCATTTCCTCGCTATGCTTTCTTGAAGCAGACAGCTGAAGTTTTAGTTCTTGCAGCTTTGTTTCATATTGTTCTTTAATAAAAGCAATCCTCAGAGACTCCTGCATGGGAGTTGGTAGTCCTTCAGACTCTTTTTTTTCACGAAGCTGGACACATTCTGCTTCAGCCTTGTCTTTAAGCTCCTTAAGATGGATGGACAAGTTTTTGAACTCCTCTGTCTTCAAAAGCTGCTCAGAGAGCCTGTTAGTAAGCTCCTTGCACTGATTCAGCAATGTCAAACGTTCACCATTATATCCCTCCAACAAGGATACTTGAGCACACAATTCCTCCAATTTAGCTTCAAGTACTAATACTTTGATATTGAGTTCTTCTCTGGAGACTATCAGATCATCAATCTCTTCTTCGGAACTCAACAACAAGTGCTTCAGCCTTCCAACTTCAATAGCAAGCTTATTTTTCTCATGATAATTAGCCTCCATACTTGCAGCCCTGTTTTTGTACTCTTCAAGCTGAGCTGTTTTATCGAGCAGTACTCTGTTTTCAGCAATAGAGGCATGTATCTCAGATCTTAGTGTGTCAATACATGTCAACAATCTGGCATTCTCTTCATTGCACTGTACTTCACGAGCAAGGCAATTACTAAGTTCATCCTCCAAATGAAGATTCTTGATCTGAAGCTCAGAGAGAAGCCTGCCTTCAGAATATGATTGTTGAACAAACTCTTCAACCCATGCCTGGTACTGAGTTCTAGTTAAAATAAATCTGACATCTGCAGCCACTAGCAGTTCATGCATTTCAGTCAACTGAGATTCCAGAATGGTAACCGAAGAAGATTCTTCCCTAGCAGTTTTAAGGCATCTCTTGGAGTGCAACAAAAGATTGCAGAGCCTTGATTTCTCCAATTCTAGATCTGATACAAGTTGCTTGAGATGGACCAGTTCAGATTTATGCTGCTCAAAAACTTGCAGCTGGTACTGCTTCTCGTTTAATTGTGAAGTAAGTTCTATAACTGTACTCTCTAATTCATCTCTCAAGCTCCTTTCACCATGCAGCTCATTCTGAAGAGACTGCAAAGTTTCTTTGGAAGTGCTGACATCCAGTGCAAGCTTAGCAGATTCCTCAGATTTATTCTGTGAAGAGAGCATTAAAGCTTGGTTTTGCTCAATTAGTTCTGCTATTGTCAGCTTATTTCTTTCAATTGTGCTCTCTAAGTCTTCTCTCAAGCATCTCTCAAAATGCAGTTCATCATGAAGAGATTTCAGACTTGCTTTCAAAGCATTGGCGTCCAATGCAAGCTTAGTAGATTCTTCAGATTTATTCTGTAAAGACAACATTAAGGCCTGGTTTTCCTTTGTTAGTTCGGCTATTGTCTGATCATTCATTTGAATTGCACTCTCTAATTCTTCCCTCACATTTCTTCCACAATGCAGCTCATCATGAAGAGACTGGAGTCTCTCTTTGAACATGTAGGCATCCATTGTAAACTTAGCAGATTCCTCAGACTGTTTCTGTAAAGACATCAGCAAAGCCTGATTTTTCTCGGTTAGTTCTGCTGTCATCTGTTCACTCCTTCTGAGTTCCTCAGTTACAATCTCTAATGCCAAGATTTCTTGAACAAAATCACCATTCTTAGAACTAAGTTGCTCAAGCTCAGCTTCTAGATGGTCAAGATCAGAAAGAAGATCTCTATGCCGTTGTGCATGACTCTCTTCAACTTCTGAACTAACCTTTAGTTTGTCTGCAATAATTTCAACTTTTAACTGAAGATTTTGCACCAGGGCATTAGACTCATCAAGTTTATTTACCATAACTCTTATATCCTGTTCAAACTTTTTCTTTATCAGCACAATATCTGATTCTGCGTTGCTTAAGGAGACTTGAGCTCTATCTTTTTCATCTATTAGAGCTTTCTTCTCTTCCATGATTTGGCGAATCTTCTGACACACATTTTGCTGGACCTCTTCTAATTGCAACAAAACACCTTGTAAGTCTTTGGAACCCAAATCCTGAGCAACAGACTCTCTACAGAGAGACAATTCACTAAAACTTTCTCCATAAGATGACAACAAGTTCTGCATTTTGTTTTGCAGAGAATTGACAGTGTTCTGCATGTTTTTGTTCACAGAAGCCAGCTCATCAAACTGAGTTTTCATGGTTCTAAACTCTTCCTGCAAAGAGGAATTTTGTTGCAGAAGATTGCTATTTTCCAGAGATTTCTTCTCCAATAACTTTGCCAGCTCTGTTTTCTCAGCAGCACAGGCCTCAAATTTGCTCTTATAACTTTTAGATTCCACCATAAGGGATTCCCATTCAGCTATCTTCTGTGTAAGACAATGATTTTCACAGGTGACATCTTGTAAATTAGCTTCTAAAATTTGGTTCTGAAGAGCCATGTCACTGCACTTGGCAAAGCAAGTGGCCTTGGACTCATTTAGGAAATGGATTTCATTCATAGCAGTTTGCAGTCTTCCTTCCAATAATTCCTTTGACTCAGTCGATAGCTCAAGCTGCCTCGTAAGTTCATCCATTTTCTCAGTCATCAGTCTAATGTTAGCACTTGCTTCAAGCAAAGATTCTTGTAGAGTCCTAGAAAAGACGTCCAAGTACATATTCACAAATTGCATTTCACAAGCTTCTTCTTCTACCTTCCGATAAAGCCCCTCCTGCAAGTGGAGTGATTCCTTCAAGTCCTCTAAAAGAGTATCTCCACCCAATTGTTGTTTCTTTTGACCAACAAACTGATTCTGGCACTCCAAGAGTCTCGTGACATGAGATTCCTCTGAATTCAGTTTCTGGTTCTGCACTATTTGAGGGTGTTCTTGACTGCTTGGTTGTGACGAATCTACAAAAGCTCGCCTGATAAGATTCTCATTAGTCTCAAACATGGACAAAACTTGGGAAGATAGTAATTGAAGATCCTTCTGCAACTGGTCCACAGCAATGGAGTAATTCAAGCGTGCCCTCTTGAGTGCTGTTTCTGCACTGAAAGCCCGTCTTTCCAGATCCATGTTGAGAGACTGCAAATCACGCTTTTCTTCAGAAAATCTCAACATCTGCTCATCTAGGTCTTGGTGCATTGCCTCCATCTCAGCCTTAGCAGACGTAACCGTATACAGACAAGTAGAATGCTCATTTCTGAGATTCTGCAACTCTCCCAGCATCTGCCTCTGGTTTTCTTCAAGCTCCTGGACAAGTGCTTCATAGTAGCATTCCATCTGGTCCATTTTCTTTTCTAGGCTTTCCCGTTCAGCTTTCGCCTCATCTAAATCCCTCAGGAGTTCAAAGATTTTTCCTTCCACAGCATTAGTAGCATTTATGGAATTAGGTTCATGTGACACCAGACCAGGTATGCTAACACATTGAAGCATGTCTAACTCCGGTTGATACAATTCTGTGCCAAACCCAGTTCCCGGTACAAATTGCTCACATGTTACTAAGTTGGGAATAGAATTTGCCTTTCCAATTCCTTGTTTGAAATCCTGCAAAAGACCGAGTGATGCCTCTATATCTGCCTGAAGGGACCTGAAGTCTGTCTCATGGAATCCGAGGGATGCCTTTTTCTGCAGTTCTCGTATCTTGTCCTCCACAATTAAAATCGCCTTCACCCATCTAAATTGAAAACCTTCAAAATGCTCCTGGTCTTTAGCAATAGCTTCTCTGTAGGTAAATGGAGAGCTTGTTTTCAATTTTGTCAGCCTTTCAAGATCATCTTTCAAATTTGAACACTCTGATTTGAGTATAAGAACCTGTTTTGCCAGCTGTTCTCCAGATGCAACCTCAGCAGCAAGCGTCTGAGCTAGCTTTTGTGCATCAGCTCCTATATCAGCAGCATGACTTTGCAAGGACATTACTTCTAGCTTCAGCTCATGAATTGATGACTCAGCCGATTCCAAGCAGCCTCTAAGTCTACAATTCTCTTCATAAGCAGTTGCCAAGTCATTATCCACAGAATAGTCTGAACCCCATCCAGGAACCCAATCATTGGTTCCCTGAACCAGAAACCGATGATCTGAGGAGTCTCCTTTCTCTTGTTGAGTGCTTTGACTAAGTCCAGCTAAATCACCAGAGACCATACTCTTGAGGCTGTCAATTTCATGTGTGCTGGATGTATCTTGCTTCTCAGCATATAAACTTTCTGAAGTATTAGAAGAACCATCAAATCCAGCAGCTGAGTCTGCATAGTCTTCATTCACACCCGCCCTTTCTTCAAGTGTTGGCAGCTCTTTGGATTTTTCTTTTAACCTAACTCTTGCACTGACCTATATAAGAAAAAAATGAAAATATTACCTCTTGATAGAAAGACAAATCTTTTTTAGCAATTTAACAATAGAACTTTCTAATGGCAAGCAAACACCCAATGTAACTTGGAAACACGTTGAAAACCCAATGTAACTAGGAAACACATTGGCAGATAAGGATATGTATGCTCACAAAAGAACTCATAATGAAAGGATATAACCTGTGAAGAGGACATGCTTATCCAAACACAGTTTCATGTATTCTATAATATTTTTTGTAACGAAATTGTCATTGAAAAGCAAGTGCGGCACAAACCAACAAGACTCAGATGAAATTAGAAAATGTTCAAATATTAAATAAATGGACTATTCAGAACAGCAAAAGTAAACACACCTTCTCAATCTGATTATTCATTCCACCGCAAGATTCATCAGGACTAATTTGCTCGTTCCCTGTCTGTAATCCCCTCTCACTAAGTTCCCTCTGCTGCTCAAATTCTCTGCAAGAATGACATTTTATATAAAATGGTCAAAAGGGCCAAAGAATGAAATTATATTTTTTTTATGAGGTACCTGAAACCAGTTTTAGAAGTTAGCAGCTGCACAGTGACCTGGCATTGAAAATTAAAAAATATATAATTATATGAAAATCAATATATTTGATAACATATAAACCTATAACAATAAAGCAAAATTATAGAAAAATCAATATATTTGATCACATATAAACCTCTAACAATAAAGCAAAATAATTGAAAACAAGCATGGAGGAATTAATTTCTTAAGCAACATAAATTATTGATGCAGAATACCTCCCAGCGAATTGATAAATTAAGAAGCCAAGATTATTATGTCAGACAAAATAAAGAATTCAACAATTCTCACATGTAAAGTAGTTCCAGAATCACAACCAAGAAGAGGTAGTGCAACAACAGAAGGCTTTAATGCATCAGCATGGTCAGCAAGGTTGATTGTAGCCTCACCAAGGATGCTAGATCGAGAAGAACCCTAGCATGATCAGATTCAGATGTCAGTTATAAAAAGAAGATAACGTGAACAAAATGTTAAGAAATTAGTCAAAATGAACGAATTGTCCACAAATCACATGGATGTTAAAATCCATATATATATTGCATTTCGTAGAAGTAATTAAGTGTAACAACAGAGATGAAAGAACTAAGATACTACCATTGCCACAACAAGCTTATAGAGCTTGTCATCATATTGTTTATTTCTAACATCTTGGAGAAGTCTTGTAGTCTCATAGATTGGATCAGCCCATTTGCATGTCCCATTCCTCACAATTGCTTTGGTGGTCTTTGCTGTTGCCTTTCCAGAATCAGCAGGAATGAAGGATATAAAAAGTTTATCCCATCCACTTTGTGGAATCTGATCCATGCAGAAAAAAAAATCACATACCATCAATTTATATTTAAAAAAAAAAAAAAAAGATGCATCAAGGATACTACCTAAAAATGACTAAAAAGAGCAAGAGCAACATGGTAGGTGAAACAACATGTGCTTCTAAACAAATTAATCAACCAACAAGGAAAATAATTCATACAAATTTAAAAACAAACAAATAAATAAATAAATGAGCCACTATAACTTACATGTGTAGCATGAAACTGTAACCGGAAGACCACTTTTAATTTTGTCTTCTCAAGCCTCCACTTTGTAATCCTCGACATTCCTGAAACATTAGTAAATCATGAGCTGCATAGTAAAATTGATCCATATTGATTTACACCACCACTTGTGTCAAACGAATAGGAACACCATCATGTTATTTCTGTCATAAATCAGATGATCATTGGCGAGACACATGGTCATACACATTCGCTTGAGAATTCTACTATAGTACTATGCAGGAACATTTCAATAAAAAAGATCACACAAAGTAAAAAAAATGGCAAAATTAACAATAAAATGAGAACCAAAAACAAAAACAAATTGAACGGAAAAATGACAACAAAAAATTGAAATCAAAATGCAGATTTAGGAAACTCAGATTCTCAGTAGCACTACCAAATACCTGATTATATGTCTGCTCAACTGATGCATGAAATCACAACAAAGCGAAAAGTATAACTTTGAATCTCAAACTAAGCTCAATTCAACTAAATTAGTCAACCATTTTGACTAAACATTTAAAACTAACGCAAGATCCACAAACTTTCCCCCATTCTCTCAGTAACCAAACAGAGAGCGATGAAAAAAAATTTGAACTTCAAACTCCGATTTCGAAACTAATAGAAAAACATACCTTGACCAAAGCTTCCGCAGATACAAAATTAAAATGCCCGCTTGAAAACTCTTCGATCCAAATCCTAAATACCCAAAAACAAAGAAATTTATAAGAAAAAAACGAATTGAGATTCAAATTTACACTTCACAAAAAGACAAACAAGAACGAAAATCAATGCCACTATTCTTTACAGCGTAATCTTAAAAGAGGCAGAAGACTGACACAAAGCTAAGTAGAACGAGCGAATAAGTTAAAGAGAATCCAAAACCAAGTGACTGGCTAAATACGGAAATATGCACACCCTAAAGAGCTATAACAAAGCAATGGCTTTACCAATTTAAAAAAGTAAAAAATGTATTGATGTTTATATTTCTTCAATAAAACGCCAAAACCCCACAAAGAGAAATTCACCAGATTTGACGGGAGAAGAAGAAAAAACACACCCTGAAAAAACAAAACGTCAAAACAAGAAAACAAAAGCGAAATGCAGTAAAAGTTGACGCTTGAGAATTACTACAACAACTAAGATCTTGAAAGAACCATTAACAAATATGATAATATAAACAAACAATGGGTAGGTACCTAGTTGTCTTGTGGATCTAATAGCTGCTTAATTTGGAAGGAAGAACAGAGAATCTTCAGTGTGAAGGGTTATGTAAGAGAGAGAAATCTGTTCTGTTTATGTTGTCCAAGTGGAAGTATCTGTTCGTGTAGATGTTTATGTGTCTTGTTGGGTGGGATTTTTGGGAGAATGCGGTTGAGTTGGCTTAAATAATCAATTAATTAAGGTGCTAATTGATTATAGATTAATTAATTAACAGGGGGATTAAGCTTTAATTACAAGGTGAAATGGAGGTGTGTTCGAAGGTGAAATATCAGCTTTCAGAAAAATTAGCATCAAAGAATAGAGACATCCTGCCAGCCAAAGCCTCTCTGAACATTGATTTATTATTAATACTTTAATCTAATCTTAATTTAATTGATTAATCCAGAAAGTTTAAAGATGATACTGTTGCTTATGTGGGGTTGTTTGGATTTTATCGAAAAGCCCCTTTGTTTTGTTTTTCCAATTGATAAGAAAATTTGGGTCTCATTCATGAGATAAGAAGGACCCTTAACCAGGTTTCAAGGGTTAGTTGTCACACCTGAGAGAGGGAAAAAGACAGGTTTTAGAAAAAAAAATATCGACAGTTTTATTATTTTATCTTCGTATTATGATTAATATATTATTATTTTATCTTTTCTTGTATAACAAAAATAAGTTATCATATAATAATCAAATTATTATACATATTAAATAATTTATTGTATCATATATTTTTACTTTTATTATAATTATTTTTTACAAACATTATACCATTACAAGTATCAAGAAATTTGCATTCTAAATCTCTTTTTTCCCCCATTAAACCTTTTAATTCTAAATTGATTGAGTCTCATTAAACCTATAGATTTAGAGCTAATTGGGTCTTATTAAACCTCTATATTTAGGGTTAATTGGGTTCAGGCTTAAATGAACACTCACAAATTTTATAAAAGTAATGTTGTGTGCACATATTTTTAAGTATCCATTTATATATTTAGATAATATGTTATTATATGATTATGAAATTAAATGCACTCATGGTCACTGAATTATGCATTATATACTTAAGGTCATTGAATTTTTCACTAATTACAATTACAGTTACTAAACTTTGAGTTTTATTTGTTATCAGGTTACTCCACAGTTTTGATATAAACACTGACGTTGATATTGACTGGATACCACGTTAACGAAATGTCCACATCAATTTTTGTCACTTAGTTCGTAGGACAACTTGACTGAAGAAGACGACTAGATCTAGTCATCACATTTTTAAAAAAGACGACTAGATTTAATTGTCTTTACCAAAAAAGATAATTAAAAATGGTTGATAGGTATAAGATTTAATCATTTAAGTGGAGCTAGTCAGATTTAATTACACCCTGAATCAAGTGACATTTTCCAGCTATAGTGGCTATTTTTTAAATTATTTTATTTTGTTTATTAATTTTAAAAAATTTTAATTTTAATTTTATTATATTTTTTACATTTAAATTCTTTTGTATTTTTATTATAATTTTTAATTTTTTGTGAGGGTAGTCAAATCTAGATGAAAAATGTTTGGCGAATTGATATTTAGATTTTAGAAAATGGATAAATAAAATTTTACCATTGAGAAAAACTCTGCTATCAATAAATCCTTTGACCTATTTAAAAATATGGATACATAATTTTTTTGATTTTGTAAAGGGGTTCAAGAATTTGGACATTTTTGTCTTTACACATGTTTTCCCTGCGACCACTATAAATTATAATAACTTGTAAATTTTCTCTTTGGCAATAAGTAGTAGAAACTTTTTAAAGGTAAGTTTTATGCTCGCCACAAGGGACTGGCCTTCAATGATGGCGGCTATAGAATATTTTACTTTTTGAAGAAAATTAAGAAGTAATTGTAAACTCTAATCGTTCGTTAATAATGTACTGGTAAAAGTCTGTCATCGTTATACCAATGTGATTACCACGAGGATTTTGCGTAGATTGCCAAGAATTTTATCTTTATACCAACATAATCAATTATCTAAATTAAATATAAAATTTAGATTTAACTATCGCCCTAACATGACCCAGGTTGTGACCTGCATGACTTTGCCATTTTCAACTAAACTCATTGCTAACTCGAATAAGAATAAAAAAAAAGAGAAAGAAGTGGCTTAAAAGAGAAATAATATTTTAACCGAAAATGATACATTCAATAATGTGATACGATTTAATTGGTTGATTGTTGCTACATAAATTTGATAGTAACCAATCAAATTATATTGTATTATTCGACATACGAATTCCACACATTAATTTGGACTATCAAAGGTTTTGGAGACAGTGGGCAAGATATTTATCAGGTGTAGCTATTTGATTCGTCACGTCCAAATTAAGATCGGGGGTCAGGTTGCTAGTAGGGCTGGATTCGAAGCGAACCCGTTCGGGCTCGTTTTCGAGCTCGCTTCGTTCGAAAGTGAAACGACACAATCCTCACACGAAGCAAACGCGAATACGAATATGTGGGACGAATATTCGGTTTAAACGAATACGAATCCGAACCAATTAACAAACAGTTCGGTTTATCGAACTGTTCGTTAGGTGCTTTAGTCGGCAACGCCTTCTTCTTCTTCTTCTTCTTCTTCTTCTTCTTGTCGGCAACGCACCTTCTGTCCCATCCCAGTTGCTTCTTCTTCTTCTTCTTCTTCTTCTTGTCGACAACGCACCTTCCGTCCCATCCCAGTTGCTTCTTCTTCTTCTTCTTGTCAGCAACGCACCTTCCGTCCCATCCCAGTTGCTTCTTCTTCTTCTTCTTCTTCTTCTTCGTTATGCGTTTTTGTCGGCAAAGCACCCTCCGTCCGTTCGTTCCAGATGGCGAACACGTTCGTTCGGCATCTACAGTTGCGAGCCAGCGAACGAATCCAGACTTTTTCATTCGCCCGAACACGAATCGCGAACACCGACCGATCCTGTTCGTCGAACCCGAGCCGAACACGAGCAGTGCCGAAAAACGAACGAAGCGAACACGAACATACTCGCGTTCGGGCTCGGTTTGCTTCGTATCCAGCCCTAGTTGCTAGCCCTAAATGAGCCATATTGCACATGGGTTCGGTTTAGTTTTCCAAATCAAAATCAACGGAGAAACTCAAAAGCCACTCGCTGCCTCTGCCTCGCAGCTCACCCCACTCTGTGACTCCACCTTCACACGTGACAGCAAACGGAATATGCGTGACGCGAGATTTATTTGACTGCCCTTATTTGTATGAATTTACAATTTGAGAAATAAAGTACGACGTTAACTTATTGTGGGTCCTAAATTCGCCTAACAACCATGATGACGAGTCACTTGGATTGAATGCGACTATCATCCATACATCGCTTTACTTTTGGATCATCCATTGCAATTGTGGCACACGGTCCAGTGCCATGTCAGTTGTGTCACTTCTCAAGTTTATTTTGAGTTACCCATGATTTAAACATTAAGAAGGTACCAATGTTTGATTTCTACAAATCTAGGGTAAAAAACGTAATTTACTCAATAATGAGAAATTAATATATTACAAAACTTGGCTTATTGTGTATGTGGCTTTGGATGAATTTTGGTGAAGGACATTAGTCCAAAGGACTTAACCCTATTCAAGGTTTTCGTAAATAATAAAATTATTCTCATTAATCTTTTAAAATTTAAATATTTATTTATTAATAAAAGATCGATTAAATTTAATAGTCAACTGTTAAATATTAATAATTAAAAAAATATATTTATCTTTTTAAATAAAAAATTAAAAAAAAAAGATACATTGTTGATAACGTCATCGATAATGATAATAACTAAAAAACCGAATTAAGTGGTTGATAAAAACCATTTGATTACTCCGATTGCGTGAAATAATTAAATTTAATCACTTAATTCGATTTTTAATGATTATCATTATTAACAGTAGTAATTATTATTTTTTTTTTAAATTTGATTTCTTTATATCTTTAATATATTTTTATTAATTTTTAAAATATATTTTAAATATTATTTTATATTTTTATTATAATTTTTATTTTTTTAAAAATATTTTAGCTATTTCATCCAAAATATTGGGAATATTAATCAATCCACCAACACCAACATATATAATAAGACAGTATATATATAAATATTCCTTTTCCACTTCTAACATACAGGATATTTTTACACTTCCTATGTATATATTTTTTCTTTTCGGGTTTCATAGACAATTAATTTGATAACCCAACTAGCTTTTATAATCCCAATTTCTCATTGACTTTCAGATTTTGCTCAGGCCCTGCTGCTGAAACTTTGGAAGAACGGGTCTTCTTCCTGAATGCCGAGAAAAAACATCCGCTTGGGGATCCGTTTTCATCCGCAACAACATTAATCACAGCTTTCTGTTTCTCCATTTTCTTCATTTTCTCCTTGTGCAAAGCTCGCATGGCGTAAGCTTCTGCTAGACTCATTCCTGCTAGACCAACTCCAGACAATGTCACCAACCAGAGAAAACCCAACTCTCTTCACTTGGAGCAACACTTGAATATCCGTGGATCAAACCTGGACGTGTTCAAGAAGATTTGATTTGATGAGGTAAAAGGATGAGGAGAGTGCCCATTTATAGGCTTCTGTGTGCATAGAAGTCAGAGAAACAAACTGGCTACTGCGGAGGCGAATTCATTTTTGGCTGCCTTGTTGGCTAAGTTATGAATTGGACTCAGTACGCGCCGTGGCGCAGAGGCCCGCTTTTCCGTCCTGCCTACGCAAACGTGTTAGGAAAGTACGTACGTAAGCCGGTACGTATCAAAGGTTGTGGTGGACCATGGCGTACTTAAGCAATGACGTGGCACCATCCAATACATTTTAGTCCCTCAGATTTATGTAACGGAGGCTCCAACGAGATATAAAACAAGGGATATTAATTAAAATAATTTTTTTATCCGTATTATATAATTTCGTTAAATTAAAAAGGGCCATCGTCATACTTCGTATTTTACTCTAAAGTTTTTCTCCCCTTGTGTTTTGATGGCCAAGCCACTTATTTCTACGTAAGGTTTTACTAAATGATAAAATTTTTCTTATTAATTTTTAAAAAATTAAATATTTATTTATTAATTAAATTTAACGATTCATAATTAAATTTAACTAATCAAATAAGTATTTTTATCTTTTTAAATATAAAAATTTTAAAAATAATAAAATTAATTTTATAAAAATAATTAAAATATAAAATAATAAAATTAATTTTAAAAATAACTAAAATATAAAATAATATTAATATAGTATTAAATAATAATAATAAAATATTTAAAAATTTCATACAAAATTTTTAAAAAATAATAAATATTTTAAAAAATTTAAAAAGTGGTCACTACTATCGACAATAATTATGTGGTCGAAAATAGTTATCTGATTGGATTAGCGGTTAGATTTAATGAAAACGAATTAGATCTGACCACCTCCACTACTAGAGATAGTTAAAAATAGTCAACATGCTTAAAATCGCTGGTTTTTAGCCATCCTTGATAGCAGAGATAACTTTACCATCGAAGTGACAATATTAAACTGTCAATTCAATCACGTGATTATTTTTTACTACCTAGTTAGGTTTTCGAAGACCATCGTGGTCAACAATGCTATTGGTGATGACCACCTGTTTTTTAATTTTTTTATTATTATATTAACATTATTTTATATTAAATTTTATTTTAATATTACTATTGATTATTTTTTTGGTGGAGAGTATTTTGGTTATTTTATTTAAAAATGTTAATAAATTTAGAAGGAAATTGGTCAATGGATGGGTATTTAACTTTTTAAAAGTTTTTAGGTGGAATTTTATCATTTAAGGAAGCCTTGGATGGGAATAATGTAACATCCCAGGTTCGGGGTCAGATTGTGATTCTTAAGATTTCTAGGGTTGTGAGAGAGTTTGGGGTGAAAAGAGAGGTTTTTGTTGAGTTTTGTGGCTTGTGCATGGATCCGTTTGGGTGGATTTGTATGCAAACGCGGGAAAATGACATTTTTGTAATTTTCTTGGGATGCACGACCGTGCGTGGTAGATGCACGCCCGTGCATGCGTATTTTTCCAGCTGTCTTGAGTTTAAGTTGATTTTATCCGTTTCCAAACTCATTTTTCACCAAAGTTCCCTTTGATATTCAGAGAACCTCAACCCTAGAAGTGGTGATCAGCTTCCAGGACCTTCCAATCCGGCTTGATCTTGTGTTCTTCTTGTGAGAGAAAGCATGTCAAAAGGTAGGTGCTTCCTTCCTCTTTCCCTTGTGTTTTGATTCGGTTTGATGCTTGCTTTATGCATGAGATGTGTTTCCAATATGCTTGTGATGTTCTCCTTGCGTGTTGATGATGATTTGAGATGATTATGTTGATGATTGATGCTTATATGCATGTGATGAGTGAGAATATATGTTTATATGTGTTTTAAGTTTGAGTTGGATGAGTTGCTTGAGATTCGAAGTTGCTAGAAGTGTTTTGATGCTTATATGAAGTGTTTAGCACGTGAATTATACTTAATTTGAGTTTGAATTGTGTTTTGGCTGGGAATCGTATTGATTCCAAGGGTTCACGCAAGTGCAGAGTAGGACGCACGCCCGTGCACCCGAGGCGCACGCCCGTGCTTACTGCGTATTCTGCATGGTCACGGCCGTGTTTACGTAGCCGTACGTGCCTTAATTTGAGGGGTCACGCCCGTGTATGGTTCATGCACGCCCGTGCGCCCAGTGAATTGTGAGAAATGCTTTAAATTCCAGAACCTTGCACGACCATGAGCACGACTTGGTCACGGTCCCGTGCACGTTCATGCACGCCCGTGCACACGACACGCACGCCCGTGCGTCAGGCAAAAATGAGAGAAATAAGCTTTAATCGATAAATGTGTACAGTAAACCCTATCCAATGGATAGTAAATAGTAAATTGAGCTCAAATAAGAATACATGATGCATCATATGCATATGCATAGCATGACATGACATTCAGTGTTTTCAGAGACGGATCCGAGGATCTGAATTCATGTTTTCAGTTGAAAAACATAGTTTTCAGTGGTGAATACGAGGGGGCACTTGTGAGTTTTAGCACCCGTGACACCAGGAGTTATATACTCATTACTAGCCCTATGTATTGGCATGTGTCGGGTTACTCAGCTAACAGTTTAGGTTTCCTGGTCCCAGGATCAGATGCAGTATAGCGCGAGACGCTCAGTTTAGATCAGTTTCCAGGCCCAGGCCTGATAGCATCACGTGGGCCATACAGTTTGTGGTACATGTTTACAGAGGAAACTCACATGGCCAAGGTGCAGAATCCCTGTATTCATCAGTCTGCGCAACACAATTTTCAGCATATCATGGTACCCCAGGGTACACAGTTTTCAATACAGCTTTCAGATAAAGCTTTTATATGATTTTCAGATATGAGATCCCATGATCCAACAGCAGTTTTCATGAACAGTTTCAGAAAACTATTTTCAGTATACAAGCCCAGGCCTAGTTATGATTTCAGCATGTTATCATATCATGTCATGATTATATGACCCAGTGTATATCATTCAGAGAATGATAAGACAGTAAGAAACTGTAAATGAACAGAATATGAAACAGCGTGTAAAAGACACGAACAGTTGAATTTCAGAACATGATAAGTTGCGTAATGACACGTGCACTTCAGAAAACAGTAACAAATCAGAACAGTTCAGTTTATGCTTTCAGTCAGAGTTCAGTGCGTCAAGTTTGACCTCTTGGATTACTCTTCACTCTAGGTTGTTTACGTATACTCATATACATATTTTACGACCCGGTATGAGGTAGTATCCGATCAGTGAAAGATACGTTCGCCAGAGTTGGTTGTCAGTTGAGCCTGTTCTGTTTGAGTTGAGGTGGCAATCCTTTGAGAAGGATTGGGTTTAGGGTCTGAGGATATGAAGTGCTTACTGAGTGATTTTATCACTCACTCCCTACTTCCCTTTCTTTTGCAGGTGAGTTTTGGGAGCTGAGAGGCGGAGTCTGCTGCTATTTGGGATCCAGTTTACTTCAGTTTTGTTGTATGCACATGTATATGTTTTTTCGTGAATATTTTAATATAATACAGTTTTTATTTGGGCATGTATATATGTATGTATATATTGTACTACAGGTCTTCCACTGTGATATGTCAGTTCAGTTAAGCATTTCAGTTGGGTATTATTGACCATATTTTCTTTATTTATCTATTATTATTTTATTAAGCAGTGAACAGTAATACCCTTCTGGGATGTCTTATAAATAAGTCTTTTGACCTTTTTTAAATATCAAATATGCACTCGTTCAGAGATCGTGTGTGATGAAATTTTAAATTTACAACCACTCATACTAGTAGCAATTGCAACAAGATAGCGAACAAGGTAAGTGTTCTGATAGGTTACAGTTTAAATTTGGTAAAAATTTATTGTTGTAGGGATTAAAGTGAAATGTGGATATTGTATTGGTGTTTTAGGACTGTGCATTTGGTAATTTCTAGATCAAAACCGACAAAACATTTCAAAAATGATCGTTAGTGTCATGTTTTTGATGCTATAAAAGTGATGAACAATCCCGAGTGCACTACAAAAGAAGTGGGTGTTTGTGGTTGAGAGGGGTGCACATTTGCACAGTTGTATGACATGGTGCACGTTTGCACTCATGTACTATAGGGTGATTGCTCACTCCGCCCATGCACACTCCGTTTGAGGATCACAGGTTGCATGTTCTATTAAATTAGATGATCTTACTGTTAAATTTGTTTCAAAAAATTTGTAAATTTTTGTTTGACATGTTATTATGATTTTTTTAAGAGAATCCCAATTAACAATGTGGAAGGTGAATTGAAATTCCATGAGGCCCACTTTTTCGAATTGCCATAAAGATTCAATTACACAAAGACACTATCGACAATATCCATGACAATTTGACAAAGGCCCCAAGGAGACTATTTAAGGATATATGCTTAAACCATTTTCTAGATTGCAATAACATTGATACAATGTCATGCTCATTCACTTTGTTAAGTCTTCCTCGTTATCAATTTTGCCAACCAACACTGGGTATTACGTTGTACTTGATCTAGTAAGGTCGGAGCCTAACTATGTATAACTCTTTAGTCGGGTTCACAAATAATTGAGAGAAGTTTACAAAGTAGATGAGTTCGTGCGCATACTGTAGTGACCCCCGCCATAGGCCTACTGTACGCAATTATTTAAAATATTTAATCAATTCTGAAAATATGCCTGTAGCGAGAATCCCTACAGTAAAAACTTCTACTTAAATATTTTTCAAAATCTGAATGTGGAAGCTGAAAATAAAATGCTGTAACAAAATAAGGAATAATAAACTCTTTCTTAGAAATCCCAGGCTATTCATGTATAAAATATAATATCCATACAGTGTATACTACAGTATAATACACAATATGAGGAATAAAAGCATGTGAGCCATAGACATGTTAGCTGCTACCGAGCCGTGTCCCCAAAATCTGACAGCTGTATCGCTCTTGCTCAGTCCACAACTCACTGACCTACAAAAAAGAAAGGAAGGGAATGGGGTGAGTGACAAAATCACTCAACAAGCATTTCTTTTCTCTAACACTAACAGGTCTCAAACTCAAACTGATCTCATATCTTATCTCATTATCTTTGCTTAAATGCTTCGCTTTACTATTATTTTGTTTTCTTTATTTCTTATCTTTTTGCTTCTTTACTTTATTATTTTATCTGGTTTCTGTAGTGTTTTATATCTTTGTCTATTTGCAAGAATGTTCTTTGTCATTCTCTGTTTCATTTCTCATGAATGTTGTACATGACATGATATGTATGCTCTGATATCATGTCAATGCTCATTAGTTATAAAACTTACCCTTAGGTCTGTTTTCTGAAAACTCTTTCTTTTCTAAAAACTTTTTCTAATATAAAAACTATGATCCGAAGATCCTGAATATATACATATAGTATAAACTGAAAAATGTATCAGAAAGTACTGTATCTGAAAATATCTGCTATGCTGACCAGACTGATGAATACAAAGATTCGATACCTTGACTGTGTAAGCTCAATCCTAAAATAAAACTACTTTACTTTACACTACCAACACTCTCTCTAACAAGTTTGGTCAAAGACCATGTCTTCTCTAGCGGATGTTAGTTTCTCTCTCTAATAAGCGTGTGAACTCACAAGTGCCCCCTCATATCCAACTCTAACTGATGTCTGAAACATCGTATATCTATACTTTTAAAATATACTCTTGGATCATTGGACTTGTTTATGAAAATATCTGTTATGACATATCGTGCTCAATGCTTTAATAATCATGCATGATATGTTGTTATATGTTGTTATTCTTAAGTTTCTTGTGCTTAGGAATGACTTAAGATTTCTTAACTTTGTTTTAAAAATGCTTTAGATCTATTTCTCTATTTTTCTTAAGGCATACAGGCGTGTTATGCTTGGCACATGGGCGTGTGTGGGGGCACACAGGGCAGTGCTTAAGTCGTGTCCTTAATTGTGCTAGCTTCTAGAATCAATTTGGAAATCTTGGGCTGACCACATAGGCATGTGATGCGGACACACGGGTGTGCATGCAAGGCACAAGACTATGTACCATACTGCACGAGCATGTAATAGTAAAACAACAATCCCGTATCTTGCCTACATGGGCGTGTATAATTAGGATTAGACACATGGGTGTGTGCATTGCCTACACAAGTTTGTGTCTGGATATTCATATGCACACGGGTACCATGTAAGACCATGTTTATGCAAAAATGAGACCACATGGCCATATATCCTCAGGTACACAATCGTGTGCTCAATTTAATTTTTGTAAAATACGTCTGAAAACCCAGAAAGCTTAGTAAAATTCACACAAAACACAACCTCATCTCAATTAAACACACATAATCATCAACATTTCACAATAATCTCATAAGTCATCATCCATTGTCTCATTTCATTATCAAATCATGTTGTAACATATTCTCAACATGCAGCAAACACATAAAACGGAGGTCAAAGCAACAAAACATAAAAAAACTCAAATGAAAGAGGTAAGAAAATACTTACCTTTTGCCATTACATCCGGATCTTTCTCTCTAGATACTCTTTGAACTCTATCTTGGATTGCAGCTGCTGGTTGGATGATTTCAGGCCTAGGGTTTGCTAAAAGTAGAGAAGAGAATGAAGCTAAAGCAAATAAACTAGGTGAAAATAAGAAAAATGAAACATTTATGGTGTCTCTCACCTGACACACAGGTGTGTGTCCGAGACACACGCTCATATGTACAAGGAAAATCTTAATTCTCTCTCCTTTTATGTCATACATAAAATATTCTTTCTAGAATATCCATGTATAAGCCACAAAAGGCTTCTAAATGACTCTTCTACCCTTGAACCCTTTTAATTTTATTTTCTCTATGAAAATCTCTCTTTTACCCTTGGTTTCAAAGCCTAAAAGATAATTCTACTCCTGAGCTATTACACATACATCCCAATGAGTAATAATTGAGTATTGGTCCCATGTCAATAAAAAACCTCCAGACCAACCATTGAAATTATATCTTACAATAAACCTACCGAAGCAAAAGTCGAGCCAATGAGACTACAATATCTTCACCCTTATGTTTATTGAATACTTGACCAACTCTCATGATTTTGATTTCAATCAAAATGATAGAAAGAGACTGAGAAAGGTTATTGGGACTAGATTGTTCTATAACGTGCTAGAAGTTGTCAACCTATATGATAGGAAAGTTATATATCTAACTTGTTTAATAGTTATGTTTTTTTCTTGCTTTTTAAGTAATATTATAGGTTTTTTGACTTCATTTTCAATATGTGTATTTCATTTTTTTATGAGAAAATTTTGAAGTTATTGTTCTAGCTTGACATATCTTACATGTGAAACTATATTGTTATAATACATTGCTTGACAAAACCGACTAATTCATATGTATTACATAACATAACACACCAATTCAATCACTAACATAGTAGAATTTTACAATTGCGCAAATGTAGCATCCCAGATTTTTCAAAAAAGCCCTTAGGGGTAGAGTTGTGGGGTTAGAAATAAAGTTCAGGAATAGGGTGGGGGTCTGGAGGAGTTCAGGGGTGAGTTAGTAGTTTTCTAGAGCTGAGTGGCCTTCGTATGATGCCTTTAGGGAGGTTTCAATCATACGAAGTGTCGGAAATGAATTTCCTTCATTTTCCCTGGTGCACTCCCGTGCACTATGCCCTGCACGCCCATGCAGGTGGGTAGCAGGAGAGAGAGACGGGAGATTTATTAGATTTCTCACCCGGGTTTTCTCATTTCTCAGCCAGTGTTTCTCTTGTTTTTAGCAGCTCCCAACCCTAGAGCAGATCTCCAGCTTCCAGCAGCTCCCAGTCCAACTAGAGAGACCAGAGATTAGCTTGAGAGAAGTTTCCAGCAGCCATGGCGAGAGGTAAGTGTTTCTTACTCTCTCTTTGAGTTTCCCAGCTTGTTTGATGTGGATGGAAATGTGTGTTTCCATTTCCAGCTTGAGATGCTATGTTTGCATGTGTATATGTTGATTGAGATGCTTATTTTCCACCCAGAATGCATGCTTGCTTTGCTTGTGTGTGTTAGTGAGAGAAATGTGATGTTTGCATGGTGGATTCAGTAGGAATTAATGGATGATGAAATTGATGCATGTTATGTGTATATTGGAATATCATTTATGCATGCTTCCAGTTAATTTCAGTTTGGATGAGAATTTGATGTGTTTTGGATGGCCTTCTGCATTCTCCAGGTTGCTGCTCGTGTTGCAGAGCCGGACACACGCCCGTGTGCCCTGGATTTTGTAAGGGCACGCCCATGTGCACGAGGTGCACATGACCAGGATTTGCAGGGACACGACCGTGTGTCCTGAGGGACACGACCGTGTGTCCCTTCTTTACGTGTTAAGCCAGTTTTCTTTCCAGAGGAGAGCACGGCCAGACACACGACCGGGGCACGGTCCCGTGTGTCTGGGCACATGCCCGTGTGCTTTGCTTGGCACGGTCGTGTGTCTCTCCCGCACGACCGTGTGCTTGGCCCACACGCCCGTGCGTCCGCCAGATTTTCCCAGAAAAGACAGAAATTGATTTATAAAGGTTTGGTAATCCATCCAAGGGTTAAATGACATCAGATAATCCATAACTCAGATAAGAATGTAGCATATGCATAGCATGACACAACATGTAGCATGAACGAGGATCCAGAGATTCGAATTCAGTAGATTTCAGCAGTCAGAACCCAATGTATGGGTTACAGTTTTGGGTGAACTCAAGGGGGCATCTGTAGGACCCAGCTTTCTGATACTAGTCAGACTGCTCAGCAGCATTTCAGTTTCAGCTTTCTAGCTAGTAGCTAGAATGTTCAGCCCACTTGGCCAGGATGCCGAATCCCTGTGTTCATCAGCCTGATCAGCACAACAGGTACCTCTAGGTACATTCAAATATAGATTCAGATGCATGCATCATCAGTTATTTTCAACTAGCAGGACATGACACTCTTATCATGACATGACTAATCAGATAATCAGTAATCAGATAACAGAACCATCAGAATAATCAGTTTCAGCGCCAGCAAGCGACTAGATGTATGAATAGGGCCGAGGCCAAGTTTTGTATGTTGAGTGTTGCTTGTTTGGGCGGGAGAAGTAAGGAATGCTTACTGGGTGATCTTTATCACTCATCCCTTTCCTTCTTCCTTCCTTTTCAAGTTGTGTTTGCTGCTGGCGAGGAGCGGGTGGACCAAGGCTTGCGAGAGGGGACCCCACACATACTTTCCAGCTTGTATTTCCTTTTCAGTTTTGGCCTGTGAGGTCTTGTATGTATTTTATGTATATTTTCAGATGTCAAAACAGATGTACAGAACAGTTAAATATATGAAAAACCGGTTGGGCTCATTATATATTTCAGTTTCAATTATTTTTCAGCTTCCGCATGTGTTCAGATTGTACAGTAGTAGCAGTAGGGTTTTCTTTCTCGTAGGATTCCCGTCTCAGGTACCCAATTTCCAGTTTAATAAATAAAAAGAACAGTATTCTTCAGCAGCAGGGGTACTCGGGGCGGTGGGTCCTACATAGTTGAATTTTGCAATTGTACTTATCTACGATTTCTATATCTAATACATAACATAATAATTTCTTCCATGAATTCCATACATAATATACCAATTCAATCATAAACACACTAGAATTTTGTAATTGTACATACCTATGATTTCTAAACGTAACACATAATATAATAATTGTTTACACGATCATCATACATAATACAAAATTACAATGATGATAGTTGATATATTTGACCGAGTTGACATAATTTCTATGTAGAGTACATCACATAATACATACTTGTAATGATGACATTTGATGTATTCGATAGAGTCAACACGATTTTCATACAAAATACATCATATCATACATATTTACAATTATGACAATTGATACATTACATGATACATAACATACAATGATGACAATTCATAAATCACATTGAGTCGACATGATTTTCATTTAAAATAGGGGGCAGGTAAAATTTAAATTGATTTTTTTTCTTGAAATGACTATCATCAGGAACGGTTGATGTAATATGAACGATTAGATAAGACTTATGTTTACACATAAGAAAGCCTCCCAGATGTCTATATTGTTGCAACCCGTGATCCTCGTCTTCTCATGTTTCACATATCTAGATTCCATCTTCAAGCCTTCTAATAAGGCTTAGTCACCATTTATGATAATGCCTAACAAAGCTTACATCTGAAATAGACGAAGATAATTGACAACATTGGGCCACATTGTAGCAAATGGTGATAAACAACAAAGCTTACACCGATTTAAAGGTTGAAGTTTATTGCAGCCATGAGTTTATTTCAACCAATATTATCGTGATTGGAATAAACTTCGACCATGAAGTCATAATGCACTACAATATTAATAACAATAGACCTATAAACCTACACGAAAGTGAACAACACATCAAAATATAAAACCAATAATTTTTTCTAAATTATATCAACAATGGTTTAAATGTGAGTATAATCCTACTAAACCAATATCAAGCCTCAACTAAAAATAAAGTTCAATGCATATTTAAATAAGAAAATGTTCATTACAATAACATAATTGTTATTAAACAAGTAAAAACCTTAAAGCTAAACAAACATCACTCTGATATTGATTGTTGACTGATTTAGATCCATCTTAAATTGTTGTATCATGTTCGCTTCATAATGGAGATTGACCCTCAACAAGTATGACATCTACCCAACACCTTAACTAGACATGCGTGATAAGGATATACTAGGAATTGGTTAGAGGCTCGCATAGTTAAGCCTTGTATGACCTAGTCAATAGCAACAAATATATATACATGGCTTCACGTTTTCACCTTACGATGGTTATTTAGCCATATTAGATGATTGTTTTAAGCGACATTAACACATCAACAACTACTATGTTACCATCAAATTGCTTAGGTGAACCCAATTTGATTCATTGCCTAAAGGATGGTCACATTCCCTGTACATGGCCTACTAGAAATAGGTGAAATAGTATCAACTCACCTCTCAATAACAATCTGACATATTGTTAAATCATGCCATTACAACGACATACACATATGAGATATGAGAAAGTTGAAACTTTCTAATGTGCACGTCCTCTCCAAGAGATCAATAATCTTGATCTTCTAACCCACCTTATGAACTTTATACCTAATGACATTGATTGGTTTCATCATCATACGGTCTGATTTAAGAATATGTTTGACAACTTTTTCTTTAGCCCACAATGTTAGTCGACAAGTGTAATCATTTATACTATAAAGGTTGATATAGTTACAAATAATGATAGCTACACAATAATCTATTATTAATATGAGTTGTTTAAGGATCTACTTACCAAGTTCCTCATATTTAGAACTCACTTTGTAAGTCGATCAAATGAACTTGACCAATAAAGTGATAAGTAGACTACGAGCATCTCAAACACATATTAAATGACTTTGTGATATTTGTTTTCATTATATTATATCGAATGTTGCTAAAATGGGCACACACCCATCTATGGTACCTAATCTCCATGAGGCATATATTAACAGTTGGATTCGTACTGTAAATCATGCTTATAAATTCCCTAAAATTTGATTATCAATATGTCTTTGTCATTTTCCAAAATAATGTTTCTACTATCTTTTTCTTCATAAACTGAGATTGTATGTTACCTTTGATGTGCTGGTAACAATAACCATCGTGGGTTTTAGGGAGGACCTTTGCAATTACAACATTTATGGTGTTGTATCGATCTGCAATGATAGCCAAGTTTTGAATGTCATTGATACACTTGTACAAACCCTTTATGAACAATTCCAAATGTCTATTTCTTCTTTTCCTTTCATGTAAAATGCCACTAGATATATTTGATTATTTTCATCTTTCCCCACAACGATAAAAATCATCCCATGATATTTTGTTTCAAGAAAAGGTTGTCAATACAAATCTAGACGACAAAATTCCTTGTACCCTCCTATTGAACACCCTAAAGCCATGAAAAACATTTAAAACAGTTATCCTCCTTACTCTCAATGAAAGTCATTGTGCCCAGATTTTGTAACTAGAGGTTAAAACAGTAATAAGGAAACTTCGTGAATGACTCTTGTAACATCCCAGGGTTAGTTTGGTCTTTTCGGCTTCCTAATCTGGGTTCAGTTTGGGATTTCTGAGATTTCTAGGGTTGTGAGAGAGTTTTGGGGTGAAAGTGGAGTTTTCCTTGAGTTTGAGGGCTTGTGCATGGATCCGTTTGAGAGGATTTGCATGTGAGCGCGGGAAAATGGCATTTTTGTAATTTTCCTGGGATGCACGACCGTGCGTGGTAGATGCACGCCCGTGCATGAGCATTTTTCCAGCTGTCTTCGCTTTAAGTCGAGTTTATCCGTTTCCAAACTCATTTTTCACCCAAATTTCCTTCGATTTTCAGAGGATTCACGCCCTAGAAGTGGAGAGCAGCTTCCTTGATCTTCCAATCAAGTTTGATTCGTGAGCTTCTTGAGAGAGAAAGCATGTCAAGAGGTAGGCACTTCTTCCTCTTTCCCTTGCTGTTTTGATTCGGTTTGATGCTTGTTTGAGGCATGAGTTGCGTTTCCAGCATGCTTGTGATGTTATCAGTGTGTGCTGATGATGATTTGGGATGATTATATTGTTGATTTGTGCTTATTCGCATGGATGTGTGAGAAAGTATGTTTATGTATGCCATGAGTTCGGGTTTGATGTTTTGCTTGGTATTGGAGGGCTGGAAGAGTATTCATGGTTATTTGAAGTGTTTGGCATGTGATTTATGCTTGATTTGAGTTTGGGTTGTGTTTGTGGCCGGAATCGTGTTGATTCCGAGTGGTCATGGAGGTGCAGAGCAGGACGCACGCCCGTGCACCCGAGGGGCACGCCCGTGCACGCTGCGTATTCTGCATGGTCACGGCCGTGTTTACGTGCCCGTGCGTGACCTAATTTGAGGGGTCACGACCGTGCATAGTTCATGCACGCCCGTGCACCCAGTGAAATGTGAGGAAATGCTTTGAAATTCCAGAACTTCGCACGACCAGCGCACGGGTCACGGTCCCGTGCAGTTCATGCACGCCCGTGCGCGCGACCACGCACGCCCGTGCGTCAGGTAGAAAATTGAGAATAAGCTTTAATTTGTGAAATTTGCACAATAAACCCTATCCATGGATAGTATACAGTAATTTGAGCTCAATTAAGACTTCATGATGCATCATATGCATATGCATAACATGGCATGCCATTCAGAGTTTTCAGAGACGGATCCGAGGATCCGAATTCATGTTTTCAGTTGAAAAACACAGTTTTCAGAGGTGAATATGAGGGGGCACTTGTGAGTTTTAGCACCCGTGTCACCAGGAGTTATATACTCTATACTAGCTCTATGTATTGGCGTGTGCCGGGTTGCTCAGCTAGCAGTTTATGTTTTCCTGGTCCGAGGATCAGATGAGTATAGCGCGAGGCGCTCAGTTCAGATATGTTTCCAGGCCCAGGCCTGATGGCATCACGTGGGCCATACAGTTTGTGGCACGTGTTTGCAGAGGAAACTCACATGGCCAAGATGCCGAATCCCTGTATTCATCAGTCTGCGCAGCACAGTTTTCAGCATATCAGGTACCCCACGGTACACAGTTTTCTGCATAGCTTTCAGATAAAGCTTTTGCATGATTTTCAGTTATGGGATCCCAGGATCCAACAGCTTCGTTTTCATGAACAGTTTTCAGAAAACTATTTTCAGCATGCAGGCCCAGGCCTAGCTATGTTTTCAGCTTATTGCATAGCATGTCATTGTTATATGACACATCAGCATATTATTCCGAGAATGATAAGACAGTAAACGACAGTAACTGAACAGAATACGATAAGCCACGTAGTGACACGTAAGTTTCAGTTTAGATCAGTATCAGATCAGTATCAGTACCAGTTCAGTATCAGTATCAGTATTAGTTCAGCATCAGTTCAGTTTCAGTTCAGTATCAGTTCAGATCAGTGCAGTTATGAGTATCCGTATTAGAGTTTGGAGAGTTGAGTGTCCGGTTCGGATTACTCTTCACTCTCGGTTGTTTACGTATACTCATATACGTATTTTACGACTGGGTATGAGGTAGTATCCGGTCAGCGAAGGTGTGTTTGTCAGAATTGTTGCCAGTTGGAGTTTGTTCTGTGTGGGGTGTTATGGAATCCTTCGAGAAGGGTTGGTTTAGGGTCAGTGGATATGAAGTGCTTACTGGGTGATTTTTATCACTCACTCCCTACCTTCCTTTCTTTTTGCAGGTGAGTTGTGGGGAGCTGGGAGGAGGAGATGGCTGCCGTTTGGGATCCAGTTTACTTCAGTTTTGTTGTATGCACATGTATATGTTTTCCGCGAATATTTTAATATATGCAAGTTTTATTTGGGCATGTATATATGTATGTATACAATGTACCACAGGTATTTCCGCTGCGATATTTTAGTTCAGTTAAGTATTTCGGTCGGGTATTATTGACCATATTTTCTTTATTTATTTATTATTATTTTATTAAATAGTGAACAGTAATACCCATATGTGTGAATTGCATTGTTTTCGACGTGCATATGTGTGTATGTCAGCGTATCCCAGCAGCCAGGGCTCGTCTTCCTCTCGGTGTAAGTACAGTAGTATCTGTTTTGTGCTTGTTGACCCTAATGTTCCGTGGTTTCTTCAGATAGGAGAGGTAGGAGAGGCCGTGTTCCGAGATCTTCCGAGGAAGAGGATAGTACTTCAGTTGGGCCCTCGAGTGGTAGTGGAAGTGGCAGTGGTGACAGAAGGGGACCGCAGGCCGCCCAAGGTACTTTTGGGGAAGCAGATGTCAGGCGGATCTTCAGAGAAATGATGAGGGAAATACCTCAGCAGCCAGATATAGATGAAGTTCATCAGAGGCCGAAGAGAAGGCAGCCTGAGTTTCCGAGACAGGGTTATCCGGATCAGATAGGTGGTCAGTGGCCAGATATGGGTCAGTATCAGCAGTATCAGGGACAGAGTTCTGGGTCTGATACGATTAGCACCAGTGGTTCAAAGAGAGTTCACCCGATCTACAGTCTTCCGGGTATTCATCAAGCTCCGAAATTTGTGGGTAGTAAAGATCCGACTGTTGCCGAGGAGTGGATGGAGGCGGTCGAGAGTGTGACCGGTCTATTCGCCATGTCTGATCGAGAGAAGATCAGATATGCAATTTTTATGTTCAGAGGTGATGCGAGGTCTTGGTGGAATCTCGTGAGGACCACAGTTGATGAGGAGTCCCTTTCTTGGGAAGAGTTTCGGGCGATGTTTGAGAGTGAATTCAGGAGCCCAGGGACTGCATATGCTAGAGCTCGAGAGTTCATTGAGTTACAGCAGGGCTCAAGTTCGGTCAGAGAATATGCGACTCGGTTCCATGCTTTAGCCAGATTTGCTCCGAGTTTAGCGGGTACAGAGGCTGGCAGAGTTCAGAAATTTATCCATGGGTTGCATCCAGCTATTGCTAGAGATGTTCTGACAGGAGAGCATCCCCCGCAGAGATTCAGTGATGCTCTGGAGAGAGCGACCAGATCAGAGATGTGCCTGCAGGGGATGGGTATGTTTTTTGGGCAGTCTGAGAGAGGCAGTGATAGAGATAGAGGTAAGAGGCCTATGCAGCAGAGGAGGTCTGGTAAGAGTGCTCAGAGTCAGAGGACTGGAGGTCAGCCACCGATGTGTCAGAGGTGTGGCAGGAGGCACAGTGGAGAGTGCTTGATTGGACAGCCAGTGTGTTTTGGATGTCGTCAGCCGGGGCATAAGATATCTGAGTGTCCAGCTCGAGGGGGATCAGGTGGATCAGGCGGAGCAGGAGGAGCAGGTTCCAATAGGCCTGGTTCAGGCAGAGATAGGGGAGGCTTCTTCAGGAGGGGAGGCGGTTCAGCTGGAGGAGCTGATCGTCGTCGTCGTGATGGTGGAGCTAGTGCACCAGGCGGAGGTGCAGAGACTTCAGGTGGAGGTGGAGGTCGAGCCAGAGTGTATGCCATGGGGCAGGAGCAGGCAGAGGCTACTCCACATGCTGTGATTGGTCAGTTGTTCTTCCTTGATACTCCCTTGTTTGTTTTGATTGATTGTGGTGCCACCCATAGTTTCATTTCGAGAGGGGTAGTTGAGAGATTAGAGTTGACCCCTAGTGTGGCAGAGAGTTGTGTGTGCATAGAGATGCCTGATGGGAGTGTGATGTATAGTGATCAGTTATTGTTTGATCAGGAGGTTGTGATCATGGGCAGATCATTGATGATAGATCTGATCATGTTAGAGTTGAGTGATTTTGACATGATCCTAGGTATGGATTTCCTGACGAGGTACGGAGCTGAGATCGATTGTCAGAAGAAAAAGGTTAGACTCCATGTAGGCTCTGATCAGTTTGTTTTCGGAGAGGGTAAAGTGGAGACCATGCTGATCTCGTGTGTTCAGGCCAGGAGGATGCTAAGTAAGGGCTGTGTTGGCTACTTAGCAAATGTCGTCAGTAGGGATATCAGTGGACCTAGTGTTGAGCAGATGGCAGTTGTCTGCGAGTTTTCCGATGTATTTCCAGAGGAGTTACCGGGGTTACCGCCAGAGAGAGAGCTTGAGTTCAGTATTGAGTTGCTCCCAGGGACAGCTCCGATTTCGAAAGCTCCTTATAGAATGGCTCCAGCAGAACTTCAGGAATTGAAGAAACGATTGCAAGAACTGATAGAGAAGAGATTTATTCGGCCTAGTTGTTCACCGTGGGGTGCTCCTATTCTTTTTGTGAAAAAGAAAGACGGCTCCATGCGTATGTGTATTGATTACAGAGAATTGAATAAGGCCACAGTGAAGAATAAGTATCCGTTGCCGAGGATAGATGACTTGTTTGACCAGCTCAGTGGGGCGTCAGTCTTTTCGAAGATTGATCTGAGGTCAGGATACCACCAGGTCAGAGTTTCTGACAGAGATGTAGCGAAAACTGCTTTCAGGACCAGATATGGCCACTATGAGTTTGTAGTGATGCCATTTGGGTTGACGAATGCTCCAGCGATTTTCATGGATTTGATGAACCGA
>JAJEJH010000695.1:0-109776 GCA_026122585.1 Anacardium occidentale | reverse complement strand
TGTCACTTCTGCTCTCAAGAACTATTTCAACTAGCTTAAGTCTTTTGTATGAAATTTGGTTTGTAAGAATGAATTGAAAGAGGAAATTCCTACACCATTATCTCATGTAATAATAGTATCATCAATGTATACAACAAGAAGAATGATGCAACTACTGATTATCTGTAGAAAATTAAGTGATCACACTTGCTTTTTTTCAACCCAAACTTTTGAATTAACTCATTAAACTTGCCAAACCAGGCAAGGGGACTTTGTTTCAAACCATACAGAGATTTCTTCAAATGATAAACTTTCCCATACTCCCTGTGAGCAATAAATCCAGGTGGTTGCTCCATATAGACTTCCATGTGGAGATCACTATGAAGAAATACATTCTTGATATCTAACTAGTGTAAAGGCCAATTTCGAGAAGTAGCTAATGAAATAAATAGATGAATATAAGTTAGTTTAGCCACTGGGGAGAAGGTATCAGAATAATCCACCCTATAAGTTTGGGCATATCCGCTATGAGTTTGGCTTTAAGTCTAACCATAGATCCATCTAGATTAACTTTGACAACGAAGACTTATTTGCACCCCACAACTTTTTACCTATAGGTAAATCCACTAAATCCCAAGTATGATTTTCATCTAAAGTAGTTATCTCCTCAAGCATTACAACATGTCAACCAGGATGAGATAAGGCTTCTTTAACTGTCTTGGGTATAGAGATAAAGTTTAAAGAAACAATTAAGGAACTAGACATAGGAGATAAGTGATCATATGAAATAAAATTAGCAATGAGATATTTAGGTAGGGTGCATTGACGTTTACCTTTATGCAAATTATGTAACATCGTAGGGCTAGAAATGTCTTTTAGGCGTCTAATCTGGGGTAGAATGAGAATTAATGAGAATACTAGGGTTGTGAGAGAGTTTAGGGGTGAAATAGATGTTTTTCCAAAGTTAGATAGCTTTTGCATGGGTCCTGTTGAGAGGATTTGTATGCAAGCGCAGGAAAATGGCATTAATGTAATTTTCTAGCCATGCACGATCGTGCATGTTAAGGTGCATGCTTGTGCGTCCGATCAGATTTAGCTGTAGGACCCGCCGCCCCAAGTACCCCTGCTGAAGAATACTATTCTTTTATTAAATAAACTGGAAACTGGGTACCCGAGACGGGAATCCTACGAAAAGAACATCCTGCTGAACTAAATTACATGGCACGCGAAAGCTGAACTGAAATGAAATATACAATGAGCCCAACTGGCTTTTCATATACACATAACTGTTTTGTACATCTGTTTACATTTACATTTCTGTACAAGATCTCACAGGTCCAAAACTGAAAGAAAATACATTACATGCTGAAAAGGGTGTGTGTAGGTCCTCTCTCGCGAGCCTCAGTCCACCCGCTCCTCGCCAGCAGCAACAAAACCTGAGAAGAAGAAGGAAGAAGGAGAAGAATGAGTGATAAAGATCACCCAGTAAGCATTCCCTACTTCCCCCAACCCAAACAAGCACAAACAAGGGCATACATACCTGATCTCGGCCCTATCATACATCTATGCACTTACGGGTACTGAAACTGAATATTGGATTCACTATTCTCATTATTAATTAAATTCTGAAATGAATGTCATGACATGGCAACTGAAATCTAAAAATGCATGCATGCGAATCTCTAAATGTACCTATAGTACCTGCTGTGCTGATCAGGCTGATGAACACAGGGATTTCGGTATCCTGGCCAAGTGGGCTGAACATTCTAGCTACTGGCTAGAAAGTTGAATACTAAAATGTTGAGCAGACTGACTGGTGTCAGAATGCTGGGTCCCACAGACGCCCCCTCGAGTTCACCCCAAAACTGAAACCCATACATTGGGTCTTGACTGCTGAAATCTACTGAATTCGGATCCCTAGATCCTCATTCAGGCTACATGTTGTGTCATGTTATGCATATGCTGCATTCTTATCTGAAATCTAAATTATCTGAGGATTATTAGGCCTTGGATAGATTACCAAACCTTTATAAAGTCATTTCTGCCTTTTCTGGGAAAAGAATGCTGGAGCACGGGCGTGCAAAGCAAATGCACGGGCGTGCAAAGCAAATGCACGGGCGTGCACTCGCACACACGGTCGTGCTGCACACAGGCACACGGGCGTGTGCCTAGACACACGAGACCGTGCCCCGGTCGTGTGTCTGGCCGTGCAAGCTTCTGGAATAATCTGGCCACTTCACGCAAAAGAAGGACACACGACTGTGTCCCTTAGGACACACGGTCGTGTCCTCAGCTTTTCAGACCGTGTGCACTTCATGCACACGACCGTGCCTTCGCAGAGACAAGGGCACACGGGCGTGCTCTTGCGGGCACACGGCCGTGCGCCTTGTCTTGCTCAGACATGACTCGCCTGAATCTACTGGAAACCAACCAATTTCTCATCCAAACTCAAATTAATCAAAAATACACATCCAAGGCACTCCAATATACACATATTCATCATCAATTTCATCATTCATCCAATAACAGGCATTTCACCATGCAAATCTGAGATTTCTCTCACTAACACACACACAACTGAACAAGCATGCGTTTGGCTGGGAAAATCATCAAACAAATCATCCTATCATCATCATAGCATCAAACAACATACACACATGTTCCAATATGCTGGAAACGCCGATAAACGTTTCCAAGCATCTCAAAACAAGCTGGGAAAACTAGAAGAAGTAAGAGAAAACTTACCTCTCAACATGGCTGCTGGAAGACTATCTCTCAAGCTGATCTCTCTGATCTCTAGCTAGAATGGGAGCCGTTGGAAGTTGGATTTCACGCCTAGGGCTAGGAACTGCTGAAAATGGAGAGAAGAAATGGCTGAAAATGGGTGAGAAATGCAATAACTCTCCCGTCTCTCTCTTTTCTACCCACCTGCACGGGCGTGCAGGGATGATGCACGGGAGTGCACCAAGGGAAAATGGATACAATCCATTTCCCGCGCTTCGCATGATTAAAACCTCCCTAAAGGAATCATACGAAGGCCACACAGCTCTGGAAAACTACCATCTCACCCCTGAACTCTTCTGACTCCCAAACTATCCCTGAATTCTATTTCTAACCCCAAAACTCTACCCCTAAGGGCTTTTCTAACCTGGGATGCTACATTCCTCTCCCCTTAAAAGAATTCCGACCCCGGAATTACCTGAACAACTCTGGAAACCTATCCCTGATCTCAGACTAAACCTCCCAGGTGGCTTCTTCCACCCTCTGACTGTACCATAAAACTTTGACCAGAAGAATCTCTTTATTTCTGAGGACCTTGACTCTGTAGTCGAGGATCTGCACAGGAATCTCTTGATAACTGAGGTCTTCTGCCAACTCTATCTCTGAAAACTGAAGAACATGCGACGGATCTCCCACATACTTCCTCAACTGAGACACGTGGAAGACGTTATGGATTCTATCCATACTGGCTGGCAGTGCTAGTCAGTAGACGTCTGTCCCTACTCTCTCAAGAATCTCGTAGGGACCAATAAATCTGGGCGCTAACTTTCCCTTCTTACCAAATCTGAGAACTTACCGGTAGGGAGCAATTCTCAGAAATACTTTATCGCCCACAGAAAACTTTATCTCTCTGCGCCTAAGATCAGCATAACTCTTCTGACGATCCTGGGCCTGTCTCATCCTTTGTCTGATAATCTTGACTTGCTCAATCATCCTCTGAGTAGTCTCTGGTCCCACTGCTATCTCCAAGGAATCTCTCTCCCCAATCTCATCCCAATGGAGAGGAGATCAGCACTTCCAACCATACAACGCCTCGAATGGAGCCATCTGAATCATCGCCTGATAACTGTTGTTGTAGGCGAACTCCATTAGAGGAATCAACTCTGCCCAATCGGTCTGGAAGTCCATGCAACACGCTCTCAACATATCCTCCAGAACTTTATTCAACCTCTCAGTCTGGCCATCTGTCTGAGGATGATATGCTGAGCTAAACTGTAGCCTGGTTCCCAATGCTCTCTGCAGAGACCTCCAAAAGGCTGATAGAAATTTGGAGTCCCTGTCTAACACTATCGTCCTAGGAACCCCGTGGAGTCTCACTACCTCTCTGATGTAGAGTCTGGCTAACTGCTCTGTAGACATTCCCTGTTTGACTGGCAGAAAATGTGCTGACTTGCTGAGCTGATCAGCAACCACCCATACACCATTATATCCCCTCTGGACTCTGGGAAGACCCGAGATGAAGTCCATGGAGATATCATCCCATTTCCACTCAGGAATACTCAAGGGTTGAAGTAATCCTGAGGGCCTCTGGTGTTCTGTCTTTACTTGCTGACATACTAGGCATCTGGAGACGAAGTCTACTATGTCCTTCTTCATCCCTGACCACCAGAAACTTCTCTTGAGGTCTCTGTACATTTTCGTACTGCCTGGGTGCGCTGAGTACACCGCACTGTGCACCTCTGACAAAATCTTCTGTCTCAGCTCTAAACTCTGGGGCACACATAATCTACCTCTAAACCTCAAAATCCCATCAGTGAACTCAAAGTCAGACACTGCTCTCTCTGACATCTTCTGAAGCATACTCTGAGTCCACTCATCTGACATCTGCTCCTCTCTGATCTCATCATGCAGAGAAAATCTGATACGCAGCCTGGAGAAACCCCCAGACATCACCTCAATCTGCTCTCTGACCAACTCATGCTGCAGCTCTCTCTGAACTGATAGGCTGGATAGAGCCACTCGCCTACTCAAGGCGTCAGCCACCACATTGGCTCTATCCGGATGGTATCTGATGTCACAATCATAATCCTTCACCAGCTCCAACCATCTCCTCTGTCGCATGTTGAGCTCCTTCTGGGTGAATAAATATTTCAGACTTTTGTGGTCTGAATATATGCTACATCTAACTCCATACAGATAATGCCTCCAAATCTTCAGGGCGAAAATGACCGCTGCCAACTCTAGGTCGTGAGTAGGGTACCTCAACTCGTGATCTTTCAAAAAGCCCTATCATACATCTATGTGCTTGCGGGTACTGAAACTGAATACTAGATTCACTATTCTCATTATTAATTAAATTCTGAAATGAATGTCATGACATGGCAACTGAAATCTAAAAATACGTGCATACGAATCTCTAAATGTACCCAAAGGTACCTGCTGTGCTGATGAGGCTGATGAACACAGGGATTTCGGTATCCTGGCCAAGTGGGCTGAACATTATAGCTACTAGCTAGAAAGCTGAATACTGAAATGCTGAATAGACTGACTGGTGTCAGAATGCTGGGTCCCACAGACGCCCCCTCGAGTTCACCCCAAAACTGAAACCCATACATTGGGTCTTGACTGCTGAAATCTACTGAATTCGGATCCCTGGATCCTCATTCAGGCTACATGCTGTGTCATGCTATGCATATGTTGCATTCTTATCTGAAATCTGAATTATCTTATGATTATTAGGCCTTGGATAGATTACCAAACCTTTATAAAGTCATTTCTACCTTTTTTGGGAAAAGAATGCTGGAGCACGGGTGTGCAAAGCAAATACACGGGCGTGCACTCGCACACACGGTCGTGCTACACACAGGCACACGGGCGTGTGCCCAGACACACGAGACCGTGCCCCGGTCGTGTGTCTGGCCGTGCAAGCTTCTGGAATAATCTGGCCATTTCATGCAAAAGAAGGACACACGACCGTGTCCCTCAGGACACACGGTCGTGTCCTCAGCTTTTCAGACCGTGTGCACGAAGTGCACACGGCCGTGCCTTCACAAAGACAAAGGCACACGGGCGTGCTCTTGCGCGCACATGGTCGTGCGCCTTGTCTTGCTCAGACATGGCTCACCTGAATCTGCTGGAAACCAACCAATTTCTCATCCAAACTCAAATTAATCAAAAATACACATCCAAGGCACTCCAATATACACATATTCATCATCAATTTCATCATTCATCCAATAACAGGCATTTCACCATGCAAATCTAAGATTTCTCTCACTAACACACACACAACTGAATAAGCATGCGTTTGGCTGGGAAAATTATCAAACAAATCATCCTATCATCATCATAGCATCAAACAACATACACACATGTTTCAATATGCTGGAAATGCCGGTAAATGTTTCCAAGCATCTCAAAACAAGCTGGGAAAACTGGAAGAAGTAAGAGAAAACTTACCTCTCGATATGGCTGCTGGAAGACTATCTCTCAAGCTGATCTCTCTGATCTCTAGCTAGAATGGGAGCCGCTGGAAGCTGGATTTCACGTCTAGGGTTGGGAACTGTTGAAAATGGAGAGAAGAAATGGTTGAAAATGGGTGAGAAATGCAATAACTCTCCCGTCTCTCTCTTTTCTACCCACCTGCACGGGCGTGCAGGGATGATGCACGGGAGTGCACCAAGGGAAAATGGATACAATCTATTTTCCGTGCTTCGCATGATTAAAACCTCCCTAAAAGAATCATACGAAGGCCACACAGCTCTGGAAAACTACCATCTCACCCCTGAACTCTTCTAGACTCCCAAACTATCCCTGAATTCTATTTCTAACCCCAAAACTCTACCCCTAAGGGCTTTTCTAACTTGGGATGCTACATTAGCCACCTTAGTTTTAAGTTGAGCTTATTTTGTTTCTAGCTTATTTTTCACCCAAAGCTTCTTTCAATCTTAAAGACTAGTAACCCTAGAAGAGAAGAGCAGCATCTAGGAGCTTCCCATCCAGCTAGAGAGTGAGATTTGCTTTGAGAGAGAAGTTGAATTTGCTATGGCTAGAGGTAGGTGTTTCTTACCTTTTTCGCTCTTTCTTTTGATGTGTTTATTGTTTGATTTGATTGATTTGAGCTTGTTTCCAGCATGCTTGTGATGTCTTTTTGCATGTTTGATAGTCTAAAGTGATGATGATGATGATGATGATGATTTATGCATGGATGGATGATATATGTGTTAATATGCATGAATATGAGGTGTTGAAAGGATTGAATATGAATATTGGGGTTATTAGTGTAATAAGTATGTGCTTATAAAGTGATTTAAATGTGGAATTTGTTTGATATGTGTTTGGTATGCAAATTGAATAGGAATAAGCATAATCAGTCATGACCACGCTGAAACAGAGTAGATGCACGACTGTGCAGTTGTTATGTGCTTTGCATGGTCACGACCGTGTTCACGTACCCATGCATGATCGATTAATGTAGGTCACGACCGTGCATATTCATGTCATGGTTGTGCATGCGTAGATAAGAAGAAATTGAAGTGAAATCACAAAACCTAGCACGACTAGTACGCATAATTAGCTCACGGCTCGTGCAAGCTTATGTACACCCGTGCGTAAGACATAAATGAGAAATAAAGCATAAAAAAAGCATAATGCATAGTAAAAATAGCATAATTGATATAAATCAGTGAAACAAGATCAATTAAACGTATAGGAAACATCATGTACACATCATGACATGTCATATAGTGTTTTTAGAAAGGGATCCAAGGATCCAAACACATGTTTTCAGTAGAAAAAACATCGATTTCAAGAGTGAATACGAGGGGGTGCCTGTGAGTTTCAGCACACCCGTTACGAGAGCCAGCATCAAGGTCTATGACTGTACTAGCTACTATATATAAGCATATACTGGTATGCTCAATTAGCAGCTTAGGATGATATGATTAGTTACAGTGCGATGCACTCAGATTCAGATTTTAGATTTAGTGGTAGCATGTGTCTTAGACATGTTTGCATAGAAAACTCACATGGCTAGGGTGTCAAATCTCTGTATTCATCAGTTTATATAGCATAGTAGGTATCTTCAGATACACAGTTTTCAGATACATATTTTCAATATCTCAACAGATTTATATCAATTTTTCAAATATTTTAGGATCTTCTTATCTAATAGTAGTTTTTCAATAAACAATTTTTAGACAATTATTTTCAGTATATTGGCCAAAGCCTAGACATGATTTCAACATATTTCATAACATGTCATTTTCATATGACATACTTAATAGAATATGATTCAATTATGATTAATCAGTAAGAAACAGTAAACATTCAGAGAACCCTCAAAATGCATGAAAATCACGTAATGATATGTGAATATAAAATATGAACACCAGAACAGAATATGTATATCAGAATGATACACGTGAGAACCAGTTCGATTTCTCTCCAGTATGTATTTATGTGTTTAGTATTTGATTGTAGTGAGAATCCTTAGAAGAGAATTGGTTTAGGGTCAGAGATGGGAAACACTTACTAGGTGAATATATCACTCACTCCCTACTTTTCTTTCTCTTGTAGGTCAGTATAGTGGGAGCTAGAGAAGGAGATGGTCGTCGGTTGAGATCTAGTTTGTTTTCAATTTTGTAGCATGCTTATGGGTTTGCATGCTTTTATAGTTTATATATGCATATGTATGAATACACATGTACCTTGTATATATCTTTTCAGCATATAAAAGTTATTTTGGGCCATATTAATTGATTTTTCATCCTGATTTTTTTGCTATCATATTTCAGTTTAGATTGGGTATTTTTGGTATATATTATTGGAGAATATCAGCTATTTATTTAAAAATATTTTATTTTAATTCAGAAAATAGAAGAAACAGTAATATACAGTAGGAGTGCCTACAGACTAATAGGTAAATCAAAAGCATTTATTGTAGGATCAGATGACAAAGAAGTTGGCATAGGACATATATTAGTGGTCTTCTTTCTCTTCGAATAAACTTGAACTATGGGCAGTTTATGTGGAGCTTAACCTAAAGGGACATCATCCAATTACTTAATAAGAGAAATAACATTATGTTTTTGTTCAGTAGGGGAACTTGGAGACACACTATTATCTAGTTTCTGAACCATAAGACTTGAAGGTGTGAAACTATAGATAAGCTATTCATCTTTGTCTCCTTGACTTGTAGGATTAGATAATGAAGAAAAGAATGGTACATTTTCCAAAAAGGCCACATCCGTCGATATCAGGTATTTGTTAAGATCTAGAGAATAGCATCGATAACCTTTTTAAAGGTGAGAATATCCCAAAAAGACACACTTCAAGGCTTTTGGATCCAATTTGGTAACACAAGGTCGTACATCTCAGACATAACAAGTGCTCCCAAATACTCATGACTCTATCGAAAACAATGATTTGTTTGGAAACAAAATGTTATAGGGAATATCACCATCTAATACGGTAGAGGGCACACAATTAATTAGAAAACAAGCTATTGAGACTATATCAGCCCAAAACTCTTTAGGGACTTTCATTTGGAATAACAAAGCTCAAGCAGTCTCAAGCAAATGTCTATTCTTTTGCTCAGCAACTCCATTCTGAGAAAGGGTATTAACACAAGAAAATTGGTGAAGGATACCATATTGAGGCATGTATGCCTGAAATGATTTTGACATGTATTCTTTAGCATTACCATTTCTTTAGAACGATTCTTCATAAAATAAATCCAAGTCATTTAAGAAAAACCATTCATAAAAGTAACGAAATATCTGAAACCAGTGTTAGATACCATAAGACACGGTCCTTAAATATCTATATGAACCAATTCAAAAGCAAACTCAAGTCATTTATTAATTCTAGGATATAATGAACTATGATGATGTTTAGCAAAATGATAAGATTCACACTCCAATGAAGGTACATCATGAAACTTGGAGCATAACTTCTTCAAAATAGGCAAAGAAAGATGTCCCAATCGATAATGTGCTTCAAAAGGAGAGATGACACTAGAGCAAGTAATAGATTGAGGCACTCATGCATCAAGTATGTAGAGACCATTAGATAAATGTCATTTACCAATAATTTGTTTTGTCAAAAGATACCGAAACAGACAATGATCAAGAAATAATAAGATACAACAATTAAGATCTTTAGTAAGTTTACTAACAAAAATCAAACTAAAGGCAAGATTAGGTAAACTTAAAACAGACGTCAAAGTGATAGAGGAAGTTGGTTTAATTGTTCCAGACCCTACAATGTTATATGTTAACGCATTAGCTATAGTTACAAGAGAAGATGCTTTATGCAATTGAAAATTAGTGAAGGTATTATGATTACCTGTCATGTGATATGTGACACTAAAATCAATGGCCCATTTGTTAGAAGAGGAGATAAGACATATTTTACTTGATTCTATAAGAGTGGTGACTGGATTACTCTCTTTTAATGAATCTTGATATTGAGAGAACTTAACATATTCATTAGCTGAGATTGTGATAGGTTTTTCAACAGATGAGTTAAAACTAGCAATAGTAACATTAGTAGCATGATCTATTGATTACGATTCTACAATTTCTTATGGTACTGCTTAGTATGGCCAGACTCCTTGTAGTAGTAGTAGACAATATTGTTGGTGTTATTATTTCGACTGTCTTTGCTTGCACCATGGCTATTTCCTTTCTTCCCACCATCATTCCTTTCTCCTCATTTAGTAATAAGAACACTAGTATGTTGATTCAAAAAAGCATTCTTTGTCCATAACACCTTACTAAAGATTTCTTAAAGGGAAGTAATTTTTGTACTAGAGAGAATTTGAGATTTAGCAGTTTTAAATTCAGAAGGAAGGCTAGCCAAAAAACTTATTATTACCATCTGTTCCTTTTGGGCTTGTTGTACTTTGATGTCAGTGCTGAATGAAAAAAGTACATTCAACTCTTCATAGGTTTTTTTGAAGTCCATAAAATAAGTGTTGAGTGATTTAAAGTCTTTCTCGACACGATAGAAAGCTTTACACACTTCATAGATACGAGAAACATTCCCCTTACTAGAATATAAGAACTCTAAATAATCCATTAATTCTTTAACAAATTCATAATGATTAATTAAGCCAATCATCTCACCATTAATTGAATTCCTAATTTGTAAAACTAAACATGTATCATCCCTTAATCAAACTTGAATAATATGATATGCACAAACAACTTTTCTTAAACATATATGTCTCATGCTTAAAACATATCCCCAATGTGGAATATTTATGCATATCATATGCTTTGAATACAGAATATATTTGCATGCCAAGTTGTTTCATTAAATCTCCCTTAAATGTATCTTTCAGACATAAGTCATGTATTGAGCAATTAGGTTTAATAAGGTTAGAAATCATAGGTTGTACATCACCATAGATTTGCAAAGGAAATTTAAATGCACTAAGCAGCAAACAATTAGGTCTAATAAGGTTAGAAATCATGAGTTGTATAACCACTAAAGTTCTTTTAACTTTACTCTTTATGTTTACACTTGCCTTAGTGTTTTTACTCTCACTTTTTTCTTTTGTGTTTACACTTTCACTTATTCCATGCCTTCATTCTTACTCGTGTTTTTACTCCCACTTATGTTTTCACTCTGACTCATGTTGTCACTCAATGTGTTTATGCTTTTATACTTATTTTTCTTTTTGCACACCATTTTTTATTTCTTAACACTTTTTATTCTCATTTGTTGAAAGACCTATTATGGTGTTAATGATGCAACTGTTATGGGATTCCTATCTTTTTGGAAAGAATATCTATATTTATACCTATCATAAATGCCTTTCTTATCATCTTCCTATGGCCTAACCAACAATATAAGTCTAGTTCACATTGGCACCACATCACATAATACCTCATCATAGTAACACCTTATAGAAAAAGATATTATGACTTGCCTACCTACCTTGACCTCTCCATACTCATTAAACCCTTAAAGCTTACATAGTCTAGGGTGTTGAATTATAGGAAATCCCAACTTTTTAACTAACATAAAGCTAACAACATTTATACAACTTTCCCCATTTGTTCACAAACTATATACTTTATTACTCACATGACATCAAGTATGAAATATATCTTCTCCTTCTGTAACATCCTGGGGTTAGAAAAGTCTTTTAGGTGTCTAATCTGGGTTACAATACGATTTGATAAGAATATTAGGGTTATGAGAGAGTTCAAGGGTGAAATAGATATTTTTCAGAGTTAGTGGCTATTGCATGGATCACGTTAAGAGGATTTGCATGTAAGCATGAGAAAATGGCATTAGTGTAATTTTCTTGCCATGCACGACTGTGCATGTGAGGCGCATTCCCGTGCGTACGATGATATTTAGCCACCTTCATTTTCAGTCATCTTTATCTTGTTTTCTAGCTTATTTTTCACCCAAAGCTTCTTTCAATTTCAAACACGAACAACCCTAGAAGAGAAAAACAGCATCCAGGACCATCCAATCCAGTTAGAGAGTGAGATTTCCTTGAGAGAGAAGACTTGCTTAGCATGACTAGAGGTAGATGTCTCTTACCTTTTTCCCTCTCTTTCTTTCTGTGATGTGTTGGTTGTACGTGCATATGAGATTGATTCCAACATGCTTATAATGTTTTCCTTGCATGTTTGATGATCTGAGATGATAATGATGATGATTATGTATACATGATTGATATATATGAGGTTATGTATGTATATGAATGCTTTGAGATGATTTGGATGATTGAGTAGGAGAATTTATGTTATTGGTAGCAAAAGCATGTGTATATGAAGTATTTAACATTAGGAAATGATTGATTTACATTTGGTATGCAAATTAGATGGGAATAAGCATGATCAGGTTGGTTATAGTGGTGTAGAATAGGATGCACGACTGTGCACGTGTAGTGCATACCCATGCATGTTGTATCTTGCATGGTCACAATCATGTTCACGACTCTATGCACGATCAAATAAAGCATGTCACGATCATGCATGTTCATGTCACGACTGTGTATGCACAGAAATGAGAAAGACAAAGAAAAATCACAGAACGTAGCACAACCAGCACACATGATTAGCTCACAGCCTGTGTAGGCTTATGCACGCCCGTACACATAGACACACACACCCGTGTGTCAGACAAAAAAGAGAAAATAAAGCCTGAATAAGCATAATACTCAGTAAAGGCCACATAAGTGATATAAATCAGTGAATTGAGATAAGATAAGCATACGTAATGCATTAGGTGCACATCATGACATGACATGTCGTACAGTGTTTTCATAAAGGGATCCAAGGATCCGAATGCATGTCTTCAGTAGAAAAACATTGATTTCAAGGGTGAATACAAGGGGGCGCATGTGAGTTTTAGTACACCTGATACAGGAGCCAGCATCAGGGTTTATATGACCATATTAGCCACTATATATCGATATATGCTGGTGTGCTCAGTTAATAGTTTATGATAACATGATCAGTATACAGTGTGATAAGCTCAATTTCAATATCAAATTCAGACACATCACATGTCTTAGACAGTTCCTAGCACGTGTTTGTATAGAAAACTCATATAGCCAAAGTGTTAAATCCTTGTATTCATTAGTCTACACAACATAGTAGGTATCTTCGAATACAATTTTTAGTTTCAGTTTTCAGATTTCAATATATTATCAGATTTTTAGATGATTTTAGGATTTTCAGATCCAATAGTAATTTTTAGAAAACTATTTTCAGTATACAGGTCAAGACCTAGACATGATTTCAGTATACTTCATAGCATATTATTTCTACATGATATGCAAAGTAAAACATGATTAAGTTACGATTAATCCGTGAGAAACAGTGAAACAAGTAACCATTTAGAATATATGAAAATCATGTAACGATACGTGAATTACTACATGTGAAACACAAATGTCAGAATATGAACACCAGAGTAAATTGTGTATGTTAAAATCACACATGAGAACCAGTTTGGTTTCTTTCCCATGTATATGTATGTTTTCAGCATTGATTGCAATAAAATCCTCTGAAGAGGATTGGTTTAGGGTCAAAGATAGGAAACGCTTACTGGGTGAATATATCACTCATTCCCTACTTTCATTTCTCTTACAGGTCAGTATTTTGGGAGTTGAGAGGAAGAGATGGTTGTAGGCTGGGATTCAAAGCTAGTATTAGTAGCATGCTTTCCTAGTTTTATTTTGCATATGATTATATAATATATGTACATGTAAACACACATACTTTGTATATATTTTCAGTATATAAAAAGAAAGTTTTGGGCTTGTGTGTATATATATATATATATATATATATATATTCACCATATGTTTTCGGGTGCCATGTTTCAGCTTAGGTTAGGTATTTATGTTGTATATTATTGGATGTATTAAGTATTTTGTCTAATAAAACATTATTATTTATTTTAAAATGGCAGGAATAATAATGTACAGCATGAGTGCCTACACCTTCCCTCATTTTTGTGATACCGATGTTCTTATCTACTTTTCATGGAATTGACCTTAAGATGGTAATTTTCATCTATAAGTGCAACCTTATTAGATGCCCAGTTGTCTCCTTTAGGGGTTGGCCTCTTATAAGTATCTCTGCTAACTTCTCTATTAAGATAAAGTTCCATATTCTCATCTTTAAGGGTTTATCAACTAACTCCCCTCAAACCCTTTTTTATGTTATCCATTCTTTCATGCAATTTCACAAATTGTTGTTGTATGGTTTTTGTTACTAATTGCTCCTCTTTTGTATAATTTCTAGACAATTTTTTCACACACAAAATGAAGAATGAACACACACATATTAAAACCTCTTAAGTGTTTTACTCAAGTAATCTAAGACACCTCCCAAGTGTTACACTCAACACTTAAATGTACCTCACAATGTTTTGCTTAACACACACAAATGTAAATATGCTTTTGAAAAACCCAAAATTTAGACATAAACAAGACCAATTCACTTGTACCAAGAAGTAAGACAACTTAAGACAAAGAAATTAATAGGATTAAAAATAACAATTTTTGAAGTACCAAAAAAATATAAATGCAATTATTTATGGTTGTGATGAGTGTTGAGCATATATATATTTTTTGTCATTTTATATTATTTAGGGTTGAATTCTATTATTTTACCCTTTTATTTAGACAAATTTGGGTTCATGAGTTTGTATGTCAAGTTTTATAGGATTCATATGATTTCAAGTTAAATTAATAAGTAGCAAGATTAAGGACACTTAGAAAAGCCAGAGGAATAAATTACTAACTAATAAGAAAATTTCAGCATTTTATATTCCTGACATTTGTTACTTGTTTCAGGTTTTTCATTAAGTTAGAGTTCTATAATTTAAAAGTAATCTCCATTAAATTTGTAGTGAAAGTCTCAAACTTTTTAGAAAGGTATTATGGGAAAAAATTAAGTCTTTTGGACCTCTAATCATTGCTACAAAGTCAAGTCTTGCAAACTAACAAAATTCTATTTATATGAGGATGTCTTATTCGAACATTGAATACTAAAATGGACATAACTTTAGCTTCAAACATCAAAATTCAATGATACAAAAGCCAAATGGATCTACACATCTAGGGCTACAACTTTTATGAAGAGCCCAAGTCCAACAAAGGTTGTTTTATGTTGTGAAATTTGACTACTATGGGACTACAAATCCTAGGCTTCTAAATTTAGAGTTCTAATCCTAGTTGGACTTAAACATATAAATAAGTGATTAAACTCACATTATGGGGAATTGTTTGGACTAATTTTTAGTGGCTTTTCCCCTTAATTTTCAACTTGTTTTTATATTGTTTTGCATCTAATTAAATCAAATTTATATTATTACTTTGAGAGATTACAAGAAGATTATCAATATAATTCAAGATTATCCTTCACTGGGTTTCTCATTCTTGAATCTTATAATGTTTGCTTTGAATTATTGCTTTAATTTTGTATTTATTATGAATTAAATTTTCTAAGTTAAGATAAAAACTAGCTAATTCATGAATGTGTAATATCTTTTTGTTGTGATTAAAGATTATGTTATTTCTTGATGTATTTAATACCTATTAGGATCCTGATAAAATTTTAATAGATTTGTGTTGTATTATTGAGACCAAGAAGTGCTCAAACAACATGTTATGAATTAATTGAATATAAATATATATGAATTTATACATATAATAGTCATAGACAATTAATTTGTCCTGAAAACTAGTGAATTCTACAAAATTGTAACATACTTTCGTTTGATTAAATCTACATAAAGATATAGTAGGTTATTAGATAATGAAGTAGAATTGATATTACTTGAGAAATATTTTTTCATTTATTAAAAAAACATGCTTTGAAATAGATTAGTAAACCTGATGTCTTAACATTTTTTTGGATTGTTTTCATCTTTTTGATTAATTTGCGTTTTAATTTTATTTGCTTTGATTATAAATTACTTTAATGTTTTATAATTTTATTACTATATTTGATAATCTATATAAAATTATGAGTAGTGTTTATTTCGCTACTTACTTACATTATCCTATGAATACGACAATTTTAAACATTTTTTCTAATTATTTGAGACTAGTAAACTTACTAAAAAGCTTATTTTAACCATATGTTGATCATATTGAATATACATATAGAAAAGTCTCTGAACTAATATGGCTAAATGTTTGTGAGCTATTTATATAGAAAATATTGAAATCATTTATTTAAGTCATTGAATTGACCATGACTTCAATCAACACCATGCCATTTATATGGCTAACTACTTATCTAGATGTTATTTTTATGACAGTCAAAGAGATTGAGTGAATATAGAAAGAATGAGCCAAAATAAATATACAAGACATATTTACAGAACATTTAAGAGTATTTTTGTTCATGACAAAAGTCAACGCTAAGGGGAGATCAAGTAAAAGTACACATTCTCGACTTAAAAGTCTCAACAGTGTCATTACATGTGCCTATCCCTCGAGTTAAAAATTAAAAAAATTGGCCAAATCACTGTTTCCACCTAAAGTTTCACTTAATTACAATTCACACGTTTTAACATTTAGAAATCCAAAATCCTACTTCTCGATCATTTTTAATCTAATTTTACTAATATTTTTATATAAAATAACTAAAATACCATTATTAAAAAATAAAAATTTTAATAAAATTATAAAATAATATTTAAATATAAATATATTAAAAAATTTTTAAAAAATATTTATATTTTAAAAAATAAAAAAGGCAAACCACTTGATTGAACCAAGCAGCCAAAAACTGTTACCTAATTCCCTGGCCTCCCCGATTAGTGGAGGTAGTTATATTTGAGCACTTTTTATTTTGACAAAAATGACTAAATCTAATTGTCTCTGCTAACAATTATGAAAAAAAACTATTCATAAAGTCAAAACCTATAATTTTCAATCGTTTTCAATCGCATTTACTGGTGAAGGTAGCCATAATAAAAAGTAACCGATCTGGTTGTCTTGACCAAACGAGGTGGTTGAAACTAGATGACTGTTTTTGGTTATCTGGTTTCATTATTGATGGCTACCGCTGTTGGCATTAATAGCGTTGGGTGTTTTTAATTTTAAAAAATTTATTTTATTATTTTAAAAATTTTTATTAATAAAATAACTAAAATACTCTTCTGACTATTAAAATGTAATTATTAATTTTTTTAACTTTAGCTAATGAATGAGTGTATTTTAAAAATTAAGAAATGAAACTCTGTTTTTATATGAAACTTTGGGTGGGAATATATCCTTTGGCCAAAAAATTTATATAGAATGAGTCAGTGTAAATTAAAAGGGCGAGGGAAGATAAATTTTATAAAACTTATTTGCATTTAAGGGTATTTTTGCGTATCAGAAAAAGTGAGTACTATAAAATGTCATCCTCGAGATAAAAAGTAAACAGTACATGTTCTCAAATAAGGAATGTCAATAATATCGTTAAAATATGCATAGACATCGCGTAAAAAAAGTATATGTAGGATCGGTGAGAACAGCTTTTTCATTATTATATTATTATTATGGTGGGGTGAACCTTTTATTCATTTTGAAAAGGATTAGTTTAAATCGATACGACGACGTGCGCAGCATGAAAGCATTTGATTTTTTAATTTGGAATAAAATGATATGGAGGGAAATTGAAAAACAGGGGCAATATAAAATGACAATCCCGCCCATCCCACTCTCACTCGTACTCTATTGTTATAGTATAGTAGTTATACGCCAGCCAATTAGAAAAAACCCCTAAAGCCTTAATACTAAATAAAAAAAATCCCCAAAATCTCTGTCTCACTTTTCTCCCTCGTTTTGTCAGTCTTGCAATAATTTTTTTTCTCCAGAATCTGAAACGACATGTACATTCAATAGAAGCTTTTACGCTTGTGCGACGTCGTGCGATTGACGCATTGGTAAGTAAATATCGACATTGCTGCTGGTTTTCTTCATTTTATGTGATTAAGTTTCTTTAAATTTTTAGTTATCTGTAATGTTTAAGATCGTCCACCGTACCTTTTTTTCCTCGTGCTGAACTCTTTGTTTGCAGTAATGGAAGTATCTTCCTTGTGTTTTGGTTTGATTCTACTAAAGTTGTTTTGAAAAGGAAAAAAATTATGTGTTTCTTTTTTAAACCAAGGGTTTTGTGTTGATCTTTAGGGATGAGAGAGGGTTTGAGATCTGGAAAGCGCTCCGTGCAAGTGGAGAAAGACAACATTTGGCCGGATTTAGAAGTTGCGGTGAATTATGACAATCTAAAACGTTCTTATGGGTCTGGTTCTGTGAAAGAACTTATAAAACTTGAGGAAGGAAATGGGTCACAGAAAAGTGAATGCGGAGAGGATGGATTAACAATTGGAGAGGGAGATGGGTCAGAGAAAGTTGAATGTGGAGAGGAGGAATTAAAAATTAAAGAGGGAGACAGGTCAGAGAAAGTTGAATGTGGTGAGGAGGGATTAAAACTTGAAGAGGGAGACAGGTCAGAAAAAGTTGAATGTGGAGAGGAGGGATTAAAAATCGAAGAGGGAGACGAAGAGGGAGATCGGTCAGAGAAAGTTGAATGTGGGGAAGAGGGATTAAAAATAAAAGATGGAGATGTGAATGTGAAAATGAAAGTGGGCGAGTGTGATAAATCTTATGATAGTGAGGTGTGGAAGAAGGTGGAAGGTATGCATGGGAGGCCCTCAATATTGCGAAAGAGTGAAAAATCTGATGATTGTGTGGTGAGGAAGAAGGTTAAAGGTAAGCGTGGGAGACCCCCTAAGGTTCAGGAGAGTGATAAAAGTTATCGTGAGGTGAAGAAGAAGGTTAAAGGAAAGCGTGGGAGACCCCCTAAAGTCCAGGAGAGTGATGAAATTTATTGTGAGGAGGTGAAGAAGAAGGTGAAAGGTAAGCGTGGGAGACCTCCTAACATTCAATCTCGTGATGATTTCAATGATGATAAAGTGAGGAAGAAGGCTAAGCGTGGGAGACCCCCAAAACTGCATGATGCTGATGAAGCTAAGGGTGAGAGAAGAGATGAGTCTGAATTTAAGTGCAGAGAACCATCTAAGGTTCAGGAGACATATATATTTGATAGGGATGAGAAGAAGGTAGTGAAAGATAAGTGTGGTAGACCCCACAAAATGCTACATGACAGTGAAGAAGCTGATGGTGAGGGAAGGAAGTGTTTGAAACGTAAGCGTGGGAGGCCACGCAAGGAGCATGGTAATTGTACTGTTTTGAAGCCCAATTTTGGTAGGGGAAGAAAGGTAAATGGCTTTAGGAAAAGCAGAAAGGACCCAGGGCAAAGAGATAATGCTAAAGGATTGAATGCGAAGAGGTTTGCACCTACTAAGAAGAGTAAATGTGAAACAGAGGACAGTGAGGTTTTTTCAAGGCTGACATCAGAGGCAGTAGGGGTCTTGAAAATTGAGAGTCAGAGTGTAAAGAAAAGTACTGAAGCTAAGCAAGAGGAAGCATTGGTAAGAAGTGAAGCAAAACAGTTGATAAGAGACCAAATAGTGGAACTTCTTTTTGCTGCTGGTTGGACGATTGAGTACCGGCCTAGGAATGGTAGAGAATACAAAGATGCAGTGTATGTTAATCCTGAAGGGAAAACTCATTGGTCAGTTACTAAAGCTTACAAGTCTCTTAAATTCAGTTATGAACAGGGGGGTTCTAATGCCAGGAGCAGTTTCATATTTACTCCAATACCAGACAACGAGCTCAAAATACTTGAGAGGAAAACTCAGAAGACCAGGTCAGATAAGAATAAGAGAAGATGGCAGAAAAAGGCTAATGATGTGGACACGGATAATGATACAGTTACAAAAAAGGACAAGAAAAAACTAAAACTTCCTAGAGTAAAACTGAACTCTGCTAACAGTTCAGGTTGTAAGTCTGTGAAAAGGGGAATTAAAAGGAAATCTTTGCTTTGTGAGGACAATTCAGTTGTTCTGTCACCCAAAGGAATACCAATGACAGCCAGGAAGCATAAGCAACAAGAAACAAAAAATGGGAAACGATGTGCTTTGTTGGCCCGCAACACCGTGGAGGGATTAGAGTCTGATAGTGATAGCTATTTACTATATGAGGGTAAGCGAACTGTCCTTGCTTGGATGGTTGAATTAGGCACTGTGCCACTTAATGGGAAAGTGCAATACTTGTCACCCAGAAGGACACGACAGATACTAGAGGGCAGGATTACAAAAGATGGGATCCATTGTGATTGTTGTGATGAAATCTTATCAATTCCCAAATTTGAGGCTCATGCAAGTAGCAAGCCCTGTTACCCATTTCAAAATCTTTACTTGGAGTCTGGAATTTCCCTCTTGAAGTGCATGCAAGATTCATGGAATAAGCAAGAAGAATCTAAACGTAAGGGGTTCCATTTTGTTGATTTTGGTGGCGAAGACCCAAATGATGATACATGTGGTATATGTGGAGATGGTGGAGACTTAATCTGTTGTGATGGTTGCCCGTCAACTTTCCATCAAAACTGCTTGGATATAATAGTATGTATATTCCAGCAAATGAATATATAAAGCACACTCAATTTAAGTTTTGTGGTTTTGATGAGCTTGAAAAAAAGGAGAATTTCCATGACATAGTTAGCATAAATAATCTTTTATATTTGGTATCTTACTGAGACAATCTGGGAAACTGACATAAAATTCTTTCATGTTTGTTGCTGGAACAACTACTTTTAATCTGAAGATAAAAATGTTATACTGTGTGTCCAAAATTTATTTAATTGTTTTCTTATGTATTTTCTTTATGGCCTGTTCTGAAGGTCTGAATCAGTTGTTTATCAGCCTTGGTTGTGTTTTTGGTTGATAGCCTTGATTTATCATTACCAGGTTTTGTGTAATAATATATGACTATAAATTTTAGACACATCTTTTCTGCATTAGCATGTGGTAATATTCTTAATTAGGGTTTTTTAGGCTTATGAGTAATCTGCATTTTTCTGTTGTACCCCCTATTTCGTTACTGCAGAAATTCCCTTCTGGAAACTGGCACTGTGTTTATTGTTCTTGCAAATTTTGTGGGAGAATTGATGATAATACTTGCCAAGTGGATGATAAGGACTCAGCTGTACCGGCATTACTAATATGCAGTTTGTGTGAAGAAAAATGTATTTACTCTATCTTCTTATTTTCCATATTGTCATATATTCCTTTGTTATTATTGCAAGTGTTCTCGTTAGTATCAACATTTTCTGAAAGGAGTACCATTGCCTCAAATCATCAAGTGTTCTGTTTTTGTTGTTATAGATCATCAATGCTGTAGTCAGGCAGATGATGCTACAAGTGATAATCCTAGTAGTCTGTCCTTCTGCGGGAAGAAATGTCGAGAGGTACTGTTTCATTTTGCCTGACCTATTTAGTCTACAAAATGTCATTTTCACTCTGCTATATTTTGAAGTATTAATTTTTGGAGCATTGTCATTTGAAGCTTTATATAGTCTCTTGCATATAGTTTTAAAGACTTGGGGATAGACTTCATTGGACCATGGTAGCATTTTTATTGGATATGGGAGATTTAGCTTATCTGTGACTCATAGGTCCCTGTAGCCTTGCAGTAGACCTAAAGAAGAAAAACATATGCTTGGTTGGATATGGTATTAAAACATTTGTGGCAGTTGCATATACCTGAAATTATTTTGTGAAAATTATATTTTTAGTATTTCTTTTAATTTTTTTATTTAGTAGGTTTTTTCTGAGGAAAATTTATCTATCTTTATTTCTTTTTGGAAATTGATTCAATTGTTTTTGCTGTTCAGATATATCTGAGACTAAAGAACCTTCTTGGGGTTAAACATGAATTGGAAGATGGATATACATGCACTCTTATCCATCGATCTGATGTTGGTTCAGATCTTGTTTACTCTGACGTGTGTCAGAAGGTTGAATGTAATGCCAAATTAGCTGTTGCATTATTTGTTATGGATGAATGCTTTTTGCCTCTTGCTGACCACAAGAGTGGAGTTAATCTGATACAGAATATTGTCTATAATTTTGGGTAAGCACAGTACAGTTACATTATATGTTTGTGTGCATTATAAACCATTTTGCACATGGTTGACAGATCAAACTGCAATTTGTTACTAATTTTTGTTTTAAATGGTTGAGGGTTTTATTGACCATTGATTATTTGTAATTCAGTTTAAACGTCTTTCTCAGTGACATGTTCTAATAGAATTTTATCTTCATTGCTTCTATTCTTGTTGTGTTTCTAGAATGCTACAATCTTGCTGGTATATATGTTTCTCGTATAAATGAAAGATTTAATTTTTCATGTGTCTGCCATTGCAGTCATGGCGAGTGCATATATGCAAGTGAAATTTGGTACTTGACTGTGTGAATCTGAATACAATTATTTCTTGCAGTTCTCGTTGAGTTGGTTGAATTTTAAATAGTTTTAATTAAGAGCCCTATATTACCTTATTTAATAAGAGAAACTTATGAAAGGAACATAAAGGGATTCTTTGCAATTCTGATATTTATTTCTGCTTTTGTTGGAAAACAATTTGCCGTGTAATTAGTTATATTTGGTGAGCTTCTATACTAAAAGTAAAGGCAGATAATTCCTATAAATATTGGTAACTATTTGTTGTAACTGAATTATAATTTTTCTGTATTCTGTTGAACGGTTTGTCCCTTTTTTCAGGTCAAACTTCAAGCGTCTAAATTATAGTGGTTTTTATACAGCAATTCTAGAGAGAGATGACGAGATCATCTGTGCAGCATCCATTAGGTATATGCCTGTGGATTTTATTTTATTTGCTTTAGTTACTTTGTGATGTATGTCAGTGCTTAGTTATTGTCTTAATACATGTATAGAAACAGCTTTGCTATATGATTGGAAACTTATAACTGATCATACTTTTGATATAAACATATTCATTTTTGTGCATCGTCAAGGCAATAGTATAATAGTTTTACCTTTTAGGAAATACACAGTTTGGAAATTGTGTTCTTTCCTTTCATATGAACTTTACCTCATTCGTCATTCTAATTTATTTCAAGTTCGTTAAAAATGATGGTCCATTCGACTGCAGCTCTACAGACTAACCATTTTGATTATATCATCAATCAGCATTAATTTTGTAAATTCTGACTATTGTGAATTTTTTCCTTCTTTTTTGATATTGCTAGTTGGCCTTCAACTTTGGAAGACTGAGTAGCCTTTTGATTGCCTTTTTGCGCTTCCTCTGGAACCTAGAGGCACCAGTTATTATGTTGATTGGGCTAATATTGAGTTTCATGCAGCTTTTGTTGATGGAGCTTGCAATTCCTTGACCTTGGTTTTTCAGTGAAATAAATTCTGGATTAGTTTCACAATTAATTACAGGCAGAGATATCATGTGCTTTGAGATGGAGAGGGAAAAATTACTTTCCACAACAAAATTCTTATCTTGGGACTTTAGTATGTGATTGCATAATCTGTACATTGTTTTCTCTTAGGATCATTTTGGTTTGGCCAAAGTGATATGACTTATATACAGTAGCATTTTGGGCATTTCCCCCAATTGAATACATAGTAACACTATTTTTTCCATTTGTGTAACCTCACGAGGCTGAAGTTGCTTGTTTGTAATAATTTTTTGTTTACAAAGACTTTCTCTTGTGTATAGTCCATTGTGCATGTGCTTCTTTGGGATTGACAAGAATTAAATACTGACGATTTATTATTTATTTTTGTCCCAGGATCCATGGAAATGAATTAGCAGAGATGCCCTTTATTGGGACCCGCCACATGTATAGACGTCAAGGAATGTGCCGTCGGCTGTTAAACGGAATTGAATCTGTATGTCAAGAATCATCTATCTTTTCTGCTTTCATCTGCTTCACTTTGTTTTGGGATGCAGATCAATACCAGACTCAGTTTGAATATGATTAATGAGTTGGGATCAGCGACTTCTATTATTCACAAAATATAATGTCTGTGAACCGTTAGATCAATCCATTTTGAGCTTCTATTATTCACTAAATATAATGCCTGTGAACCATTAGATCAATCCCTTTTGATACATTTAATTCTATTTTGAAGGTGCATTAATCCTTCATATGTGAAATCTTAGTTGCTGAAAAAGCATTAGTCTCTCATTCAGAAATTGTTTGAAAAAAATGTCATTGACCATCCCTTCTTCCTGTTTATTACTCTCTTGTCAGTGAAAGCTCTCTATTTCTAAATTTTATGGTCTCCTTGCTAATAGATGTTCATCATGTTTATGCTTTGAGTAATCTGTAGTTTGCAGAAATTATTCAAAATTGCTGTTTTTTTTTTATAAATAAAAAAATGTTTTTATAATTGAAACACTTGTAGATATCTATATTAATCATGAAAGTGTGCATGCTTTGAGTAATCATAAATGTTCATCATGTTTATGCTTTGAGTAATCTGCGGAAATTATTTAACATTGCTGTTTTTTTTAATTAAAAAAAATGTTTTTATCATTGAAACATTTGTAGATTTCTATATCAATCATGAAAGTGTGCATGTAGTGCCATTTTTTTTTGGTATTTGTGGGTGGGTATTTGCAGATTTTCATTTATTTCATTAAAATTTTTATCTTCTCGGCCTTGCTATTTACTGGTTTCAAAATGTGCTGTTTCTCTTCATACCAACTCTTATATAATATCAGGTTCTCTGCTCCCTACATGTTGAGAAGTTAGTCATTCCTGCAATCTCTCAACTCACTGAAACATGGACTTCAGTTTTTGGTTTCAAGCCCCTTGAAGTGTCCAGCAAGCACAAAATGAAGAACATGAATCTATTGGTGTTCCCTGGTGTAGATTTGTTGCAGAAACCAATGCTGAAACATCATTTTATTGAGAAAAATATGGTTTCTGTTGAAGGTATTCAATAAAAGAACACACCAATGCACACACGCAAAATCATTCTAATCTCAGTTCATATTATGCATTAGTGGATTTCATAGTGTATGTTTTGTAGGTGTGAAATCCGGAGAACTTGAGAAGCATCAAACCATTGATGAGATGGCATATAAATCGGATGGGAAACGTTTACATCTGTTTGATTTGAATGTTTGTAGTGAGGATACAGAACTTCATGAATCTGTCATTGAATCCACTTTGCAGCTTGCTGATGGATTCTCACGTGACACATCTAATGTGATGAGTGAAGCTGTCAACTTACCAGAAGCCACTGCTGATACAAAATGTGTTGACCAATTGGTTGTGACTCATAATATAATGGAGGGGAATGATAAGTCTGTCATTAGTCGTCCGGGTTCTGCATCTGATTTTAGACAGACTGAAGATGCGAGTGATTATGGAAAATGTCCGGATGCTTCTGAATTGACTACTGAAGGCAGTTCATATGATGTTAAAATTGAAAATAGCATCATTAAACACATCAGTTCCTGTGATGAGGCATTTGCAACTGCTGCCAGTAAAACTATTGAACCTCAGGCTCTGGACATTTTACAGGGATTAAAAGCTTCTAGTGAGAATGTTATCACGCATGATTTGGAGTCTACAAATCATGTGGATCCTAATGCAAAGTTTAATACTGTTCCTCAACAGTCGTCACTTGCATATGTGTCAGATGGAAGAACAATTGACACTAATGTAGTGAAAAGTAAGCATGCTGTTTCCCAGGATCCGTCTACCTCATCGGTTGACATGTACTGTGCATCTACTGGAAGCTCTTGTACTGATTTGCTACAGAATAACGGCAACATCCCCAGTTGCATTATTAACCAAGCTTCTTCACCCACCTCCCAAATACTACAAAATCTTGGTAATTCTTGTGCCATATTATCTGACTGTAACATCAGTGCTTGTCAGGCCAATGGGTTTGATGCCCATAAAGTAGTCTCTCCTCCAGTTGATACAGTTTACCCCTGTGGGGCTTCCACTGATGCCCCTAGAAAACCTGATTATAAGCCTACCATGAGCAGTGGTCTTTGCTTGTCTGCAGATGCCATGGCAGGTTCTTCTGAGACCTCTTTGAATGATGATCCTTTTGATGTGAACCCTATTGCTAATGGGCTTCAGATGAATACTGAGTCTACAATGTACCATGGGGAAGATTCTCAGGTTATTCATTCGAGGGTCGCACATTGCAACTCTGAAGCTTTGTGCAACTTGAGTCCTGGTTCTGGTGTGGGTGTCCACTGTGCATCTGGTGGGAGCAATTCATGTGGTACTCCTGAGGTGATAATCCTATCTAACCAGGCTAGTTGATTTCGTTTTTGTTTATGCTCTGTAGAAATCAGGTTTGTTTTTTATGGTAGAAATGAACAAGGTAACAGGAAGACGGGATCATGACAGCTTTTAAGGCTTCATTCTGTAGCGGGGTAGCTGAAGGCTCAAAGCAGGCGTCTTAACTTTTGGGAAGTAAAATTTTCAGAATTTGCAATTTTTTGAAAGTACATTTTAGCCAGAGCCTTGTAATCGAAATGGTATTGCGTAGTGTAGCTTTAAAATCTAGATTTAGGTGCCATTGAGGGTTGTGTGTATTTCTAACATCATCCATGCTCCTTTGTATATGAAACAATTCATGGCATTTTATATAATTGGTTTTTCCTTCTGGCAATTCCCGTTTGTATGATCTCAGTGTCTGGTATTCCATCTGTCATAGGAAGTTATAAACATTAAGTTCTAGTAATTAAACATGGGAAAGTAATATTACATGTATGAAGAATGCGTATAAGTATCTTTATTACAGGATTAAATATTATTTTATTTATAGTTTAAAGCTCTTCAATCAAATGATAACATGTTAATGTATGCTTGAATTCTTGTTTGTACCTATGGTTAATATATATAGTATTATTTAATGCATCAAACTTAGTCATACTTAATACAAAAAGTACACCAGCCTTCCTAATGTTACCTTTTCCATTAAACACAATTTAACATTGTCACCTTTCACTAATCCACTACTAATCACCCATCATTAACTCACTTAACCCTAATCTTGTGTTGTCTCCATAATCCATTTTATACTACACAGTTACCTAGCTACCCCTAATCACATTTTCCAAATTATCCTAAATCATATGTACCTAAATGCCTTTGTGGTGTCAATTGAAGCCCATATTCAATCAGAAGCCCAAATACACATCAAACCCATATGCAATTAAACACTTCTGGCCGAACAATTGACTACACCCTATGCCATCATCAGAAACACTATTCTTCAGCTTGGAATTAGTGTCTACATCCAAAAATCACTATTTACAATAGTTTGATTTCAACCAACCATTTCCCACCTTTAAACACTTTCCCAAATCATTTTACACACCATATTAACGAAGTAGAGATTCATCTAATCAAAGAGAATTTATACTTAAGAAATCGTTGCAAACTCAAATGAATGCTCATGATGACCAAAGGGAAAATTTGTTTCAAACTTGATGCACCATGAAGATAAAGCTATGTTTGATTATAAGGATTTGCATGATCAAATGTAGGAAGGTTTAGTTTTCCCACAAGTTTTTTAAAAGCTATATTGGTGTAACTCTCACTATTAATAATAACCGAATATGATTTTCCTTTTATGGTGCATCGAGTTTGAAACAAATTCTCCTTTTGATCATCATGAGCATTCATTTGAGCATACAACAATTTCTTGAGTACAAGTTCTTCTTGGTCTAATGAATTTTCACTTACCATTGGTTATTGTGATTAATGTAGAATGATATAGGAAGCGGTTGATTTTGGTTTCATGAATAGTAGAATCCAAGCATCAGAGAGTGGTTCTAGATGTTCATTCTGGTGAAATGTAAGAAAATGGGAAAAAATAAGTAAAAATGGGTGAAATCAAGCTATTATAAATGGTGATTTTTGGGTATGAATGCTAATTCTAAATGAAAGAATAGTGTTTTCGATGATGGTGGAAGGTGTAGTAATGTGTTTGCGCCAAAACTATTTAATTGGATACAAGCTTGACATGTATGTGGCTTGTAACTGGATATGGGTTTAAATTAATATTGTAAGGGTATTTAGGTAAATATGGTTAAGGATAATTTGATAGATGTGGTTATGTAGTGACCCCCGCCCTAGGCCTATTGTGCACAGCTGTTTAAAATATATATAATATCATATTAAAATGCGCCTGTGACGGAGATCCCTACAAGGAAAAATAACACTTCACTACTACTCAAAATCATTTAAAAATCTGTATACGGAAGTGTGAAACACAAATACTGTACTAAAATATGAAATAACAACTTTTTTTGAAAATCCTAGGCTACTCATTTATGAAATCATGCTATCTATACAGTGCATACTATGATATAATACACACACATAAATACATAAGATAAAAAGTCATCAAAGTATGCGAGCCGAATCACAAAACTAGCTGTCGAGCCATGTCCCCAAAACCTCACAGTTGCATCGCCACATCTCAGTCTCCAACTCGCTGACCTGTAAAAGAGAAAGGAAGGAAAAAAAGGTGAGTGACAAATCACTCAGTAAGCATTTCCTATCTCTCACACAGACAGGCCACCAAGCAAAAACTGATCCTAGATCAGACCTCGAATTCTCAGCTTACTGCTTTCTTATTATCTTACTATACTTGCTTTACAATAGCTTATATCATTCTTTTTTTATCTCTTATTTCTTTACTTTCTTAAATTCTTGATTTCAGAAGTTTCATCTGTTTTATGCTTTATGCTTTGTGCTTTGCTTTTATCTCATCTGTTTCTCATGAATGCTGTACATGACATGATATATATGCCTTGATGTCATGTAATTTCACATTTATCATAAAACTTACCCCTCAGGCCTGATTTTCTGAAAATTCATTCTTTTCTGAAATCTCTTTTTGATAAAAACTCTGATCTAAAGATCTTATATATATATATACATATAGTATAACTGAAAATAGTATCAAAAAGTACTATATCTGAAAAATATCTCTATTATGCTAGTCAGACTAATGAACATAAGGATTCGGCACCTTGACCTTGTGAGCTTAAACCTATGATAAAACTACTCGTGCACGACCATGTCCTCTCTAGCGGACCATAGTTTCCCTCTCTAATGGGCGTGCGAACTCACAGGTGCTCCCTCGTATCCAACCCTAACTAATGTCCGGAACATTGTATATATATACTTTTAAAATATACTCTTGAATCCTTAGATCCCTTTCTGAAAATATCTCATGTGGCATGTCGTGCTCAATGCTTGATAATCATGCATGATGTGATACTATCTCTTATTATTCTTATGTTTCTCATGCTTAGAATTCGCTTAAGATTGCTTAGAGTAGCTTATCTTTACTTAAATGTTCTCTTTTCTGTCTTTTTTAAGCCACACGGGCGTGTGTTTCTATGTGCACGGGCGTGTGTCAAGGCACACGGGACCGTGTGCTTCTCGTGTCCTTGGGCGTGCAAGCTTCTAGAAAATTATCAAACATTCATGAAACTTTGGCCAACCATACGGGCGTGTGGTGTAAGTACACAAGCATGCATGACTGGGCACACGAGCGTGTATCGCACTGCATGGGCATGTAGCTGCCTCAACACGTCCCGTGTCTTACCTACACGGGCGTGTAGGATTGGGATTAGACACACAGACGTGTGCAGTTAGGTACATGGACGTGTGTCTGGTTTTCATATGCATATAGGTAACATACAAGACCGTGTCTCATGTAGAATTGAGGCCACACAGGTGTGTTCCCTCAGTTACACGGGTGTGTGCTTAACCTAGATACTGTAGATGCATTTGGAAACCCAGAAAATCCCACTCAAACATATCCAAATCTCATCCAATCTTCAATCAACATAAACACAACATATATACATGCCAATACACATTCTCATCTCATTCAATCATCATAAAACATGCCAAATATCATACATTTCTCATGGTTTTATACCCTAGCAACATACACAACATACATTGCATAATACTCTCATCAATTATCATTCCAAGCATCACATTATCATCAAAACATGCTGGAAAACATACTCATCATACAACAACCATCCAAGCAGCTCAAAAATCAGAAAAGCTTGTTGGAAACCTAAGTGAAAGAGGTAAAGAAATACTTACCTCTTGTCATGGGGTCTGGATCTCTCTCTCTAGCTGTTCTTGGATCTCTAACTAGAATAAGGGCTGCTGGTTGGATGGATTCTTGCCTAGGGTTTACTGGAAAAGGATAAGAGAAGAAGCTGAAGGAAATAAACTGAGTGAAATGTGGGAAAAACTAAAACATTTATTGCGCTCTCACCTAGCACACGGGTGTGTGTGCGAGACACACGGGCATGTGCCCCTCAAAAATCTAAAATCTCTCTTTTCTCACGCCATACATGGAATATTCTTCTCAGAATATTCATGTATAAGCCATGAAAGGCTTCTAAAAGACTCTTCTACCTTTGAATCCTCTAGTAACCATTTCCTAACTAGAAATCTCTCTTTTACCCTTAGTCTCAGAGCCTAAAATGACAACTCTACCCCTGGGCTATTACAGGTTACAAGTAGTTAAGTAATTGTGTAGTGTAAGGTGAACGAAGATAATATAGGATTAAGGTTAAGTGAGTTAATGATGGGTGACTAGTGGTGGGCTAGTGAAAGGTGACAAGGTTGAAATGTGTTTAGTGGAAAAAGTGAGTAATTTAGGAAGGTTAGTGTACTTTGTGTAAGGAAAGCATGGCTAAATTTGGGCCATTAAATGCTATAAGGCAATGCAATAAAACATGGCAAGTTGGTGAGCTAAAATTGACCAAATTTTCTCTCACATGCAATACAACTTCTGGCCACAAAGAAGAAAACTTTAGTAAGGAAAAACGTGGCTTGTTTTGGTGCATTAAATATTGGAAGGCGAGGCAAGAAAAATCATAGAAGTTCAGTGAATAAAGTGACTAAATTTCTCCTATAAAGCAATACAAAATCTAGCCAAACTGCAAGTAATTTTTTCAGCAACTTCGAGCAAAATTCCAATAAGACAACTTCAACACTTCAAATGTAATTTTAACACTTCCAATTCAATTTTTAGCACCAACAACACACTCCTACTACAACCTAATTCTCTAATATCAAATGATCTAAAATCCATGTCCAATCCAACACAAATTAAGCATAATCGACATGCGAACCAACACAAACTTCAAGCAATCCAACTCCAAGTCTCAGCTGAGAAGAAAATGGTAGAAGGCAAGAGTTTTCACCACAATAACACAAAGAACAAAGAACTTACTTGAAATAAAATGCAAGAAAAAGTTGATTCAAACATGGAGGAAGCATCTACTAAATTGAATATAATCCACCACCAATTCCTTTTGCAATAAAATTGGATAACAGATGATAAAGACACAAGAAAACAAATTATCTAATTCATAAAAATTTTCCTTCAAATTCAATATCTAAATCTAAAAATTACAAATGAAAGAAAATGACCTTGTAAAACCCCAAAGGCTAATGCAATCCTATATGAGGAGAATAGGATTTATAAAATCTTTGTCACTTATAATCAATTTGACATTTAGAACAACTTAATGTAAATGTGATCAATTCACAATTATGCAAACAATGATCAAACAACTAATGATTAAATATAATCAACAAAACAATTCAAAGCAAGATAAACTATATAAAGAGTTAGAAAGATATAAATTACTCAGCCGATTTTAAAGTGGTTAGGAGTTTTGACTACAAATCTTTTATGTCCACTTTTTCAAGTCAACATACTTGAGATTTTCATTGGTTGATCTTGTAATATCCCAAGGTTGGAATGGTCTTTTTAGGCTTTAGATCAGGGTTATAAGAGAGATTTTATAGTTAGAGATTAGCATTAGTGAGTTGTGGAGATAAAATAGTCTTTCTAGATAGGCTTTATATAGGTTGTACTTGACACACGCTTGTGTGTCTTAGACATATGCCTTTGTGCCTTTTGTGTGAAAAGCATGATGTGTGCCTCAAAGGTGCACAATCGTGTGTTTTCCTTGGGCTACACAACTATATAAAGTAGAGGTTTCACATTTTCAGTTAGCTTACCCATTTATCTTTTTTTTCTTTTCCAACTAACTTTAGCTAATTTTCAAAAGGAGAAGCTAATTTTTAGTAGCTAATCCAACTATGATTCAGTTAGAGTTAGAGAGATAAAGATTTTTAGTGGTTCCAAGTAAGTATTCTCTTACATCTTTCTTGTTTCCATAACATGTAAATCTTTGGATAAGCTTATTTAGAGATTTAGCATGATTTTGGGACGATAAAGGCTATGATAAAAGCTTGGTGTGTGCTAGAATAAGTTTATTTGTAGAGATTTTGAGATTGGGAAAGTTTTGGCCAGGTTTCTAGATTTCTTAGGCATATTATTATTGAAGCATGGTAGACATATGACTGTGTGCTTGTAGGCACACGATTGTGTAGCCTTATTTCAACAGTAACACGCTCGTGCATAGTTGTCATGCATACTTAGATAATTTTGGACACACATTTGTGTTACTGGAGAACATGCTCGTGTGCTTGCTCCCAATTCCACATGCCAGTGTATGTATAGCATGAGGGTATTACACAGGGGTGTTATAAGTGTTGTTATATGCTTGCGTATATAGGGACAAGACCGTGTGTTTGGCACACACGACTGTGTGTCTTGAAACACATACTCTTACAATAAACTATAATTTAGAAGAACCATTTTAGAAGCTAACACGATCGAGAGCATGATTCACGTATAGTCTTATGTGTTGCCGTTACACACCCATATGTTAAGAAGTAAACACCCGTGTACTAAGGGGAAATTAGTAGAAATAGTAAACTAAGAGCAAAAAAAAAAAAAAAAAAAAAAAAAAAAAAATAGAAGAGAAAAGATAAAATAGTTTTTAAAATCACAACTTCAATCTCACATAAATATAAGAACACTCATCCTCATCTTAGAACAATACGTAATCTAATGATAGGTTACAAGTAGAATACTAAGATAAAGATAAAAACAAAATGGAAATAGGAAGATAGCAATAGAAAACTGGTAGAAAGATAATAGAACAAAAAACAGTGCATATAGAATTATTAATAAGTTACAGAAACAAAACAATAGTAATAATACATAACATAGAACTATAATAGTTATTTAGTGAGATAAACTATAATTAGGGAAAAAAATAATAAGATAACATGTATGAATACCATCATTTAGCATAACATGCCAAAACAGTGTTTTTAGAAAAGGGATCAAGTGATCCGCATGTATTAGTTTTCAACATTAAAACCTGATATCCAAGTTAGTTATTCAAGGTGAATACAAAGGGACATCTATGAATTTTCAGCTTTTTGATTACGATTATATTGGTTAGATTTCAGCTTATTGGTCCAATGACTGATATGGTAGGATATTTTAGCTAGGGTTAAATTCGAGCCGAATCAAACGTGAACAAACATATGTTTGTTTTTGGACTCGTTCGTACTGTTCAGGTTCAGGTTCATATTCGTGTTCGTCGAACATTTTTATAGTAAAGTTCGTATTCGTGTTCGATTTGTATAATTCAGTTCGTATTGGACTCGTATTCATATTCGATTCGTATTTATATTTATTAAAAATTATAATTAATATAAATAATTAATAAACTATAATTAAAATTTTTTTAATTTAAGTTTGGGTTCGTGTTCGTGTTTAGTTCTATAGTTCGGGTTCGGGCTTGGGCTTGTATTCGCTGATTTTTAAAATTACTGTTCGGATTTGAGTTCATATTCGTGTTTGGGTTCGTACAGTTCGTTTCAGGCTTATTCAAGCCTAACTAAAAAATGAATCTGAATATATTCGATTCGAATCTACCCCTAATTTAACTTACTGACACTTCACTGGTATGGTTTAACTTATATGGCCAGGATGCCAAATCCTTTTGTTCATAAGCTTGATCAACACAATAGGTATTCTCAAATACACAAAGATTTCAGAAACAATTTTTATACAGCTTTTTGGTATTTTGGATCTTAGGGTTCTAACAGTATTTTCAGTAAACAGGCCTAAGACAAATAGCATGATTTTAGCATACCATGATATCTATTACATGACATGAATTAGTATTCAAACAATAAAAACAGAAGCATATAAGAAAATAGATAAAAGAAAGATAAATCTATACGATATACATATTAAGCAGAAAGATAAAAGAATTCATCTAAGGCTTAAGAGAACTCAAGAGTACTTTAGGTTTCAGAAACTAGTAAAAAAAGAAAACATAATAATGAATATAAAAAAGAAAACCCAGTAAGGTTTAGCGGTGAAATGACCTAGAACAAAAGAAACTATTAGACTATCAGAAAATTAGTAAGTCCATCTATATAGCAACTAGCCAGTCCAAATAAGTCATATTAGAGCCTATAAGGGTAGAGATAGGAAATGCTTATTAAGTGACTTATCACTCACCCCTTTTAGTTTCCTTTCTTACAGTTCAGTGTTTCAGGGAGCTGAGTTTGGAGCACGAGATGGTTGAAGAGTGGGACATGGCTTGAGCGGGCTTTTGCTGGATGTTTTCAGTTTATAGATGTATGCATATATGTATTTAGTTTTAGTAGATAACATGTTAATGACTTGCATGCTTTGTATTGCACATGCATATGGAATGTACAGTATCATCTATATTTTCAGATATTATTATTATTATATAGTAAACATGAGTTTTATTTTAGTATACTATACAGTGGGTTTTTAACTTATCATACATTTTCTTTAAGCTTTCGCACGATGTTTTTAGTTTAGCAATTAGTATAAGACCTAATGCTATATATTAGAGGTATATTTCAATTACCAAAAAAAAAAAAAAAAAAAAACTTAGTCTACGGTAATATATAGCGATGGGTTTCCATAGATCTATGTTTGCATCCAATCATTTATAGTATATTAAACCCCAAATACTAAATGGAAAATAACCTAGAAGGGGGAGAAGGGAGAAGGGGGGTGAGGGTGACTAGGTTATTTAAAAATCTTTTGGAATTTTAAAACTTTTTCCTATTCTGCCAACACAAACATACAATCATGTATATAATTTATAAATACCACAAAGCTAAGCAAATAAAACAAATTAAAGAGAGTAAGAGATAGAATTTGTTCAGTCAGTTTATAGTGGTTTAGAGTGGTTCAGAGCGGTTCAGAGCTTTTCCACGCCTCCTACATTCACTACTCCAAGCAACTCCATTTGAAGATTTCTTTCTATAACTTCAACCCCGAAGTTACAATAGTTTTGACACAAGAGATTTCGCCATTCTGACACTAGTTTTGATACAAAGGATTATGCCTTTAACTTAGTTTTAACAGGGATTACGCCCCACACTAGTTTCACAGGATTGTGCCCAAGGGTTTGTGGAAATTTTATAAGAATTTGCCTCACAAGGTTGATACACAATAAGCTCTCAAGGTTTCTCTCAAATGATTTGCAAATTGGCTTCTAGTGAGAGAAAATAAGGAGAAGAATTAAAGAATAAATGAGTAAGAGTTTTTAGCCACATTCTCTAACCCTTTGATAAGTGTCAATTGCATGTATAATTCCGTGGTAAATTTATAGAGTTTTAGGGGTGATTTGACCATTTTACCCTTATTATGTGCATATTTTGGGATCACGGGTTTTCATGTTTGGTTTTGCAGGAAATGTTGATTTTGATGTGATTTCAATGAAATCAAGCCAAAAAGACACTTATGAAGGACTAGCCGGAGGTTCGACTTTAATCTGAAGAAGAATGAGCAACTGGAGCAAAGACGGGAAAGGAGAGTATTATGCGCCATGGCAGAAAAACAAGGATTTTCAATATTTTTGAGTTCTGTAATGAAAACGTGGTCTTCACTAAAGTTGTAGTGGACATCTCAAGCTTTTCAAAAAGCTATTATGGGGAAAATTCCGAGTTCGTTTGGTCCCTTAACCGTTGCCACAAATTCAGGTTTTCTTTGTGAAATTCTGAGTCTGACCACTGAGCACTAAAATGGTCATAACTTGAGATTCTGAAGTCCAAATGAGGTGATCCAAAATTGAAATGAAACTAGACATCCAGAGCTACAATTTTGATGCAGAAAAAAATTTCGGATTCCAGAAGCTACATGCCACGGCATCATGCCGCAGCATAGGGTAGTGCAGGAGGCGCATAAAAATTCCAGAAGCTTCATGCCGCAGCATGCAGTCCAGAATCGTCATGCCACAGCATGATGCTGCAGCATGACCCAGTCAGAACCTCCAGGCCACAGCATGATGTTGCGGCATGGGTACTGTTCAACAGAATTTCAGTTTGACTGAAAATCTTCCCTAACCCTAAGCATATATAATACTTTGTAATTGTAGAAGTGAGAGGAGCCGTCCTAGGAGAGTTTTTGAGAGATTCTTCACACAATTTTCTGATATTCAATATTTTATTTTGTGGATTCAATCGATGGCTTTTCGGATTGCAATTGTGAGAATATTTTTTCATCAACTTCATTAAGAGATTCAACACTTCATCTGGTTTTATTCTTATTTCTCCATCATACTTATGAATTGTTTGAATCTCATTACTTATTTGTGTTTAATGATAAACTAAATATTTTTTGCTAAGATTAAGGCTAGCTAATTCATGAATATGTAGGGTTTTTCAATTATAATTTACAAACATGTTATTTTATATGAGTTTGCATTTTGAACTTAATGCCTATTGAAACTTGGCCACTTTTAATAGGATTTCTGTTGTGTGATTGAGACCGAGAGGTGATATTGCATAAAAACAGCTAGAATACGAACCGTGGATTAATTAAATATAGAGATATATTTGATAATACATGTAATAGTCATAGGCACAATAGGCTTGTGCCGAAAGCTAGTGGATTCCATAAAACTTAATGCATTTTCATCTGATTTAACCTAGATAGAGATATTTAGGTTGCTAGATTGTTAAATAGGATTAATATTGCTTGAAAAAGAATATTGATCAATTTAGGGAATTCTGTTGTCACATGAATAACATAAGATATATATACGCATACTACATTGTAGTGAATTAGTGAACCTAAAATCTTAGCATTTTCTCACATATTGTTATTCGATTTACCTAGGCGTGTTTCTTAATTGTTTGATTTTATTTTGATTTTATTTTTCATATTTATTTTAGACTCGTATTCGATAGTTTAGATAAAGTTAGGAGTAGTGCCGTCTTGGTACTTGCTTACGCGATCCTGTGGATACGACACCCTGAATACTTCCCGTATTACTTTGAACTAGTACATTTGCTAGGAAGTTAGAGTTTAAACTTTTAACACATCACCCTTGAGTCTTCAAATCATCTCCAATTTATAGCATTTGAAAAGAATTAGCCGTTGGGATGATTTGAGAGCCGTTGAAGACTTTCTAGGAAGTTACATAGGTGTGTCCTTCACTTGCACAGTTGTGCTTCCTTTGTTCTGCACTTTTCAACGGTCATATTTTTCCTATTGCGTGTATACACACGGGCGTGTGTCTTATATACACACAGTCGTGTGTCCTTGATGTTTTAGTTCTTTAGGATTCCAGAAGGCCACATGGTTGTATGCATGATACTCACATGATCTTCACATGCTCAGTATTTTCCAAGTAACACGGGCGTGTGTTGTAGCTGCACGGGCGTGTATCCAACAATGTTCTTCTTACACAGGTATGACTAGATCTACACGAGAGTGTGCATCCTCATAACTTGACACATGATTGTGTGCTTGAAAAACACATGGTCGTGTGTCCTGTATTCTTCGCGCATGTACGCTTTGCATGATCATCCCAGTCATGTGTTGCTTTTATACCATACGTACAGTTGTGCTACTTTGACACACACGATCGTGTGTCATGCAATATCTGCAAAAATAAAACCTTTGGTCCTCTTTGTCATGTTCAACACATCCATAGACCAATTAGATATTTTAACATATGTTTTGCATCAATTCAAAATCCACAGGGGTCTAACAATCTCCTCTTTTTTGATTTGATGACAAAACTTATGTTAAAATTCATTTAAACATAAAATATAAAATTTTATCAAAAATATTCAATAAGCACAAAAAGAACGAAAATATTCAAAAATATTCATTTTAACATACCTAACATGTCTCTCCTTTTTTGTTATAAATGAAAAAGGTATGTTAAAAAAAATTTCAATTTAGCACAAAACGATTTCTTCTCCCTTTGAAAAATATAAAATCAAATTATGCACACATATAAATTTTCTCCCCTTATCAAATAAATTTTGCTCCCCCTCTTTCAAAGAATATGATACCAATTTTTGATAGAAAATATAAATACTTCCTCTTACAAAAACATCCATTTTCAACCAAGGAGCATTCAATTTTCATTTCTCCCCCCTTTTTGAAAAGATATATGCATTAAACTCATTATTTTTAAGTTGAAGAATTTGATCATTAAAGCATATCGGGAAGATATTTACAGAAAATTAAGAAATCGTGAAACTAAAGCATTTTCTGTAACTTGTGTCATGTACGGTCGTGTTGATGTTATACACGGGCGTGTATGTCTGATTTCATGATATGCACAGTCGTGTATCCTTTAAGCACAGAACTGTGACTGGGCAAATGTATCATGCACGGTCGTGTAAATCACATGCACGGTCGTGTATGACCTATAAAACTCAAAAATTCTGTAGAAAACAGTAGTTTGACATAGGGGGCTTTTTCAAAACATTTTCAAATCTTTCAAAAATGATTTTTGTTCAATTCAAAGCATTGAAAGCAAACTAAAAACATATTTCAAACATGTCTAAACACAATTGACATATTTGAAACATTTTTGCAAATTATGGGGAATATAAGGGAAAATAAAACATTTAAAGCACAATTTGATCAAAACACATCAAATATATCATTTTTGCATATTTTGACCTTGGGGAATTCTTACTTTACGAATTCATGTCATTTGCACTCAACACAAGCAAGTTTATTCAATTTGACATGAATTCCAAATCATGCACATGTCATAGCTCAACCATATATACATATCATACTTGCATCAATTCAACTTAACCAATCAAACAAGGCAAGAAAAATATGGCTATCAATTTAGCACAGTCACAACATGGCATCCATAACTTCATTAATCAAGTATATTATGAGAATAAGAATTAGGATACTTATGTGGATTGATGACTTTTCTACACCATTTTTTTATTCATTTCTAGTGTGGAAGCACAAGGAAACTCTTTCTTCTTCATCTTCGTCGTCCGAGTCCTCCTTGCTTAATGCAACAAGAATTTTCTTTTTTAATTTCTTTTTTTTTCATTTGAGGACATTCTTATCGGTAATGTCCTTATTTTCTGTACTCATAGCAAGTTACCACTTTTTCTTTCTTTTTCTTTCTTTTTCTTCTTTCCCTTTGATAAGAACTTGCTAAACTTCTTGGAGAGCATCTTCAAATCCTCTTCATCCATTGAGCTCTCTTGTTCAGTTGAGTTCTCTTCATTTTTGTTTGAATCCTCCTTAACCTTGAGTGTGATATTCTTATTATTTTTCTCCTCCTTCTTCGACATTCATTTCATTTCATGAGTTATGAGACTCCTGATCAATTCATCCATGCCCATGTTAGTCAAGTCTTTTGATTCCTTAATTGCCGTTACCTTCATACTCCAAGCCTCCAACAATGACCTTAGCACTTTCTTGACCAACTCAACAATCTCAAACCTTTTTTCCAATCCTCTCAATTCATTTACAAGGTTTGAGAAGCGCTTATACATTTTTGTGATGTTCTTATCTTTCTTTATTTCGAACAATTCGTACTCATAGGAAAACATCTCTATCTTAGACTCCCTCACTTGACTTGTACCTTCATAAGTCATTTGAAGGACCATCCAAGCTTCATGTGTTGTTTCACAAGAAGAAACACGGTTAGATTTTGTGGTATCTAAAGCGCAAAACATCATGTTTAATGCCCTTAAATTTAAACTCATTAATTTTTCATCATTTTCATTAAATTCACTTTCATCTTTGGGCATATTCGTATGTAGATTTATGGGAAAAAAATCACCTTTATCAATAATTTTCCAAAGCTTATAATCAATGGATTGAACAAAAAATTTCATACGAATTTTCCATTGACCATAATTAACCTCACAAAATAAGGGTAGCCTAAGTGAACTACCCCCTTTTTCAAAAGACGGTTTTTGAAAAATGTTTACCATATAAGTTTCAAAAACGGATCTTAAAATCTAAATGACAAATAACCTAGAGGAGGGGGGGGGGGGTGAATAGGTTATTTAAAAATCTTTTGGAATTTTAAAACTTTTTCCTATTCTACCAACACAAACATACAATCATGCATGTAATTTATAAATAACACAAAACTAAGCAAATGACATAAATTAAAGAGAGTAAAGGATAGAATTTGCTCAGCTGGTTTAGAATGGTTCAGAGCTTCTCCATGCCTCTTACGTCCACTACTCCAAGCAACCCCGCTTGAAGATTTCCTTCCATTAACTTCAACCCCGAAGTTACAATAGTTTTGATAGAAGGGATTTCACTATTCTTACACTAGTTTTGATACAAGAGATTACGCCTTTAACTTAGTTTTAATAGAGATTACGCTCCACACTAGTTTCATAAGACTGATACACAATAAGCTCTCAAGGTTTCTCTCAAATGATTTACAAATTAACTTCTAGTGAGAGAAAATATGGAGAAGAATTAGAGAATAAATGAGTGAGAGTTTTTAGCCTCATTCTCTAACCCTTGAGTCTTCAAATCATCTCCAATTTATTTGGAAAGTATTAGCTGTTGGGATGATTTTAGAACCATTGGAGACTTTTTGGGAAGTTGCACGAACATGTCTTTCACTTGCATGGTCATGCTTCCTTTATTATGTACTTTCCAATCGTCATATTTGTAGCATCCCATGATTAGAAATACCCTTTAGGATAGAGTTTTAGGGTTAGATGTGAGAAATAGAAATAGATTAGGAATTAGAAAAGTTTAGGGTGAGATAGTAAGTTTCCAGAGCTTGTGTGGCTTGCACATGATTCTCCTTGGGAGGTTTCTATCATGCGTAGCACAGGAAGTGAAGTTTATTCATTTTCCATTGTACACTCCTATGCACTGTGCCTTGGATGCCCGTGCAAGTGTGTTGGAGGAGAGAGATGAGAGTTTAAGTGTTTCTCACCCAACTTATTTCCCATTTTCCAACTAAGTTTCCTCTTCTTTTTAGTGACTCCCAGCCCTAGAACTGATATCCAACATCCAGCAGCTCCCAATCCAATTAGAGAAGGAATAGATTAGCTTGATAGAATTTTCCAGCAGTCATGGCAAGAGGTAAGTGCTTCCTTACTTCTTCCTTGCGTTTCCCAGCTTGTGTTTGATGATTTAAAATGGATGATTACGTTTCTAGCATGATTATGAGTTATATGATGTGTTTATGTATTGATATATTGATGAGAAATTGCTTGAGATGATGATTTCCACCCATGAACCATGCTTGCTTATGCTTGTGTGTGATTATGTGAGAGAATGGGCTACTTTCATGGTGGAATGTGATATGGCTGATGATGGATGAAATTGAGGTGTGTTGTATGCTTATTAAAGTATTAGAAATGCATGCTTTCAGTTAATTTCAGATTGATTAGATATCCTGCAAGTTTCAGGCTTGTGTCATCGGTGCAAAGCAAGACACAAGCCCGTGTGCCCGCAGGTGCATGCCCGTGTGCCTTTGCTTTTACAAGGATACGCCTGTGTGCACGAAGTGTGCATGGCCTAATTACAGAGGACACGGTTATGTGTCCTAAGGGACACAGTCGTGTGTGTGTTCTTTTAGTGATTTACACAGAATTTTCAGAAGCGAGCATGACCAGCTACACAGTCAACACAAAACCCCATGCATTTGTGCACACGCCCGTGTGCCTTTGCCATGCACGCCCATGTTCCTTGCTCACACGCCCGTGTATCAACATAATTTTTCAAGAACAAGTTTAAGATGAGATATTAAGCATGGGAAACCTTTCAACGACTAATAAGTAATAGATAAGCATAAAATCAGATAAATAATGCTGCATAAGCATTACATAGCATGACATGCCAAGACATCAGCATGAAAAAGGATCAAGGGATCTGAATTCATTAGTCATTCAACATTCAGAACCCGATATCTGAGTTAGAGTTTGGGTGAACTCAAAGGGGCATCTATAGGATTCTAGCCTTTTGACTGCAGTCTGATCGTCCATCTCAGCATATTTAGCTTTCTAGCTTCTCGTTAGACTATTCAACCCACATGGCCAAGATGCCAAATCCCTGTGTTCATCAGCCTGATCAGCACAGTAGATATCTTCAGATACGTATATATTTAGATGCATACATATTCAGTATTTATTTAGCATGACATTATATACATTTCATGACATGAATTAATAATTCAATCAAGAGAACAATTTAAGCAATAATCAGAATAAGCAATATCCAGATTTAGCAAGCGAATAGATGAATGTTAGGGCCAAGGCTAGGTATGTGTTATGTGTGATTGCTTGCTTGGGTTGAGAGAAGTAAGGATCACTTACTAGGTGATCTTTATCACTCATTCCTTTCTTTTCTTCCTTTCTTTTCAAGTATGTGTGGTGTTGGTGAGGAGCGGGTGGACTGTGGTTGACGGGAGAGGGCTCCCTTTTAGTTTTCAGTTTTTAGTTATGGCTTGTTGGGTCTTGTATTGTAAATTTTGTATATACTCATTGTATATATCTATAGGAACACAAATGTTTATGAAATGTGTATTTTAGGGCCACCATTGTACAATGTATATTTCAGTTTAAACTTCCGTTTGTGCATTTAGTATGTATAGCAGTAGGTTTTCTTTTCATAGGATTCTCGTCACATATACCGAGATTTTTAGTTTATTAACAAAAGTAATGAGTTTATTCAGTAGTAGCGGTATACGTGGCGGTGGGTCCTATAATATTTTTCTTATCATACGTACACACAGAGGCATGTGTCCCATATACACACAGTTGGTGTCCCATATACACACAGTCATGTGTTCTTGAAGTTTCAGTTCTTCAGGATTCCAGAAGGCCACACGGTTGTACGCATGATACCCATACGATCTTCACACGATCATCGTTTTTCAGGTAACATGGGCGTATATTATAGCTATAGGGGTGTGTATCCAGTAATGTTCTTTTTACACGGACATGGTTGGATTTACACGGGAGTGTGTATTCTCATAACTTGACACACGATCATGTGCTCGAAAAACACATGATCGCGTGTCATGTATTCTTCGTACACATACGCTTTGCATGAGCATCCCAGTTGTGTGTTGCTTTTATACCATACACATGGTTATGCTTCTTTGACACACACGGTTATGTGTCATGCAATATTTGTAAAAATAAAACCTTTGGTCCTCTTTTTCATGTTCAACACATGCATGGACCAATTAGTTATTTTAATATATGTTTTGCATCAATTCAAAATCCTCAGGGGTCTAACACAGTAGTATTTTGAATTTTGCCTAGTTACATTAATTATACGAGATTATGCCCATAGAGTTTGTAATAACAATTACAAGATAAATATTATCCCTAGGTAGGCATATGAACAATTTAGGTATTATAGATACCTTGTTTTGACTTATCTAAGGTTGTTTTCCAATGATGATGACTTATTTAGGTTTTTGGTATGGGGTGTTGTTCTGACGAGCCAAGGTTTGAGGATCGTAAGCGGAGAAAGGATTGACCACTATTGAAAGGACCATAAAAGAACTTATTAAGTCTAACCCTTTAAAAAAAAATAGCCTTAGGCCATGTTTAGCCTTTTTTTTTGCCTATTTGGGCTTTATATGTAGACAACCCCTTGAACGGTTCGTAGACAACTATCTTGTCAATGTCCATGAATAGTTCGGGTCGGTGGGAGGTCACTCTTGTGGTATTTGTGTACAGATCCAATTAAATTTTATCTCTTTGATTTTAAACTTAAATTTTGAATTTGAATTTGAATTTTAAATTAAAAATAATTATAATTTAATTTTGAATTTAAATTTGATTTTAACTTTTAAAATTAAATTTTTTTTTATCATCTTTCAATTTGTTTTGAATTAAAAACAATTTTAATTATCTTTTAATTTAATTTTGAATTTAAAATTACAAATAATTATCATTATCTTTTAGTTTGATTTTGAATTTAAATTAAAAATAATTACAATTATCTTTAATTTTGATTTTAAAATTAAAAAATAATTATCATTATCTTTTAATTTGGTTTTGAATTAAAAAAATTATAATCATCTTTTAATTTATTTTTATTTTAAAATTAAAAGTAATTATAATTATCTTCTAATTTAATTTTGAATTTAAATTTGATTTTTAAATTAAAAATAATTATCATTATATTTTACTTTAAATTTGATTTTGATTTTTAAATTAAAAGTAATTATCAATATCTTTTAATTTAAATTTGGTTTTGATTTTTAAATTAAAATAATTATCATTATCATTTAATTTAGATTTGATTTTTAAATGAAAAAAATTATTATTATCTTTTAATTTAGATTTGATTTTAATTTTTTAATTAAAGATAATAATAATTATCTTTCAATTTAATTTTTAAATTTAAAATTTAAAATTTGAAATTAATAATCCTATCCTTAGAGTACCACATAGAGAGAACAAGATGGAAGGAAAAAATTCAGAGGGAAATATTTTGGGAAAAAAAATATAGGAAGGAGAAAAATTGGGACAATTATGAAGTCATCTAAGAGAAAATAAATCACTTACGAAATTCATGCTTCTTTACTTGAAGTACTGATTGAAAGAAGACTACCAAAATTCATTGATTCTTGCCACATAGACATTGTACTTAGCTCGTTGAGTCACACGTAGGTCTTACCATTCTTGACATGACAAAAAAGCATTTCAAAAAATAAAAATATTCTAGGTATGTACTTGAGGGGAAACCTCAATATTTTTGTTGTCTTTTTTAATTAATTAATTTATTATTTTAAAATTCAAATATTTTTTGAATCCTTTTTGTTTTGATGATTCTGAAAATATGTTAAACTTCATAGAATGACTAAATCACCCTTAGCATGAACTTGTTTTATGATCAAAATCGGGCCAAAAGTTTGTTTTGTTAGAATTTTAAGACATATGCCTGTGTTAATTGATAATTCAACCATGTGTGGTGAAACATAACATTCTATATAGCTCTTGTGCTATATTCTGGAATTTGATGCTTGAAGAAAATGGTAGTACGTGGCCGTGTAATACTAACACATGCCAATTCATGTAATTTTTGATATCACATATGATCATGTGCTTAATGCACACGAGCGTGTTGTGCATGAAACTAGCATACATGATTGTGTGCGGGAAGAACACACTACTGTATGTTAAGGGAGAAGAAGCACATGCTCGTGTCATGATGCTGTGCCAAGCCAAGACAAATTAAAAGCACTAATAACATGGTAATGTATGAGAGACACACGCTCATGTGCAATGCAAAACTTAACTCGTGTGTTTCTTGTGTGTTGATAGTGCATGAATCTTATGCTACCTTTTGGAATCTAAAGAGACAGACATGAAAAGTTGACACACAACCATGTGAAGAAGACACACACCTATTAGCATACAAATTTGACCGTTGGACGCATTTATTAAAGGAAGCATGGTTGTATACAATAAGCACACTACTATGTGTCCATGCAAAATTTTTCCAATGACTCTATAATCAACTTTCTAATGACTACCAAAGTTTTTAACTATAAATAGAAAGTTGATTTGAGTTTGTGAGGTTAGAGAATAAGACCATACACTCCCATTCTTTATTCTTTAATTTCTCTTACTAGAAACATATTGTAAATCAATTTGAGACAGTTTGAGAGCTAAACTTCATATCAGCCTAGTTAGAGGCAATCTTGATTTTCTTATTTTTCTACAAACTCTTGAGCATAATCCTGTTAAACTAGTGTAGGGCATAATTCTTATAAAAACTACGTTAAAGACGTAATCCCTTATGATTAAAACTCGTGTGAGAGGTCAAAATCCCTTGTATCAAAACTATTGTAATTTCAGAGTTGAAATTAGTAGAAGAAAATCTTTGTGTAAGGTTACTTAAAGTAGTAGGCGTAGAAGGCATGGAGAAGCTTCGAACCATTCTAAGACTGGCTGGGCAATTTCTATCTTTTACTTTTTTTTTATTTATGTTTATTAGTTTATATTATCCCATGTTATTCACGCTCTGATGTTATGTCCATACTAATTGATTATAAAACTTGCCCTTGGGCCTGATTTTTGAAAAAAAATTTCTAATGTAAAAGCTTTGATCCAAAGATCTTGAATATATATATATATATATAGTATAAGATAAAAATGGAGTAAAAAAGTTACTATATCTAAAAATATCTACTATGTTGACCAGATTGATGAATATAAGGATTTGACACCCTAGGCATGTGAGCTCAATCTTATTATAAAACTACTCATGCATGACTAGTAGTCTCTCTAACGAGCTTAGTCAAAGAGTATATTATCTCTAGTAGACATTGGTTTCCCTCTTTAACAGGCATTCGAACTTATAGATGCCCCATCGTATTGACTCATGACTGATGCCTAGAATATTGTATATCTATACTTTGAAATCATGTTATTGGCTTCGTTTATGAAAACATCTAATGTGGCATGCCTTGCTTTATGCTAATAATCATGTATGATATGCTGTTATCTTTTGTTATTCATAGGTTTCTTATGCTTAGGAATGGTTTGGAATAACTTTTGCTTTAAAAGTATTTCACTATTTTTCTTAAGACACATGGCTATGTAATACTTGACACAAGGGTGTGCGGGGAGACACACGGGGTTGTGTGTAAGCTATACTTTAGGTTGTGCTAACTTCTGGAATCAGTTTGTAATGAACTTAAGTAATGAACAAGAATGCCATCACCCACAGTAGATATGTCAACCCCTAACTTGTTACACGAATGCTAACACTTGTGATGCCATCACCCAGTTACTCAACAAGTAATGAACTTAAGGTGCCTAGCATACTTATATCTATTTAGACGATTCAGTATGAGGTCACTCATTGTAGACATGCTAACGCCCAACTTATTACGTCTCTAAAACATTAGAGAAATGACCATTTCAGAATATACATATTATATACATATATATATGCGGGTCTCGAGACTTAGTTTGTCTACATAGTGGAACATATATCCTTACTTCAGAGAACACTTTACCCAACTCAAACCAAAGTTAAAGTTACTTGTACTTATGAACCACATTACTTCATTTCTTGGGTTCAAATTGTTTTCGACCTTTCTTACCTCATACCTAGGAATCTCAATTTTATGATGATCCATCTCTCTATGTTTTCAATTGAGGCAACATCAACTCGTTTTGCACTGAAGCTTTGTCTCAATAGTTATAATCATCGACTTCTTAAGCTGAAGCTAAAAAAACATAATAACAAAAACAAACAACCTTGAAAAAAAAAAAAGAATTGAAATGTTTTTCACCAGCCTCTCAATCCTAAGGATATATTCATGTATGATGTGAATAAACGCTCTAAGCCCTTGATAATAAAACTCCTAGTTTTAACTTTTTTTTCTCCTACCCCTAACTTAGCATAGACATTGTCCCAATGAAAAATGAAAGATATGAAAGAAAAAAAAAGTTAAAACGACTTTCCTATTGAAGCATGAAGTGCAATGAGGTGCTTTAGTCATCTTGTAATGTATAGAAAGATAATTTTCTATGAAAACTAGGATGAAGTATTATCAACAATTGCAATTAGTACACCATAAAGTAAGAATACACCATAAAGTAAGAATACATCCTGTAGAATAGAGGAAAAAGAAAAAAAATTTTTGTAATAAAACATAACTATCCATTGACAATGATAAGCATCTGGATTCAAAGATAACACATAGAGAGTCATGAAATATAAGGAGAGTGTATAATAAAACATAACCATGATTAAAAAGTAGCCAATGAGGTGGTAGTAGTAGGAGTATCTCCTTGATGATGATCATCATCATCCTCATCATTGCCCTTACTACTGTTACCCTCATCACCATCATCACTCTCGTCAGTCTCATTACCCTCGTCATGCTAAGGCTCAAGTATCCTCGATCTTGATTATTGAGAAGATGGGTGGTAAAACAGGGGAACTGAGCTCGTATCTATACCCAATTTCACACACATCAGTTGTTACATCTGGTACATCGCTTCTAGATTTTTGATGATATTTATTTGTCTGAGGGAATAAAGTTAAGATTGCATGGTTTACATTGGGTCCAGGATGGATGGCTCGAGGATTTACGATGTTATAGAAAAGAGTGGTCTGTCACTTGATGATCTAACATAATATGGCCTGGAGAGTAAGGTGGCTATCATAGACTTGCTCAACCTCGAACTTGTCTTGATTTGCCTCTCCTCTATGGCACACAATACTCCTGCTCGAACATATAAAGTTGTAATGAAATTGGAAAACAAAAAAGTGACGTGTTTGTGAGTAATAGCATATTTAATCATAGAGTGAATAATCATCCCAACATTAATTGGGATTCTATCATAAATAGCACATAGAAGGGCCATTTAGTCTCGATCCAAATCACTCACATGGGATGTTAGCATCAATTGAGCACATATAAAATACTACCATATCTGGATCGTAGAGTATAAGAATTTGGCTTTGAAAGATTTAGGTCTCCCATCTTTATAAGTCTATTAAGCACCACTATCAGTAAGCTTTTGAAGGATTTGCTCTGGTGTCAAGTGATCAGTATATTAGTCGTAAGCAATAGAGTCAGACTTTTATAATTTGTAGTAATAATTGATCGTATGCACATCAAATGGGATTGTCGTCCCTCGTACTTTTACTTTATTTTGCATAACGTCAATTGCATTGGCATAAAATTCCATGACAAGAGCTACAATGACACCTTCTAGTTCTTATGAGAATACTTCCCATCCATGGGTAGCTATGACATTGGTGATGCTAGGGTAACTACCTTCTTCTGGAAGTAAGATCCGTGCTCCTCAATGAATCCTTTATTATTTTTTTTTGGCTCTTCCAAATCTGTGTTATGCCTTAAAGGAAGTAAATTGAGTATCTACTTGTGTCGTTTCTTCACGCGGTTGCCCATAATGTCTTTTGGATGCTTTTTGTTTTCCTTTAGAAGCGGCATGTGAGTTGGACATTTTAGGTATGGATATTTAGTTTGACATGCAAATTTGTTTTTCTTAAATAAAGTTATAAACCAACATAAGAACCAAAAAAGTAAGAAAAATAAGAAAACACGATAGAGTGAGTATGATGAATATGTGATTATAGCCAAATACATGTATAATTAGCACTCTGTATCATGCCTCAAATTAATAAATTATCAATTGCTAGTCTAACATGAATAAAAGAGTGCCTTATATGCATGAGAAATTCATGGAGGCATCTGTTCAAATACATGGTATGCATGTGTTTCAGTTTATGCTATCACAAAATTTAACATATAACCACCTATGCATAAACACAAAACAATAATTAGGCATATAGTTCAATCTTAATTTGAATCTACTATTTCAAATGAAACAAATCCTAATTGAAAAAAATTAACAGTAAAACTAATAAACTGAAAAAAAAAAAAGTTGATATACATTGGTTTAGAGGGAATGGTTGGGTGACTGCTTAATGTCGAAAGACTGTATGTTAACTGAGGCTAGGAGTTGTGTGCATGTGCTGTTGATGTGTGCTAGGTGTGTGGCGTGAGATGGCTTGTGCATTTGAATTGAAGAAGAAAGGAAAGTGTTGTGTTTGAGTAAAATTTATTAGTGTGTGTGTTTTTTTTTTTTAGAGAAGAATTTTTTTTTTTTTTTGCATACCTACGCATTACTGTGCTTATGTTGTGGCATGGTGTCGTGGCCTATTGCATCTGGAATAGAGAAAATATTGTGTTGCATTGCCGCGACATGTTGCTACTAGACATACGAGAGAGATTATGCTCCGGATGATGCCGTAGCATCTAACACACTATTTTCTCGAGTTGGCTTGTGCTGCGGCATGATGCCGCGACATCTAGGTTTTGTTCTTATGTTGTAAATGATGTTGTGGCATGGAAATTCTGGATATTTTTTATAGTTTTACTTTTTTTTTTTTTGCTCATTGCCTTCCCGTTTATTTCACTTGATTTGAATACCTAAAAATTACAACATAAACTAACCATCAACAAAATTTGAAATTAAATTAAATTATCCAAATAAAATAAAGTAATGTAAAAAAAAAAAAAAAAACTAAATAAAACAAAGTGATTAGGTTGCCTCCCAATAAGCACTTGTTTAAAGTTTGTAACTCGACTATTCAATGGTCGTTTTTAGGTCAGGTTGTTCAATGGGATGAAGATATTTTCTTTACTTCAGCCTTCATTTTCATAATGCATCAACCTCTGTCTATTTACAGTGAATGTGCCTTTCCCCTTATGTGATATTTGAACGACACCTGATGGATACACTTTTGTCACAATGAAAGGTCCCGACTACTTGAACCGTAGCTTTCCTGGAAAGAGTCGTAACTTGGAATTGAATAACAACACATTTTTTCCCTCGGTAAACTTTCTTTTTAAGATATGTTTGTCATGCCATATCTTAACTCTTTCTTTGTACAACTTGGCATTCTCGTAGGGTTGGTGCCTAAACTCATCGGCTTTATTGACCTGCAACAATCGTTTGGAACCTGCATATTACATATTAAAGTTAAGAAATTTTATTGCCCAATATGTTTGATGTTTAAGCTCAACTGGGATGTGACTTGCCTTTTTAAACACAAGTCTATATAAGGACATTCCTATTGGTGTTTTATATATTGTCCTACAGGCCCATAACGCATTGTCTAGCTCTAACGACCAATCTTTCCTAGACTTGTTCACATTTTTTTCAAGGATATGTTTAAGTTCCCTATTTGATACTTTAACTTAGCCACTAGTTTATGGATGGTACGGGGTGGCTACTTTATGTATGACTCTATACTCCATACTTGCTCAATAGGTTTTCAAATTGTTTATTATAAAATTGATTACCACCGTCACTTATGATATCCCTAGGGGTGCCAAACCTTGTAAAAATATGTTTCTTTAAAAACTTAACCATTACCCTAACATTAATGGTTCTGAAGGTTTTAGCCTTCATCCACTTGGAAACATAATCTATGACTATTAGTATGTATCTATTGGAACAAGAACTAGAGAATGAACCCATAAAATGTATGCCCTATATGTCAAACAATTCACACTCAAGGATATTGTTCACAGGCATCTTATGTTTCCTATCTATGGTCCTTACCCGTTAGCACCTATGCAAGACGTTATGTAGGCATATGCGTCTTTAAATAATGTAGGCCAATAAAACCCAAATTGCAATACCTTAGAAGCTATCTTGATGGGTCTAAGATGACCACCCACCTCTCTATTATGACAATAGCTTATGATGTTCATTATTTCTTCCTCTAATTATTTGATCTGCACATATTTTGAACAAATATGGTTCTTCCCACAAGTAGTGTTTGGCATCAGATAAGAATTTCTTCTTTTGATTTGAGTTAAGGCTAGAAGGAAGAATACCTGTTACTAAATAGTTTGTAATATTTACATACCATGGAAGTGGGCTATTAAGGATGACATAAAGTTGTTCGTCTGGGAACTTCTCTCCTTTGGGGTCTCACCACTTTCTTGTTGGTGTGAGTCTTCTATACGGGACAAGTGATCGGCTACATTTTTTACCCCCTTCTTATCTCTAATTTTTAGGTCAAACTCTTGTAATAATAAAATCCACCGTATCAACCTAGGTTTTGCATCTTTCTTTGCTAGGAGGTATTTAAGGGCTAAATGTTCGGTATACATTATTACTTTTGTGAGGACAACGTATGAATTTAATTTGTCAAAGGCAAATACTATAACTAGAAGTTCCTTTTCTAGAGCTTCATTCAAGGTTTGACTAACATAGTATATTGGTTTGAACACCTTATCCCTTCTTTGTCCTAAGACTGCTCCTACGACTGTATCGCTAGCATCACATATAAGCTCGAATGGGAGACTCCAATCAAGTGCCACCATTATGGGTGATGTGACCAATTTCTCCTTGAGTTCTTGAAAAACATGCAAAGAATTTTCATCAAAATCAAAAGATGCATCTTTAAGTAATAAATTAGTTAAAGGCTTAGCTATCTTGAAAAAATCTTTGATGAAACATCTGTAGAATCCCGCATACCCTAGAAAGCTTCTCACTGCCTTTATTGATGTTGGTGGAGGTAATTTTTCAATGATTTCCACCTTTGCTTGATCGACTTCAATTCTCTCCTTCGAGATCTTGTGGCTAAGTACTATGTCATCCTACACCATAAAATGACACTTCTCCCAATTTAAGGCAAGGTTAGTATCCTCACATCTTTTTAAAACTAATTCAAGATGGTTCAAGCATGCATCAAAGGAGGAACCAAAAATAGAAAAATCATCCATGAATATTTCCAAAAATTTTTCTACCATGTCATGGAAGATAGCCATCATACATATTTGAAAAGTGGTTGGTGCATTACATAAACCAAATGACATTCTCCTAAATGCAAATGTACCATAAGGGCACGTAAATGTAGTTTTTTCTTGGTCCTCATGAGCTATGGCGATTCGGTTATACCCTAAATATCCAGTTAGGAAGTAATAGAAATCGTGGCAGCTAGTCTCTCTAGCAATATGAAATGGTCTTTTTGGGTGGCATCATTTAGCTTCCTATAATCTATTCATACTTTCTATCTAGTAACTATTCTAGTAGGGATTAATTCATTATTCTCATTTTTTACTATTGTCATCCCACCTTTTTTTGGTACTACTTGTACAAGGCTTACCTATGAGCTGTTTGAGATAGGATTTGCAATACCAACATTTAGTAGTTTGAGCACTTCCTTCTTGACAACTTCTTACATCATCTAGTTCAATCTTCTTTGAGGCTGGATTGTTGGCTTATAGCTTTCCTCTATTAGAATTTTGTGCATATAAATTGAAGGGCTAATGCCTTGAATGTTTGTTATTGTCCAGCCAAACACTTTCTTATGCTCCTTTATCATTTTCAACAACTTTCCCTCTATAAGACCTGTCAAAGATGATGAAATAATCACTAGTAAGTATGAAGAACCTTCTAAAAATGCATATTTTAAATGAAAAGGTAGAGGTTTAAGCTATAGAGTAAGTGGTTCTTCAATTGATGCCCTAAGTGTATTCATGGATGACCTATCAAATGCCTCAAATCCTAGCTGCATATGCTTTTTGTATGGTGAAATATTTGCCAAGTAGGCCACTGCTTCATTCACATCATCTGTTTTTACTTCATTATTTATCGAATCTATAAGGCATGCTTCCAAAGGGTTTTTAAACCTGTTATTCAAAAAAAATTCATAAGATAAAGCATCAAAAACATCAATTCTATAACAAGTATAGTCCTCTTCAGGGTGTTTCATGAATTTAAAAAAATTAAATGTCACTTGTTTATCCCCCACCCTAAGGATTAGTCTCCCTAATGATACATCAATCAATGTTTTCCTTGTGGCTAGAAAGAGTCACCCTAGAATTAGGGGCATGTCTATGTCTTCTTTCATATTTAAGTCCAAGAAGTCTATAGGAAATATAAATTTATCCACTTTAACCAAGACATCCTCCACAATCCCTCTTGGATACTTAATTGATCTATCAGCTAGCTGCAAAGAAACTATGGTAGGTTGTGGCTCTCCTAATATCAATTTTCTAAAGATAGATAAAGGCATTAGATTGGTGCTGGCTCCTAAATCACACAAACCATTTGAAAAAAAAAATTGACCCTATAGTACACGGGATAAAAAAACTTCGTAGATCTTTGAGCTTTGATGGCAACTTGTTTTGAAGAATGGCAAAACACTCCTTTGTGAGTTTGACTGTCTCATGCTCTTCCAATTTGCTCTTGTTGGACAAGATCTCCTTAAGAAATTTTACATAACTTGGTATCTGGAGAAAGGCATTTGCAAAATGAATGTTGATGTGAAGTTTCTTGAATATCTTTAGGAATTTTATAAATTGCTTATCTAGTTGTCTCTTCTTTTTTGTAAGAGGAAAATGAGGCTTGATCTCTATTGGCTTTTTCTCCATCTCCTTTACCATTGGTTCATCTTTTTTTACTTTTTTATACTTTTCTTCTTCAGGACCCTTCAACTCTTTCCTATTTTTAAGTGATACAACTTTCATATGTTCCTTAGGATTTGTTTTAGTATCACTCAGTATATGCCTTGTGCTCTCCTAACTATTATGTTTGCTAATTGCCCCACTTGTACCTCAAGATTTTTGATGGATGCATCTTGGTTCTGAAATCTTGTTTTAGCACTATTGATGAATTTTTTCATAAGCTCCTCCATATTAGATTTCTTTTCTTGAGGTTGAAACCCTGGTGGTGGTTACTTCATTGGATTCTGATTGCTCCATGAAAGATTAGGATGATTTTGCCACCTAAGATTGTATGTGTTAGAGTACGGGTTATTCTGTTGAGGCATGTGAAAATTTTTCACAAAATTAATACTTTCAGGTGAGTCCATGAATGGGTTACCTACTTGGCAATCAATGCTTGCATGACCCCTTCCACATAAGTCGCAAACTACACTCATCACTTGTATGACCACTATTGTATCAATTTTCTTGTTCAGAGCTCTATTTGGGCAACCAATGCATTGAAAGAATCTACTCCATGTACTTCCCACAACTCTCCTTGGTGCTCTATCATTTTGCCATTGATAACTATTGGAAGTCATTTCATCTAACAACTTGAATGCTTCCTCTAATGTCTTTCTTATAAAGTTACCTTCTGTAGCTATATAAACCAAAGCACGATTAGCATGTATTAACCCATTATAGAACATTTGTACTTGAAACCATATGGGCAAGCCATGGTATGGGCATTTCTGGAGTAGTTTCTTGTATCTCTCCCGTGCTTCATAAAATGACTCTATGTCATACTGCATAAAAGTTGTAATGTCATTACGTAGTTTTGTAGTCCTTGATAGAAGGAAAAATTTTACTAAAAATCATTGTGCCATCTCATCCCACGTAGTTATTAATCCCACCGGCAATGAATTAACCAACTCTTTGCTTTGTCCATCAGTGAAAAAGGGAATAATCTTAGCTTGATATCATCATTTGTAACTTTATTCTACTTGAAAGTATCACAGATCTCCAGAAAATTGGCAATATGTTGATTTGTATCATCACTAGGCAAACCATTAAATTGAATGGATGCTTGAATCATCTAGATTATGCCCAGTTTAATCTCAAAATTGTTAGCCTGTATTGATGGTCGCCTTATGCTTGAAGCTATTTCTTCGACTTTAAGAGTTGCATAATCAATCAAAGTGTAATAGCCCAGGGGTAGAATTATCTTTTAGGCTTTCAAATCGAGGGTAAAAGAGAGATTTTCAGATAAAAAATAAAGTTGAAAGGGTTCAAAGGTAGAAGAGTCATTTAGAAGCCTTTTATGGCTTGTACATGGATATTTCGGGAAGAATATTCCATGTATGACATGAAAAAGAGAGAATTTTGTTTTTCATGGGGCATACGACCCTATGTCTCGGACACACGCTTGTGTGTCAAGTGAGAGGTACCATAAATGTATCATTTTTCGTATTTTCACCCAGTTTTGTTCACTTTAACTTTTTCTATTTTCCACTTTCCAGCGAACCCTAAGCAAGAAATCGTCCAACTAGTAACTAATAATCAAGTTAGAGATCCAAGAGCTTCAAAAGAGAGAGATCCAGACGTAATAGCAAAAAGTAAGTATTTTCTTACCTCTTTCATTTGGGTTTTTGCATGATTTGCTGGTTTGAGTTCCCTTCATGTGTTTGCTGCATGTTGAGAATGTGTTATAACATGATTTGATGATAAAATGGGACAATGGATGATGATTCATGAGATTATTTTGAAATGTTTTAATCATTTTGTGCTTGGGAAATGTATAATTTTTAGCATACTTGATGTTGAATAGATGTGATGAGAATGCTTATTGGTTGATAAAATTGATGGATGCATGCTGGATTGAGAAGAGGTTATGTTTTGTGTAAATTTTATTAGGATTTTCTAGGTTTCTAGACGTTTTCTACAAATTCTGGGTTGAGCATACAACCGTATACTTGAGGATACACGCCCGTATGGCCTCATTTCTGTATGAACACGACCTTGCATAATGCCTGTATATGTATGAAAATCCAAACATGCACCCATGCAGTCGATACAAACCTCCATGTGCTTGATCCTAATTTTACACGCCCGTGTAGGTAAGACATAGGAGTGTGTTAAGGCAGCTATACGCTCGTGTAGTGTGATACACGACCTTGTGCCTTAGATGCATGCTTGTGTGTTTACACCACACGCCTGTGTGGCTAGCCTAAAATTTCCAGAATGATTCCAGAAGCTAGCATGATTATGGACACGACTTGAGCATAGTCCCGTGTGCCTCTACACATGCCTGTGTGTTTGAAGAAAGTCAAAGAAACAATTTTAAAGTAATCTTAAAGCAAAGATAAGCAAACCTAAGCAACTTTAAGCCATTCCTAAGTACGAGGAACTTAAGAATAATAAGATATAACAACATATCATGCATGATTATCAAAACATAGAGCATGACATGCCATATGAGATGTTTTCAGAAATGGATCTAAGAATTCAAATGTATGCTTTTAAAATATAGATATAGTCTTTGACCAAGCTCGTTAGGGGTGGATATAAGGGGGCATCTGTGAGTTTGCACACCCATCAAAGAGGAAAACTAGCGTCTGCAAGAGAGGGCATAGTCTTTGACTAAGCTCGTTAGATGGAGTGCTAGTCTTGCACGAGTAGTTTCATTATAGGTTTGAGCTTACACGGTCGAGATATTGAATGCCTATGTTCATTAGTTATCTAGCATAGCAGATATTTTTCAGATACAATACTTTCTGATACAATTTTCAACTTATACTATATGTATATATTAAGGATCGTCAGATCAGAGTGTTTATATCAGAAAGAGTTTTCAGAAATTAAGCCCAAGGGTGAGTTTTATTATTATTTATCATTTACATGACATCAGAGCATGCGTATGATGTCATGCACAACATTCATAAGAAACAAGACAAAGGAAGACAAAAGCACTTCCGAAAACGGATGAAATAAAATAATACAGAAATAAAGAATATTAAATAAGAAATAAAGAAATGGAAATTTAGTAAAAAATAATATGAAAAGATATGAGATGAGTTTGAGTTTGACCCTACAAGTGTTAGAGATAGGAAATGTTTGCTGAGTGATTTTGTCACTCACCCATTTCTTTTTCCTTTCTATTTTGCAGGTCAGTGATTTAGAGGACTGAGCAGGGGCGATGTAGTTGTCAAATTTTGGGGACATGGCTTGGCAGCAATTGGCATTATTTTGGCCTACATGCTTTATTCCTCATGTATATGTGTGTATATTATATTATAGTTACACTGTGTAAATACTATGTTTTATACATGAGTAGCCTGGAAATTTCATAAAGAGTTTATTATTTCTTATTTTATTATAGTATTTCATTTTTAGCTTCTGCTTATTTAAAATTCAGATTTTTGAAAATGTAAGTACTAGCTTATTTTCCTTTTTACTATGGGGATCTTCATCATAGACGCCTTTTAAGTATTTTATATATATATATATATACATTTTAAATAACTGCGCACAGTAGGCCTGTGGCGGGGGTCATTACAGTTGTTGGTATCAAAAAAAAGTTTTGAGTTATCAGAGCAATGCTTTGAGCTAATGAGAAGAATTTGAAGCACATTTTCAGAAAAGAGTTTTAAATGCATGGTTTTTTAATAGATTACATGAGCCAAGGCCAGCATGTCCTAACAGTTGTTGCTCACTTCATCTCAGTATAAGTATATTAATGTGAGTTTCGTATGTTTCTTGATGTTAACCCTTATGTTATGGTGTTTTCGATAGAAAAGCCGAAACCCCTTTACTGCTAGTCATAGAAAATGAGAGTAGTGCTTCAATTAGGCCTATAAGTTCGAGTGATCATACGAGGTCACATCACTCCAGGGTATCTCTGAGATTTGAAGATGTAAGAGAAATTTTCAGAGAGGTGATAAGAGAAGGTTTTCAACCAATGGTCAAAGCTAAGACTTTTGAGCCAGTGAGACAAAGAGCCTATTAGGGGTCTATTAGAGATCAATATGGCCATAGAGATCAGGATATGTCAGAGACCATCAGAGAGCCATATAAGATGCCAGAGTTTGGTCAGTAAAAGGATCCAAGTTCAGGTACAGACACAACGAGTCCTAGTGTTTAAACAGATTACATCCGATTTACAGTTTATTCGAGACTCATCAGTTGTCTAAATTTAATGGTTCTAGAGATCTAACTATGGTTGAAGAGTGGATAGAATCGGTTAAGAGTGTGATAGGTTTATTCATTATGATCGATAGGGAGAGGATTTGATATGCTATGTTGAGAGGTGATATGAGGGTATGGTGGAACCTCACAAGGATATTAGTTGATGTTGAGAGCTTGTCTTAGGTTGAAAGCTTGTCTTGGGTTGAGTTTCAAAGATTGTTTGACAAGGAGTACTGTAGTGCCGACATAGTACATGCTAGAGCTTAGGAGTTCATCGAATTGACTCAAGGGACCAGTTCAGTTAAGGATTATACAATTCTATTTAATGCATTGGTGAGGTTTATTCTCGAAGTAGTTGGTTCTGAGCCAATTAGAGTGTAGAAATTTGTCCATGGGTTGCATCCAGTTATAGCCAAAGATGTGATGATTGGTTTTTCTCCCTCATAGAGATTTAGTGAGGCTTTAGAGAGAGCCTTAAGATTTGAGGTCTATTTGTAGAGGATGGGTTTCTTTTCGAGGCAAAAAGAGAAAGCTCTTGAGAGTGGTAAGGAATCAATTCAATCGAGGAAACCTTGTAAAGGGAAGAGACAGAAACAAAGATTGGATTTATTAGTATGCAGGACATGTGGCAGGAATCACTCAAAAGAGTGTCTTGTAGGGCAAGATATATACTTCAAATGTCGTCAGCCTAGTTACAGGGTGTCTAAGTGTCCCACTAGTGCTAGGCTATCAGTTGGTAGAGTCAATCCCAGCTAAGGTTTTAGAGGTCCAGTTGACACAGGTGGTGGAGCTCAGAGAGGCAGTGTAGGTATACTGAAAGGCAGAGACAAAGCTAGAGTCTTTACAGTGAGGTGAGATCAGACTGAGATGACGACTGATAGGTTACAGATCAATTGACTTTCTTGGATCCTCCTTTATATATGTTGATTGATTGTGATGTCATACATAGTTTTGTATCTAGAAGAGCGATACAGAGATTAGGGTTAATCCCTAGTGTGGAAGAGAATAGTATTTGTGTTGAGATACCAGATAGGGGTGTGATAGTGAGTGATTGGGTATTGATAGACTAGGAGGTAGTCATGATAGGAAAGACTATGCGGATAAATTTGATCATGTTGGAGTTAGCTGATTTTGACATAATCTTAGGTATGAATTTCTTGAGTTGTTATGGCATAAAGATAGACTATAAGAGGAAAAATGTTAGATTACAGTTAGACCATGATCAGTTCATTTTTGGTGAGGGTAGAGTGGAGACTATACTTCTTTTTTATTTATAGCCGAAGAGGTTATTGAGTAAGGGATGTGTAGGATACTTGGCTAATGTGATATGTAGAGATGCATTGAGTCAAGTATCGAAGAGGTTGCTGTAGTTAGAAAGTTTTCAAATGTTTTTCTTGAGGAGTTGCCAAGATTACCTCTAGAGCGAGAGTTAGAGTTTTCAATTGAGTTGCTTTCCGGTATGACTCTTATTTCTAAAGCTCCGTATTGGATGACTCCGACTGAACTTTGAGAGTTAAAGACAAAGTTACAAGTAGGGTTAGATTCAAACCGAATATATTTGGATTCATTTTTGAGTTCAGCTCAAATGAGCCTGAAACGAAATATACAAATCTAAACACGAATACGAACCTGAACCTAAATAGTAATTTTAAAAATTAGCAAACACGAGCCCGAACCTGAACTATACGAACTGAACATGAACCTGAACTTAAATTAAAAAATTTTTAATTATATTTTATTAATTATTTATATTAATTATAATTTTTAATAAATATAAATACGAATTATACAAACCAAATATGAATTCGAATACGAATATGAGCCGAATATATACTGAATTATACAAACCGAATATAAATACAAACACGAACACGAACTTTACTATAAAAATATTCGATGAACACGAACATGAACATAAACCTGAACCTGAACCTGAACTTAAACTTGAACTTGAACTCGAATAGTACGAACGAGCCCAAAAATGAACATATGCTTGTTTGTATTTGGTTCAACTCAAATTCAACCCTAGTTACAAGAGTTGATTGATAAGAGGTTTATCAGACCGAGTTGCTTACCATGGGGTGCTCCTATTCTGTTTGTGAAAAAGAAAGATGGGTCACTAAGGATGTGTATAGAATACAGAAAACTGAACAAGGTGACAGTTAAGAATAAGTATCTGTTGCCTCAGATAGATGACTTGTTTGACTAATTGAGTGGAGCTATAGTATACTCCAAGATAGATTTAAGGTTTGGGTATTATCAGGTCAGAGTTACAGAGAGAGATGTACCTAAGACAACTTTTAGGATGAGGTATGACTACTGTGAGTTTGTGATGATGCCTTTTGGTTTGACTAATACTCTTGCTATATTATGGATTTGATGAATCAAGTTTTCTAAGACTATCTAGATAGATTTGTTGTTGTATTTATCGACGATATCTTGGTTTACTTTAGGAGTATAGAGGAGCATGAGTAGCATTTAAGATTCGTTCTTTAGAGATTAAGAGGCATACAACTTTATGCTAAGTTTGATAAATGTGAATTTTGGTTGAGTAGAGTATCCTTCCTTGGACACGTGATTTCAATAACTTGTATTTTGGTGGACCCTGGTAGATAGAGGTGATTTTGAGTTAGCCAAGGCCAATGATTATTAGAATGGTGATGAGTTTCCTTGGATTAGCTGGATATTACATGAGATTCATTAAGGGTTTTTCTAGTATAGCCAACCCATTGACTATTTTGACTCGGAGAGAGATGCAATTTATTTGGACTAAGGAGCGTGAGATTCCATTCAAGGAGTTAAAGTAGAGATTAACGAGTGCTCTAGTGTTAACATTGCCTTAAGAGGGTATTAATTATGATATTTATACAGATGCTTCCCAGCAGAGGATTGGAGCAGTATTTATGCAGTCAGGTAGAATGATTGCCTATGCCTTTAGACAATTAAAGGACAATGAGTTAAGATACCATATGTATGATTTAGAGTTGGCTACTGTAGTGTTTGCCTTGAAGATTTGAAGATATTATCATTATAGTATGAGATGCTACATCTATTTTGATCACAAGAGTTTGAAGTATTTATTCACCCAACAAGAGTTAAATATGAGACAGACGAGACGGTTGAAGTTGGTAAAAGATTATGATTATGAGATCAGATATCACCCAGGTAGAGCTAATGTAGTAGATGATGCTTTGAGCAGGAAAGTAGCTTTACCTATGGTTACAGCTCAGAGGGACTTACAACATGAGATTGTCAAGGATAAGATTGAGGTAGTGACAGTCAGGTTATTTAGACTTCAGGTAGCTTCTACCTTGTATGATGATATCAGGGCTTTTGAGAGGGCTGATTTATGGGTTTAGAGTATGGTTTAGAAGGTCTTCAAGGGTACAGTACTAGATTTTGAGATGAGAGATGAGATTCTAAGATTTAGAGACAGAGTCTGTATGCCAGAGGATACAAAGTTAAGACAAAAGATTTTGTTAGAGGCTCATGATACAGTCTATTCAATACATCTAGACAGTACAAAGATGTATCAAGATCTTAAAAGATTATACTGGTGGTCTGGTATGAAGAGAGATATCACAAATTATATGGCTAGATGCTTGGTTTGTCAGCAGGTTAAGGCAGAGCATTAGAGACCTTCTAGTTTGTTACAGCCTTTGAGGATTCCTAAGTGGAAATGAGAGAACGCTTCTATGGATTTTATATCAGGACTCTCTAAAGTGTAGCGAGGTTATAACAATATATGGGTCATTGTCGACAAATTGAGTAAGTCTGTACATTTCTTGCCAATCAGAGAGGGTATGAGTACTTATCAGTTAAACCGTCTGTATGTTAGAAAGATTGTTAGGCTATATAAGGTTCCAAAAATATTATTTCAAACAGAGGTTCGAGGTTTTTGTTAGCTTTTTGGGGCAGTTTGTAGAGAGCTTTAGGAACTAGACTTCATTTTAGTTCAGCCTATCACCCACGGACATATGGTTAGACTGAAAGGGTCAACCAGATTCTAGAGGATATGTTGAGAGCCTATTGTATGGACTTTCAGATCAATTGGGCTAAGTTATTGCCATTAATGAAATTTTCCTACAACAATAGTTTTCAGTTCACGATTCAGATGACACTATTTGAGGCTTTATATGGTAGAAAATGTAGATCACCACTTTATTGGGATAAGATAGGTGAGAGTTTACTAGAGGCAGCAGTGGGACCAAAGATGACTCAGATGATGATTGAGAAGATCAAAGTAATCAAGTAGAGAATTAAACAGGCCTAGAATCATCAGAAGAGTTATACAGATCAGAGGTGTAGGGAGATAGTGTTTGAGGTTGGAGACTATGTGTTTCTGAGAGTTGCTCCTTACCAGCGTATCCTGAGATTTGATAAGAAAGACAAGTTAGCTCTAAGATTTATTAGTCCTTATTAGATTTTAGAGTGAGTGGGCAGAGTTGCTTACTGATTGGCCTAACCAGCTAGTCTGGATAGGGTTCATAATGTATTTCATGTATCCCAATTGAGGAAATATGTGGGAGATTCTTCTCATGTGCTACAGATTGAGGATCTAGAGCTGGCAGATGATTTAAGCTACCAAGAGAGACATATTCAGATACTAGATTATAAAGTGAACTCAGGCATAAAGAAATTCCCTTGGTTAAAGTACTGTGGAGGAGTTAGAAAGTTGAGGAAGCCACTTGAGAGGTTGAGTCTAAAATGAGAGATAAGTACTTAAAGTTGTTTAGTTAATTTCGGGGACGAAACTTTTATTATAAGGGAGGAATTGTAATAGCTTAGGGGTAGAATTGTCTTTTAGGCTCTGAAACCAAGAGTAAAAGGGAGATTTCTAGATAGAAAATAGAGTTGAAAGGGTTCAAGGGTAAAAAAGTCATTTAGAAGTCTTTTGTGACTTGTACATAGATATTATGGGAAGAATATTCCATGTATGGAGCGAGAGAGAGAATTTTGTTTTTCATTGGGCACACGATCGTGCGTCTTAAACACACACCCGTGTGTCAGGTGAGAGGTGCCATAAATGTATCATTTTTCACATTTTTGCCCAGTCTTATTTGCTTTATGTAGGACCCACCGCCACGAGTACCCCTGCTGTTGAATGATACGGGGAGCTTTTATTAATAATCTAAAAACTCGGGTACCCATGACAGGAATCTTACGAAAAGAAAATCTGAAACTACGGTACAATACATGCTGAAGCGAAACTGAATATACATCAACTGTAATATACATTTTCTTTCTGTACAATGGCCCAATGGCCTTTATCACATATATACATAAATTGCTTCTGTACATTTGGTTACATAGAATATTTACAACATGACCACACAGGTCCAAAACATATATACACATTTTGAGATCGTGGTGTGTGCCCTCTCCGTCAGCCTCGATCCAACCGCTCCTCGAAAACAGCACGAACCACCTGAAAAGGATGGAAGAAGGAGGGGGATGAGTGATAAAGATCACCCAGTAAGCGCTCCTTACTTCCCTCAAAACCCAAGCAAGCACAAGCAATCACAATAATCAAACATACCTGGGCCTCGGCCCTATTCATACATCTATGAGCTTGCTGGAATCTGAAACTGTTATTCTGAATATCTGATTTATCTGAATTCTCATTATTATTCATGTCATGATGTGTATGTCATGTCATGCTAACTGTAAACACTGTGGATGCATGCATCTGAATACCTCTCTGTACACGAAGGTACCTGCTGTGCTGATCAGACTTGGTGAACACAGGGATTCGGCATCCTGGCCATGTGGGCTGAACAGTCTAGCTACTGGCTAGAAAGCTGAATGATAACTGCTGGACGATCTGACTGGTGTCAGAAGGCTGAAACTGTAATGCTACTGAACATTCTGACTGGTGTCAGAAAGTTGAATCCCACAGATGCCCCCTCGAGTTCACCCTAATACTCTCACCCGTACCTCAGGGTCTGAATACTGAATACTGCTGAATTCAGATCCCTTGATCCTCTCTGAAGTTACATGTAATGTTATGGTATGCATATGCAGCTTATTAACTGAATTCATGCTCATCTGATGCTTATCTGAAGCAATTTAGCCTTTATTCTGAATTCGCATGCTTAATTAATCAATTAAGAATCGTTTTCTGGAAAACTGGAGGTGCACGGACGTGTGTGTTCTAGAGAACAAAGGCACACGGCCGTGCCATGCAGGCACACGATCGTGCGTCTTGTTCTTCAACAAGAACACTAGTCGGAAATTGCACAATTCACAACCCAAATCTCAATCAATCACAAATTGGTTTCAAACACATATTCTCAGCACTTCAAATAACGCATTTCAATCATAAAAAGCAACATGCACTAACCACCAACAATTTCACCATGGAAGCTTAGCTTTCTCTCACTAAAACCTTATCAATCATACATGCATGGCTCAAATGGTGAAAATCCATCAACCAAATCAACATGCAATGGCATATAAACATTCCCAGCATTCATCAACATGCAAAGAGCTCATCCATGGCATCAAAAATCACAAAGCAAGTCGGGAAACTCAAGGAAAAGGGAAGCGAACACTTACCTCGCGCCATTGCCTCTGAAAGCTATTCTCTATCAATTATCTCTTGGCTCTCTCGCCGGATTGGGAGCTACGAGAGGCTAGATCTCCTCTCTAATGATAGGAGCTACAATGGAAGAGAGAAACTTTGGCTAAAATGAAAACTAAGTGAGCAAAATGGCTAAGTCTCACGGCTCTCACTTATATATTAAGCCATGCACGGGTATGCATCAAAGGTGCACGGGTGTCCATAAGGGAAAATAAGCATTACTTATTTCCCGCTCACTCACCTGATTGAACCCTTCCGAAAGGATTCCTACGAAGCCACATAGGTTCTGGAAACTTACTAACTCACCTTTAAACTTTACTAGACTCCCAATCTCTTTCTGAATCTCACTTCTAACCCCAAAACTCTTCTCCTAAGGGCTTTCTAACCTGGGATGCTACATTTCCTCCCCCCTTATAAAAATTCCGACCCCGGAATTACCTGAATAACTCTGGGAACCTATCCATGATCTCAGACTCTACCTTCCAAGTGGCTTCCTTCACTCTCTGACTGCGCCATAAGACCTTTACAAGGGGAATCTACTCGTTCCTAAGAACCTTGACCTTATAGTCCAGAATCTGCACTGGCAGCTCTTGATAACTCAAATCATCTACCAACTCAATCTCTGAAAACTAAAGCACATGAGAAGGATCTCCCACATACTTCCTTAACTGGGACACATGGAAGACATTATGAATCCTGTCCATGCTAGTTGGCAATGCCAATCTGTAGGCAACTATCCCCACTATCTCAAGAATCTCATAGGAACCAATGAATCTAGGGGCCAACTTCTCCTTTCTGCCAAATCTGAGAATGTGCCTGTACAGAGCAACTCTCAGAAAAACCATGTCACCTACTGAAAACTCGATCTCTCTGCATCTCAAGTCTGCATAGCTCTTCTGTCGATCCTGGGCCTGTTTCATTCTCTGCCTGATGAATTTGATCTACTCAATCATCCCCTGAACTATCTCTGGGCCAACAACTATCTCCAGAGAATCTCTCTCTCCAATCTCATCCCAATGAAGAGGATATCTACACTTCTGACCGTATAATGCCTCAAATGGAGCCATCTGAATAGTCGCCTGATAACTGTTGTTATAAGCGAACTCCATGAGCGGAATAAACTCTGCCCAATCGGTCTGGAAGTCCATACAACAAGCTCTGAGCATATCCTCCAAAATCTTATTAACTCTCTCTGTCTGCCCATCTGTCTGAGGATGATATGCCGAACTGAACTACAGTCTGGTCCCCAAGGCTCTCTGCAATGATCTCTAGAAAGCTGACAGAAATCTGGAGTCTCTATCTGAAACTATCGTCTTGGGAACACCATGAAGTCTGACCACCTCTCTGATATACAGTCTCCCCAACTGATCTGTAGACATGCCCTGTCTGATTGGCAGAAAATGAGATGACTTGCTCAATCTATCCACAACCACCTATATGCCATCAAATCCTCTCTGAACTCTGGGAAGACCAGAAATGAAATCCATGGAAATATCTTCCTACTGCCATTCAGGAATACTCAAAGGATGAAGTAAACCTGATGGTCTCTGATGTTCTGCCTTAACCTGCTGACATATCAGACATCTGGAAACAAAATCAGCTATGTCCTTCTTCATGCCTGACCACCAAAAACTCTTCTTGAGATCCTGGTACATCTTTGTACTGCCTGGGTGCGCTGAATACACCGTACTGTGTACCTCTGACAAAATCTTCTACCTCAACTCTGAACTCTGTGGCACACATACTCTGTCTCTGAATCTCAAGATCCCATCTCTGAACTCAAAGTTTAGCACTCATCTGACATCTGACTGTCTCTGATCTCATCAAATAGTGAAGACCTGATCTGTAATCTGGAGAAACCCGTAGTCATTATCTCAATCTGCTCTCGGGCTATCTCATACTGCAACTCTCTCTGAACTGAAAGACTAGATAAGGCTACTCGCCTGCTCAATGCATCAGCCACTACATTAGCTCTCCCTGGGTGATATCTGATGTCACAGTCATAGTCTTTCACCAGCTCTAACCATCTCCTCTGTCTCATATTAAGCTCTCTCTGAGTGAAGAAATACTTCAGACTCTTATGGTCTGAATAGATACTGCACTTGACCCCATAAAGATAATGTCTCCAAATCTTCAGGGCGAAAATAACTACAGCTAACTCCAAGTCGTGGGTAGGGTATCTCATCTCATGATCTCTCAACTGTCTGGAGGCATAGGCAATGACCCTACCACTCTGCATCAATACTGCTCCGATCCCTTGATGGGACACATCTGTATAAATATCAAACTCCACTCCCTCCTGAGGTAGTGCCAAAACTGGAGCACTAGTCAATCTCTGCTTAAGCTCCTGGAATCGTGCCTCGCACTCATCTGACCATACAAATTGAACCTCTTTCCTAGTCAAGGCAGTAAGAGGCCTTACTAGGCTAGAGAATCCCTCAATGAATCTCCTGCAGTAGCCTGCCAATCCAAGGAAGCTTCTGATTTCTTTTACTGTCTTCGGCCTTGGCCAACTCAAAATAGCCTCCACTTTACTGGGATCCACTAAAATGCCCTCTGCTATCACCACATGACCCAGAAATGCTACTCTGTCAAGCCAAAACTCACACTTGGAGAACTTGGCATACAACTGTCTGTCTCTCAATCTCTGAAGCACATATCTGAGATGCTCCTCATGCTCTGCCACACTCCTGGAATACACCAGAATGTCATCAATGAACACTACCACAAACCGGTCCAAGCAATCATGAAACACTCGGTTCATCAGATCCATAAAGATCGCTGGGGCATTAGTCAACCCAAACGACATAACCACGAACTCATAATGCCCATATCTGGTCTTGAAAGCTGTCTTAGGAACATCTCTGTCTGCCATTCTGACTTGATAATAACCCGATCTCAAGTCAATCTTCGAAAACACAGCTGCACCTCTCAACTGATCAAACAGATCATCTATCCTTGGCAAGGGATACTTGTTCTTCACTGTCACTCTGTTAAGCTCCCTGTGGTCGATACACATCCTCATCGACCCATCTTTCTTCTTAACAAACAGAATCGGAGCCCCCCAAGTTGAACAACTGGGCCTGATAAATCTCTTATCAGTCAACTCCTGAAGCTGCTTCTTTAACTCCTGAAGCTCAACTGGAGCCATCTGGTACGAAGCCTTAGAGATTAGAGCCGTACCAGGAAGTAGCTTAACACTAAACTCTAACTCTCTATTTGGGGGTAACCTTGGCAACTCATCTGGGAAGATATCTGAAAACTCTCTGACAACTGGCACCTCTTCGATACTCAAACCCATTGAACTGCTGCATACAATATTGGCCAAGTATCCAACACAACCCTGTCTCATCAATCTGCTCGCCTGATTACTGGAGATCATCAGACTGTCAACTCTGCCCTCACCAAACACAAACTGATCGGGGCCTATATGGAATCTCACTTTCTTCCTTCCACAATCTATCTCTGTACTATATCTTCCTAAGAAATTCATCCCTAAAATCATATCAAAATCTGCTAACTCCAGCAGAATCAAATCAATCATCATCTGTCTACCCATAATCTCTACCTCCTGATCTAGGAGAACTCTGTCACTCAACACAAATCCCCCATCTGATATCTCTACATGGATACTCCTACCGGTCATACTAGGGTCAACCCCTAGTCTCTCCACTACACTCCAGGCTACAAAGCTGTGTGTGGCTCCACAATCAACAAGTACAAATAATAGAGTATCAAAATAAAGTAACTAACCAGTCACCGCGTGGGGAATAGCCTCTGCTTGCTCCTGGCGAACAGCTTAGACTCTGGCCCTGCCTCCGCCCACTCCTGAAGGACCAGCACCTCCCTCAAGTGCTCTATCACCAGCTCCGAGAACATCTGCTCCACCTCTCTATGCTCTAGCTCCGTCTCGGGGTGGACCACCTCGGCCTCTGAACTGACCAGCTCCACCTCTGCTCGGTCCAGCACCAACTCCACCTCCACCTTTGGTTGGACATGTTGCCATCATGTACCCTGGCTGATGGCACCAATAACAAACTATCTGGCCGACTAAACACTCTCTCAAATGGTGCCTGCCACATCTGGTACACTGTGGCTACTGGGGTGCAACCCTCTACCTCTGACTCTGAAAACCCCTGGCAGATCTTCGGGCTGACAGCGGCCTCTTACCCTTGTCTTTATCATCTGTCCTCTGATCTCTCTCAGATGCTCTACTCATAGCACCCATCTTCTGTAAACCGACCTCGAATCTGAGCGCTCTCCCCAAGGCATCACTGAATCTTTGGAGAGGATCTGCTCCTGTCATGACATCCTTGTAGATTACAGGGTGTAACCCATGGATGAATTTCTGAACTCGACCCATCTCTGTCCCTGCCAAACTCGGGACGAATCTTACTAATGCATTGAATCTCGTGGCATACTCTTTGACCGAACTGGACCCCTAGGCCAAATCAATAAACTCCTGGGCCTTGGCATATAACACCTCCATGCTCCTGTACTTGGCATAAAAAAGCCGTCTGAATTCTGCCCATGTCATCTGTTCCTCACTGATGGTAGTCTTGGCTAGGCCCCACCAAACCTTGGCATCACCTCTGAGAAGGAAAATTGCATATCTGACCTTCTCTCTCTCTGATAGTGTGTAGAGTCCCATCACACTCTCCACGGACTCTATTCATTCCTCTGCCACTATTGGATCCCTAGATCCACTGAATTTTACTGGTTGGAATGACCCTGACAGATGGTAGATCGGATGAATTCTATCTAAAGAACTAGTACCAGCCGTCTCGGTACTCATACCTTGACTGTACTCTGAATACCTTACTGGATATTGATGCTTCTTTCTAACTGACTGAGGCCGAGACTGATACTGATACTGTCACTGATACTGTGGCTGTGACTGATGCTATGACTGGAAATGTCTTCTCCTTGGAATCTAATAACTCTCATGTCGGGGAGGAGTAACTCTATCTGGCCCCTGAACATTACCCACTCCAGCTTGCTGGAGGCTCTCTCTAACTACATCCCCAATCATCTCACTCAACTGCTCTGGTCTCATCGACACATAAGAGGTACTCTGAGATCGTCGTCTATCACTAACACTAATAGGATGGGCAGATGAACTACTATCTGTCTCCTCTATGCATCTAGGGACATATTGCTCTCTATCTATAGCATCACAACAAAATGGGGGTTAGAAACACATAACGCAATCAAAGCTGGAAATAAATACCTGACTGTGCTGTGAGGAGGGCCTGGACGATGGCTGCGAAGGAGAGAATAAGGTACCACACTCTTACAAATGCTTTGATACCAATAATGTAGGACCCACCGCCACGAGTACCCCTGCTGCTGAATGATACGGGGAGCTTCTATTAATAATCTGAAAACTCAAGTACCCGCGATGGGAATCTTACGAAAAGAAAATTTGAAACTACGGTAGAATACATGTGGAAGCGAAACTGAATATACATCAACTGTAATATACATTTTCTTTTTGTACAATGGCCCAATGGCCTTTATCACATATATACATAAACTGCTTCTGTACATCTGGTTACATAGAATATTTACAACGTGACCACACAGGTCCAAAACATATATACACATACTGAGATCGTGGTGTGGGCCCTCTCCGTCAGCCTCGATCTAACTGCTCCTCGAAAATAACACGAACCACTTGAAAAGGATGGAAGAAAGAGGGGGATGAGTGATAAAGATCACCCAGTAAGTGCTCCTTACTTCCCTCAAAACCCAAGCAAGCACAAGCAATCACAATAATCAAACATACCTGGGCCTCGACCCTATTCATACATCTATGCGCTTGCTGGAATCTAAATCTATTATTCTGAATATCTAATTTATCTGAATTCTCATTATTATTCATGTCATGATGTGTATGTCATGCCATGCTAACTGTAAACACTGTGGATGCATACATCTGAATACCTCTCGATACCCGAAGGTACCTGCTATACTGATCAGACTTGGTGAACACAGGGATTCGACATCTTGGCCATGTGGGCTGAACAGTCTAGCTACTAGCTAGAAAGCTGAATGATAACTACTGGACGATCTGACTGGTGTCAGAAGGCTGAAACTGTAATGCTGCTGAACATTCTGACTGGTGTCAGAAAGCTGAATCCCACAGATGCCCCATCGAGTTCACCCTAATACTCTCACCCGTACCCCGGGGTCTGAATACTGAATAGTACTGAATCTAGATCCCTTGATCCTCTCTGAAGCTACATGTAATGCTATGGTATGCATATGCAGCTTATTAACTGAATTCATGCTCATCTGATGCTTATCTGAAGCAATTTAGCCTTTATTTTGAATTTGTATGCTTAATTAATCAATTAAGAATCGTTTTCTGGAAAACTAGAGGTGCACGGGCGTGTGGGACAAAGCACACGGGCATGCATTCCTCACACACGGGCGTGTGTGGCTAAGGCACACAAGCATGTGCCTGGACACATGGGACCGTGCGTCTGGCCGTGCAAGCTACTGAAATTTCTTGGACATTTTACTAAAAAGTAAGCACACGGGCATGTCCCTCAGGATGCATGGGCGTGTGCCTGGAATTCTGGCCGTGCACACGGGCGTGTGTTCTGGAGAACAAAGGCACATGGCCGTGCCATGCAGGTACACGGTCGTGCGTCTTGTTCTTCAACAAGAACACTAGCCAAAAATTGTACAATTCACAACCCAAATCTCAATCAATCACAAATTGGTTTCAAACACATATTCTCAGCACTTCAAATATCGCATTTCAATCATCAAAAGCAACATGCATTAACCACCAACAATTTCACCATGGAAGCTTGGCTTTCTCTCACTAAAACCTTATCAATCATACATGCATGGCTCAAATGGTGAAAATCCATCAACCAAATCAACATGCAATGGCATATAAACATTCCCAGCATTCATCAACATGCAAAGAGCTCATCCATGGCATCAAAAATCACAAAGCAAGCTGGGAAACTCAAGGAAAAGGTAAGCAAACACTTACCTCGCGCCATTGCCTCTGAAAGCTATTCTCTATCAATTATCTCTTGGCTCTCTCACCAGATTGGGAGTTACGGGAGGCTGGATCTCCTCTCTAATGATAGGAGCTACAATGGAAGAGAGAAACTTTGGCTAAAATGAAAACTAAGTGAGAAAAATGGCTAAGTCTCACAGCTCTCACTTATATACTAAGCCATGCACGGGCATCCATCAAAGGTGCATGGGCGTGCACAAGGGAAAATAAGCATTACTTATTTTTCGCTCACTCGCCTGATCGAACCCTTCCAAAAGGATTCCTACGAAGCCACACAGGCTCTAAAAACTTACTAACTCACCCTTAAATTTTACTAGACTCTCAATCTCTTTCTGAATCTCGCTTCTAACCCCAAAACTCTTCCCCTAAGGGCTTTCTAACCTGGGATGCTACACTTTAGCTTTTTCTCTTCTCCACTTTCCAAGGAACCCTAAGCAAGAAATCATCCAACCAGCAATTGATAATCAAGTTAGAGATCCAAGAGCTTTAAGAGAGAGAGATTTGGACATAATAACAAGAGATAAGTATTTCCTTACCTCTTTCATTTGGGTTTTTGTATGATTTGCTGGTTTGAGTTCCTTTCATGTGTTTGTTGCATGTTGAGAATGTGTTATAACATAATTTGATGATGAAATGAGACAATGTATGATGATTCATGAGATTATTTGAAATGTTTTGATGATTTTGTGCGTGGGTATGTATTTATGAGAAATGTATGATTTTTAGCATGCTTGATATTGAATAAATGTGATGAGAATGCTTATTGGTTGATAAAATTGATGAATGCATGCTGGATTGAGATGGGGTTATGTTTTGTATAATTCTGTTAGGATTTTTTGTACTTTCGGACGTTTTCTACAGAATTTGGGTTGAGCATACGATCGTGTACCCAAGGATATACACCCTTATGGCCTCATTTCTATATGAACATGGCCTTGCATGGCACCCGTGTGCGTATGAAAATCTAGACACATGTCTGTGTGCTTGATCCCAATTTTACACGCCCGTGTAGACAAGACATAGGAGCGTGTTAAGGTAACTACATACCCGTGTAGTATGATACATAACCTTGTGCCTTAGATGCATACCCGTGTGTCCGTACCACACACCCGTGTGGCTAGCCTAAAATTTCTAGAATGATTCTAGAAGCTAGCATGATTAAGGACACAGCTTGAGCACAGTCCCGTGTGCCTCTACACACGCTCGTGTGCCAAGCATAGCATGCTCGTGTGCCTTAAGAAAGTCAGAGAAACAATTCTAAAGCAATCTTAAAACAAAGATAAGCAAAACTAAGCAACTTTAAGCCATTCCTAAGTACGAGGAATTTAAGAATAATAAGATATAACAACATATCATGCATGATTATCAAAACATAGAGCACGACATGCCACATAAGATATTTTCAGAAATGGATCTAAGAATCCAAATATATGAGGGGTGGATATGAGGAGACACTTGTGAGTTCGCATGCCCGCTAGAGAGAGAAACCAGTGTCCGTCAGAGAGGACATGGTATTTGACCAAGCTCATTAGAAAGAGTGCTGGTCGTGCACGAGTAGTTTCATTATAGGTTTGAGCTCACACGGTCGAGGTGTCAATTCCCTGTATTCATCAATCTAGCTTGTATAGTAGATATTTTTCAGATACGATACTTTCTTATATAGTTTTTAGCTTACACTATATGTATATATTAAGGATCATCGGATCAGAGTGTTTATATCGAAAGAGTTTTCAAAAATTAAGCCTGAAGGCGAGTTTTATTTTTGTTTATCATTTACATGACATTAGAGTATGCATATCATGTCATTTACAACATTCATAAGAAACAAAACAAAGAAAGACAAGAGCACTTTCGAAAATAGATGAAATAAGACAGTACAAAAATAAAGAATAAGAAATAAGAAACAAAGAAAAGAAAATTTAGTAAAGAATAATATGAAAAGATATGAGATGAGTTTGAGTTTGACCCTACAAGTGTTAGAGATAGGAAATACTTGTTGAGTAATTTTGTCACTCACCCTTTTCCTCTTTCTTTCTCTTTTGCAGGTCAGTGATTTAGAGGACTGAGCAGAGGCGATGCAACTGTCAGATTTTGGGGACATGGCTTGGCAACAGTTGGCATTGTTTTGGCTTGCATGCTTTATTCCTTATGTATATGTGTGTATATTATATTGTAGTTACACTGTGTGAATATTATGTTTTATACATGAGTAGCCTGAGAATTTCAAAAAGAGTTTACTATTTATTATTTTATTATATTATCTCATTTTTAGCTTCCGCTTATTTAAAATTCAGATTTTTGAAAATATAAGCAGTAGTTTAGTTTCCTTTTTACTGTAGGGATCTCCGTCACAGGCGCATTTTAAGTATTATATATGTGTATATATATATATATATATATTTTAAATAATTACGCATAGTAGGCCTATGGCGGGGGTCACTACATTAAGATTATTGGTTTATGGCTCGATTAGCTTGCTCTAAAGTTGGTGGTGGTACTCGCTGATCTTCTACCATTACTTTTTTTTACCTTCTCAACTGATGTAATGTTCTTTCTATCTCAGGATTGACAGGCTCAGTTGTCTGATTTCTAGTGCGTGTCCTACACTAGATAAGAACCTACAAGGCAAACAAGATCATGAAGCACCATAAAATAATAAAAAAAAAACTAAAATAACAAAGAAATAAAATGTCTAAAGCAAAATTAGAAGCAATATATCTTGATATTGTCTAAGATGTAATCCCCGACAACGGCACCAAAAACTTGATACGTTAAAATTTAAACCCTAACTTCCTAGCAAGTGTACTAGTTCAAAGTAATGTAGGAAATATATAGGGTTGTCAAATCTATGAGATTGCGTAAACAAGTACCAAGAGAACACAACTCTTAACTTTATCTAAACTATCAAATACAAATAGAAAATAAATCTAAAACTAAAATCAAAACTGAAATCAAACATTTAATAAGCATGCCTAGGTCAATCGAATAACAATATGTGAGATGATGCTAAGACTTCAGGTTCACTAATTCACTATAGTATAGGTTTTTCATACGATCGAATATCTCATGTTATTTATCTGACAACATAACTCTCTAAATTGATCAATATTCTTTCTCAAGCAATATTAATCTTATTTAAAATCTAATAACCAAAATATCTCTATCTAGGTTTAATTAGATAAAAATGTATTAGTTCTATGGAATCCACTAGCTTCTAGCACTAGCCTATTGTGCCTATGACTATTGCATGTATTATTAAATATATCTCTATATTTGATTAATCCACGGTTTGTATTCTAGTTGCTTTTATGTGATCTCACCTCTCGGTCTAAATCACACAATAGAGATCCTATTAAAAATTGGCCAAGTTTTCAATAAGCATTAGGTTCAAAATGCAAAGTCACATGAAATTACATACTTGTAATTTAAAATCGAAAAAAATTCATGAATTAGCTACCCTTAATCTTAGCAAAAATAATTTAGTTCATCACTTGACACAAATAAATAATCAGTTTCAAGCAAAGAATAATGAAAAAATATAAGAACAAAACCAGATAAATTGCTAAATCTCTTATTGAAATCTGATGAAAATCTATCTTACAATTGCAATCTGAATAACTTTCGATTGATTCTTCAAAACGAAATATTGAATCTCTAAAAAATGCTTGAAAAATCTCTCAAAAACTTACCTAGGATAGCCTTCTCCTTTGATTAAAGTTAAAATTTAATATATATAGTTAGGGTTAGGGAAGAATTTCAATTAAAGTGAAATTTTGCAAAAAGTACCTATGCCATGACATGAAAGTTCTGCCTATGCCGCTGCTGGGCATGCTGTGGCATAAAGGTTCTAGAATTCATGCTAATGAGCATGTCGCGGCATGAAGCTTACTTAGCTGGTTTCAATTCCACTCTTCAATCCTTCACCTAGGTTGCGATTTTTGGTCTCGAGCATACCCACTTGGTCTTGTTTCTACTTGAAATCATGTAAATTCCTACAAAACACAAATTATAAAATCTCCCTTAAATTCACCTGAAATAATTCATAAAATGTACGTGTATCCATTATTCATTATAAAGCATGCTAAAAATCTCACATTTCTCACAAATACATACCCAAGCACATAAACATCAAATCATCTCATAACAACTCATAAATCATCATCCAAGGCATTATCTCATCATCAAAACATATTATAATACATTCTCAACATGTAGCAAACACTTGAGGGAAACTCAGACCAGAAAATCATGCTATAAACGCAAATGAAAGTGGTAAGAAAACACTTACCTCTTCCTATTACTTCCAGATCTCTCTCTTTAGCTGCTTTTGGTTTCCTAGCTCGGATTGTGGCTGTTGGTTGGGCGTTCTCTAGTGTAGGGTTTGCTAGAAAGGGAGAGGAAAATAAGAAGATGAATACTAGAACTGTGTTAAATGAAAAATAAAAGGTATATATCCTTGAATAACATGACACACGGTTGTATGTCTAAGACACACGGTCGTGTGTGAAATAGAAATCTCAATTTCTCTTTCTTCATACCATACAGGGAATATTCTCCTAAGAATACTTATTTACCAAACATAAATGGCTCTTAAATGACTCTTATACCCTTGAACCTTCTCAAATCTATTTTCTATCAAGAATCTCACTTCTACCCTTGATCTCAAGCCTAAAAGAAGAGAGCATTTCTTTGGTGAATGAGTTGTTTGAAATGAAAAAAGAAGAGAGCATAACGAAGATGTTAAAGTAGTTTTCAAAATTTGGTGAATGAGTTAAGATAATTGGAAAAGAAATTTGAAACCGTCAAGTTAGTCAAGAAAATGCTGAGATCTATGTCGGAAGTTTAGAGTATGAAGGTGACGACAATCAAAGAATTGAAAGATTTCACTAACATGGGCATAGATGAGAATTGAAATGAATGCCCAAAAAAGAGGAGAAGAAAAAGAGAAACATAACACTCAAGGTTGAAGAGAGTTTAAGTGAAAATGGTATACCCTTAATTAATGAAGAGGAAAACTCAATAGATGAAGAAGACTTGAAAATGTTCTTTAAGAAGTTTAACAAGTTCATCACCAAGAAGAAGAGAAAAATAAATTCAAAATGATTTGTTACGAGTGTGGTGAACCGGGACATTATCAAGATGAGTATCTTCAACTCTACAAAAAGAAGAAATTCAAAACAAAAGGTTCTCGCTACATGGTACAAAAATGATAATTCTAGTAATGAGGATGGTAAACATGAGGAAAGAGTATCACTTTGTTTCTACACCACCAGAAAATCCAAAGTTCAGAAAGGATGAGCAAATGGTAAGGTGTGAACACAACTTATAAATCTAGGTAAGGTATTCTGTACATGCTTAATTATATGCTATGGTTGATGATTTCATTTGAATTGGCATAAAGATATTTTATATGAATATCTGTTGATATGTATGATTGGATGATGAATGCAAACATGCTTAATGAATATTACATTACGTGCTTAATTTAAATTTAAGTTGAATCAATCTAAATTTATTTTTAAAATCGACATATGAATTCACATATTAATATACTTGTAGGCTAATCAAAATATGCAAGATTTGTGTCTTGTGGTGTTTTGATTGGTTTTTAAAAATCAACATGTTGTATGTTTCACATTTCTAGATCACACGACCGTGTATCAAGTGCACACGATTATGCTTAACTTTTGGTTAGCACACCCCCGTGCTATGGCAACACGACTGTGTGGATTTGAATGCTTAAAATAGACACATGAACATATGTACGAAGGCCACATAACCATATATATTTGGGCTTTTTGAAACAAATACACGATCGTGTTTGTGAGAAACACATGACCGTGTGCATTTGGAAATTTTGGCACATGCCTATGTGTATGAAAAACACGCGACCATGTCTCAATGTTTATATAAGCAAATCTAGTTTTTCTTTTTCATTTTCACAAAAAAAAAAAAAAAAAAAAAAACCTAGCCACTCCTTTTTGTCGAAAATCTCATAAATCTCTCTCAAAATCTTTTTATTTTTCTTTAAATATTTTGTATACATTTCATTTTTAACACTATTTCATCACTTTCTCTCAAATTTTCACACATTTTTACATTGATTTACACATTAAATCCTTCAAAATCCATCTATATTTTAAACGCCTCTCAAAATGCCTCCAAGAATGAAAAATGTGAAATCGGTTGCTACCTCAATAGTAAATGAAAGGGCCTTATAGTGTTATCTACCAAAACAAGGAACAAAAAGTTTGCTTTAATCAATTTTTAAGAAAAAACTATATATGTTAGAAGCTGCTTGGATTTAAGAATATGAGGGAAATGGGGATTTTAGAGGATATGATGTTATTAGTTAGGGCATTAAAATTAGAAAAATTATTTTTGATAAAGTATAATGCATATGAAGGATTGGTGTATGAGTTTTACAGTTCATTACAATTGACTAATGATCCTAGAGGAAACACCATTGATTATACCATAAAATTTATACTAGAAAATTTAAATTTGACTGTAAAGTCGAAAGAGTTAGCAAGCCGGTATGAGTGTCATTATGAGAGAATGCTTGATACGCCAGGAGGGCATAGTTCACAAGCATCTTGGGCACATTATATAGGAACTGACTATTATCATGCTCATAAGGCTAAGACATTAGATATGTGGAGTCATAGTTTAAGGGTTTTTTTATAGAATGATCACTTACACTCTGAATGCGAGAATAAACACTAATAGAAATGTGAGTGTAAGAGATTTAACTTTAATGGAAGCCGCTATGAAGCATGCATAAGTAGATATAGCTCGGTGTTTAATTGACAAGCTAAATGATATCCAAGAGTATTTGGATAAGCCTCAGGTGTCAATAGATTTCGGGATGCTAATATCATTTTTTGATGAGAAATTGGGTTTGGATTTATCAGATTATGAGCATCACGTAATTCCATTTTCAGACATCCACTATCTAAATATTAATGCTTTATATATGATGAAATTAATTAAAAAAGATGGTTTAAAGGGATGGAGATTAGTGGATATTATTGGTAAGATTGAGTCGTCTATTGCTCTTTCAAGTGCCCCATCACATGTCATTGAATCAAGTGGAAGAAGGGGGAAGAAAGCTTGTGTCTAACAAGAAAATGAATCTCAATCACCCTCAGAAATATAAAAGCTAATAGAATCTTTTGAAACTTTTTTAGGATAGGCCTTGAATCACTTTAACCTCATGTGTGAAGAAATAACTACCATAAAAAATTGAATGAGACATCTTGAGGACTGAGCTAGTGGCATTGAATATCAGTTGAGGCTCTTAATTCTTATTTTCCCTCCATGACAGTTTCAGATGATTATAATGCTCCTCTATTGGCTCAAGATTAAATGACATTATTTTTCATATGCATTACTTCATATTTTTTTATGCATATTTTTTGAATGGTTTCCTCTTTAAGAAACATTATTTTCTTATTACTTTGTTTAGATATTGCTTTGTTTTAGTTAGTTTATTGATTTGGTATGTTACTTTATTACATTTGTTATCGAATTGTGGCTATATTAGTTTATATACTTTGGTTAATCTTTTTGGATGGATATATTGTTGCATATATCTTTTTTGCTAACATCAAAATTGGTTAGTGGATACATTGATGATAAATTTCATGCTTTTGATGAATATATGTTGGTTGATTGATTATTATGGCTTAGAGTAGTTGGTGAATAGATGTTCATATTGGAGTGTTTTTCTTATGTTTTGAAAATAGGAAATTTCTAAAATATAGAGGAGACTTTGTCAAATTTTTTATTTGATTCATGATAAAAAGGGGGACAGATGATATTAAAATGAAATGAAAATTTTAATTTTAAAAATGCGTGAAGATAAGAGAATTTGTTTTATTAAAAAATGTAAATAATAAAAATTTTAATAAGCACTAAGAAAGGGGGAAATGAAAATTTTAATAAACACTAAGCAAGGGGGAGTGACTTATCAAAAATACAATAAAAATACAATAAAATTTTCATTTGAATTTGTTTTATTGACAATTTTAACATATTTTGTCATCAATAAAAAAAGAGGAGATTGTTGAACCCTTGATCTTTTGATGATTCCAAAAATATATTAAAATTCATAGAATGACTAAATCACCCTTGGCATGAACTTGTTTTATATCCAAAATCGAGTCAAAAGTTTGTTTTACAAGAATTTCCAGACACATGCCTATGTGTTTCACACACATGATCGTGCTAAATTGATAATTCAATCGTCCATGGTAAAACACATAGGCATGTGTTTGGAAATTCTTGTAAAACAAACTAAATTGATAATTTAATCATGTATGGTGAAACATGACATGCTATGTAGCTCTCGTGCTAGATTTTGGAATTTGATGCTTGAAAAAAATAGTACTACACGACTGTGTAATACTAACACATGCCTGTATATGAAATTTTTGATGTCACACATGATCGTGTGCTTAATACACACGAGTGTGTTGTGCACAAAATTGGCACACACGACCGTGTGCAAGAAGAACGCACTACTATGTGTAAAGGGAAAAGAAGCACACGCCCGTGTCATGATGTCGTGCCAAATCAAGACAAATCAAAAGCACTAATAATATGACTATGTATTAGAGACACACATCTGTGTGCAATGCAAAACTCAGCTTGTATGCTTCTCATGCGTTGACAGTGGATAGATCTCATACTACTTTCTAGAATCTAAAGAGATATGCATGAAAAGTTGACACATGATCGTGTGAGAAAGACACACACCAGTGTTAGCATACAAATTTGATTGTTGGATGCATTTATTAAAGTAAACATGGTTGTGTACACTAAGCACACTACCATGTGTCTATGCAGAATTTTTTCAACGACTCTCTAATTAGCTTTCCAATGGCTACCAAAGTCTTTAACTCTAAATAAGGAGCTGATTTGAGTTTGTGTGGTTAGAGAATAAGGCCATATACTCCCATTCTGATTTCTCTCACTAAAAACATATTGTAAATCAATTTGAGAGAGTTTGTGAGCTTAACTTCATATTAGCCTAGTTAGAGGCAATTTTGATTTTCTTATTTTTCCATAAACCCTTGGATGCAATCTTGAGAAACTAGTGTGTGACATAATCCTTATAAAAACTAATCTAAGGGTGCAATCTCTTGTCATCAAAACTAGTATGAAAAGGGCGAAATCCCTTGTGTTAAAACTATTGTAATTTTGGGGCTAAAATTAGTGGAAAAAAATCTTTAAACGGGGTTGCTTAAAGTAGTGGACGTAGGAGGCATGGAGAAGCTCCGAACCACTCTAAAATTGACTGAGCAATATCTATCCCTTACTCTTTTTATTTATGTTTATTGCTTTATGTTATTTGATTGATTGCTTGCTTGGTTTGGATATGATTGTATTAATTAGTTGGTTATGTTGATTAATTGATTTTGGCTGAAAAAGTCAAAATATGCAAAATTTTTTGAAATAACCTATTCGCCCCCACCTCTAGGTTATTTGCCAATTAGATTTTGGGGTTTAACAATATTAAAATTCAAATTTGAATAAGATTCAAATTAAGATTTAGGTTAGAGTTTATTCAAATTTAAATTTAAACTTAGGATTAAATTTTAATTTAAATTCAAATTTAGATTTAGGATAGATTTAATTCAATTTTAAATTTAAACATAGGATTAAATTTTAATTTAGGATAGACTTTATTTAAATTTAAATTAAAATTTAAACTTAGGATGAAATTTTAATTTAAATTCAAATATTAATTTAGGATAAATTGTAATTTTAACTTAGGATTAAATTTCAAATTAAAATCAAATTTAAATTTAGATTTAGGATAAGATTTAAATTAAATTTAAATTTAGGATAAGATTTTAATTCATATTTAAATTCAAAATTAAGTTCAAATTTAATTTTAGATTTAACATAAAATTAAAGTTTTGACATTTGTGGATGACATTGGAATGCCTAAGTTATTTTCTTTTCGATTTGATTTCTTTTTTTTTTTTCAAAATTATGGGGATTGTAATTGTTTAAGTTATTGATCTTGATATAATTGTAATTATTTGTGTATGATTTTATTGGTTTTTAAGTGCTTTAAATTGTTGCATATTGTTTGTTTAGAGAGATAGTTTGAAAACACTAAATTTGATTAAAACTAGTCACTTAATGGATGGGCTTTCAAAAAAAGGAACAAAATGTTTAATGCTAATTTTTTCTAGTGTTGTGTTATGTTGTTCATGTCTTGCTTGTTGCAGGTTTACATTCAATTGTGGTAGGTTTTTTTCCCTGGTTTGGGGGCTTTTTTTTAGTCTTTTACTTAGCACCTTGTGCGTCTTATCATTTTAGTAACTTTTCATTCAATATGCTTCTTAGTGTTCAAGGCATGACGTGTGGCTAGGGCTTTGTTCTTCGACCTTATTTGTTGAGGGTCGTTGAGCATTTTATATTTGGGGGCTACAGCTTTGGAGTAGCTTCTAGGCTCATTGTGGCAAGCTATTTGCATTTGGTTTTTGGAGGATCAAGAGTGTGACATATTTTCAGGAGGCATGAACATCTTTTTTAGTAAATAGGTTATGCTTCTTCATTTGGTCTCTTGGGCACTTAAACTTTAACTTTGTAAAGCTTTGAAAATATACATTTTTAGGCTTAGAGATGGCTTGCACTCAAAGAAATAGTCCTAGAGTTGTACATTGTATAGGTAATTTTGGCTTCGCTTTTGGCAATTGTATGGATATCAATCATAGCATTAGTCTTTGGTTTAGTTTGATAGGTCTTGGGGCTTTCTTACACTCTATCTTTGATGGAGCTTAGATAGGCTCACAAGAGAGGGCCATAGGGTTTTCTTGAGTTTAATGCTTGGTTTGTGCTAGATAACTGTGCGTAGCTGAGTTTAGGTTATTTAGTTTTTCCTTTTTATTTAATTACCAAAAAAAGTCACTTAGTGGAGGCTAATTTTTGTGCCAGATGACATGGGTGTCTAACACCTTTTTATTTCATACCTAACTCTCTAAATTTATCCATTAGGTAGGCAAAAATGGTTTGAATTCTTTGCAAGAGAGCTTAAGAGTTGTCAATTCCTGTTGCACTTTTTCCTCAAGTGTAACTCAGGTGGTGACTTCGAAATCATTCCTTGGTGGGCCTCAAGCCCATTCACACACTCTTTTTTGCCATATTTAAACTAACTAAACAAGAGTGGTAAGTTTTACCTCGTGTGACGTGGCAAAACATCACAAATATACATAAATTTCTCTCAATGATTAACAATATAATTCTAAAGAGAAGTAAATGAGAACTAGAGAATTTTAGATCATTTGCATATATTCTCCAACCTTTCTCACTTTAAATCAACTCTAATTTATAACCTAGACTTTACTAGAAAAGGAAGACATTTATTAGAGAAAGAAAAGAGTCGTTACACTTGCAAACTTGTAAATTTTACTCATGTGCAGGCATGCCCATTATTAATTACCTTGAGCTCCTCGTCTAAAACATGAATTCTTCAACTTCTATAAACATGTATATAGCTATGTACAATGACTTGTACACTTCAATTTTGGCTTGCTCATGGGCATACAAAAATGCTTCATAAGTGTTCATGGAACTTTGACTTTACAACTTGACCATTCACAAGCTTTGATGTTTGTGACCTTGTGACTGTGACTCCCTTTAACATAGTCATGGGCGTGAAGATTATAGGCTTACAAGCATGCATCTTATGTTTGACTTTCTTTGTAACCATGTACAAGAGCATTTTAATGTGACCTCTTCATCATGACTCTTATCTGCTTGGCCAAGGGCGTGAATGATTTAGCTTCATAAGTTATACACATCTCATTTTGATCTAACTAAGTGTTTCCTGATAATAATAGCTTATAACAGTTTTCACGTGGGATTTTGAATTGATAAACCAAGGCTTATGGATTGAAAATGGATGATGGACTAGGTATGAGTGACTAAACCTAAGAACTATGACCCTTAAACCCATTATGTTAGAAATACCTAGTAAACCCATGTTAAACTCGTTTGTGATTTGAATTAAATTAAATTAATTAAGATAATTAAGATTTGAATTAAAATAAAATTAATTAATTAATTGCGATTAGGATAATTAAATAAAAAAATTTAGGATAGTTAGTATTAGAATTAAAATAAATTAAGTAAGATTTAAGATAATTAGGATTTGAGTTAAAATAATTAAAATAAAATAAATTAAGATTAGGATAATTAAATAAAATCTGACTTAGGATAATAATCAAATTAAATTAGGATTATTTTAATTTTGAATAAATCCAACTTTTATGAGACCTCCATGTAAAGAGAGTAAATCTTGATTAGTGGGGGAACTTTTTCAAAAACTTTCTAAACCAACTTTAATATTCATTGTCTAAACTCTACTAAAATTTTTCTAAACACTCTAAGACTCACCAACCTTGTCGAACTGTATTGAAGAATAGTTGGGTGTTTCTTAATTAACTTCCATCTTATTACATTCCATTACATATTTTTTTTCCAAATATGTTTTTCTTGCTTTCCGCGGGTGGAGACATCAAAGCGTGTTTCCACCGGTTTTAATTGATTGCATTGCAAGGCTTCTGCATCTTCACATTATAAGCTTCAAGTATTTATTTAATTATAATGTCTTAAATCATCACACCACCAAAATTTAGCCTTCCAAGCCGTGAACAACTCTATCAAGCTTCCAGCCTTGCAAAGCCTTGAGCCACACCACCAAATTCCATTCCCCTTTACAATTAATCCCTCGCAAATTCGCCAAATTCAGTCCCCAAAAATACAAAGCGGCCACTATAATTCAGCCAATTGCTACCATTCATCTTAATTTAATTCAACCCATAGCCGTCACATGTGTTTCTTCCAATTTCAATTACCTATTATTATTATTATTATTGTTGTTGTTGTTGTTGTTATATGATTGATTTAGAGGCCTTAAATATATATTAGAATAAAATTATATTTGTAAGTATTAACGTTTGACAAGTTTTTATTTTTTCTATGTGATCGTGTGTGGAACGAGCTCAACACAAAAATGGAAGATTCAAGGTCAAATGAGGGCATTCGGAATCATGTTTTTTTTTTTTTGTCTTATTATTTAATTTATTTGTCTATTTTATTTATTCTATCAAGCCTAGACTCATTTGTTTTGCAGGTTTTATTTTATTAGGTATGTTTAAAATTAAATATTTGTATAGAGGTATACGTGAAAGAGATGTAATTAATTTTAATTTTATTGTTTTATGCAGATGTAATTAATTTTAATTATTTTCTAAGATGATTAGAATAGGTGCATTTGTGTGTTCAAAAAATGGAACTTAAATTCAACTTGATAAGTATATTAAAATGAACCACCTTAGTGGAGGGGTTACCTAACACCTTCTCATTATTGTATTTAACTCTTTGAACCCTTTTATTGAACATGTAAGTATGGTTGGATCTTTCGCAAATGACCTATAAGTCGTTCACCTTTACTAATTATTTTCTCCAGTAAAACCTTATGTGACAACTCTATAGACTTTGTAACGAACTGTAAACTTGTTAAATATTCCTTTTAACCATATTTAGAGTAGTTAAATAAGAGTGACAAGTCTGTTTTGGTTTGGTGTGACAAAAACCACTACCACACAAGCATACATGAGTATTGATTTTGAATTTTCATTGACTCCTTATAGCATCCTAGATTCAGAAAAGCCCTTAGGAGAAGAGTTTTGGGGTTAGAAATGAAATCCAGAAATAGATTGGGAGTCTACAAGAGTTTAGGGGTGAGTTAGTAAATTTCCAGAGCCTGTATGGCTTTCGTATGATTCTTTTAGGGAGGATTCGATCATGCAAATGCACAGGAAATGAATAATCTTCATTTTCCCATGTTCACGCCCGTGCAAATGTATATATATAAAAGAGAGCCGAGAGAATTAAGTCATTTTCTCACCCACTTCCCATTTCAGCATTTCATTCTCTCTTGTTTTAGTTTCTCCCAACCTTAGAGAGGAAATCCAGCTAGCAGTAGCTCCTAATCCAGCGAGAGAGACAAGAGATTAGTTGAGAGAAAGGCTTCCAGTGGCAATGGCGAGAGGTAAGTGTTCGCTTACTTCTCCTTGTGTTTTCCCAGCTTGTTTTGATGAATTGTGATGCTTGGATGAATCTATTGCATGTTGATGAACTTTGGGTATGTTTATATGCTGTTGCATGTTGAATTAGATGATGAATTTCCACCCTTGAACCATGCATGTGCTTGTGTGTGTGCCTTAGTGAGAGAAAGAAGAAGCTTTCATGGTGGAATGAGTTATATTGGATGCATGTTGATATTGAGTTGAATTGCATGCTTATTGAAGTGCTGAGAATGTATATTGAAAGTTGATTTGAGATTGATTGAGAAATTGGTATGGATTTAGTGTATTTTCAGACGGATGTTCTTGTTAAAGAACAAGACACACGGCCGTGTGCCTGCATGGCACGGCCGTGTGCCCTTTGTAATTGCAGGAACACGCCCGTATGTACGCTGTGTGCATGACCAGAATTACAGACACACGCCCGTGTGTCTTGAGGGACACGACCGTGTGTAAGCATTTTCAGTGAAACACGCCCAGATTTTCAATAGCGCACACGACCAACAGCACGGCTAGCGCATGACCCCGTGCGTCTAGGCACATACCTGTGTGCCTTGGTCATGCACGCCCGTGTGTGTCTCATGCACACCCCGTGTGCTTTGCTCACACGCCTGTGTGTCAGCAGTTTTCCAGAAAATGAATATAAAATGATTAATAAAGCATGAGAAATCAGTTTGAAGGCCAGATAAACATCAGATAATCAGAAATTCAGTTAATAAAGCTGCATATGCATACTATAGCATGACATGTAGCTTTAGAGAGGATCAAGGGATCTAAATTCAGTAGGTTTCAGTATTCAGAACCTGACATACGAGTGAGAGTATAGGTGAACTCGAGGGGGCATCTGTGAGATTCAACTTTCTGAGACCAGTCAGATTGTCCAGCATTTCAGATTCAACTTTCTGACACCAGTCAGATTGTTCAACAGTAGTTATTATTCAGCTTTCTAGCCAGTAGCTAGACTGTTCAGCCCACATGGCTAGGATGCTGAATCCTTGTGTTCATCAGACTGATCAGTACAGTAGGTACTTTCGGGTACATACAGATATTCAGATATTCAGATGCATGCATCATCAGTCATTTTCAGTTTTCAGTTAGCATGGCATGACATACACATCATGACATGAATAATAATGATATCAGTAAATGAATGAGATTCAGATAATCAGATTAATCAGTTCCAGATTCCAACAAGCGACTAGATGTATGAATAGGGCTAAGACCAGGTATGTTTGTGATTGCATGTTGCTTGCTTGGGTTTCAAGGGAAGTAAGGAATGCTTACTGGGTGATCTTTATCACTCATCCCCTTCATTCTTCCTTCCTTTTCAGATTTTGGTGCTGTTGGCGAGGAGTGGGTGGATCGAGGCTAGTGGGAGAGGGCCCACACCACAGTTTCAGTATGTACATTTTTAGTTTTGGACCTGATGAGTCATATTATAAATATTTTCAGTTACTCAGATGCAAAAGAACAGTATGTATATATGATAAAGGCCATTGGGCCTATTGTACAGTCAATGTATATTTTAGTTGTATGTAATTTCAGATTTGCTTTCGCATGTATTCAGTTGTATTGTACAGTAGCAGCAGTAGTTTTATTTTCATAGGGTTCTCGTCGCATGTACCCGTATTTTCAGATTATTAATAAAAGCACTTCAGTATTCAATAGCAGGGGTACGCGTGGCGGCGGGTCCTACACTCCTCTTGACCCATGTACAATACTCAACTTTATAGAAGAACTTTCCTTGTGACTGGTTTATAATTGATCTTTCATGGGCATACACTAAGTCATTTATGGACGTATATAACATGAAAATTCAACTCTCAGAACACAGAAACATGTAGGAACATGATTCATGGTGCTATGAAACAACACGTACAACCAAAATAAACTATGTGCAGATATACATAAGTTAGTCATGATTATGCATGAACCCTGCATAATATAAAATAACTTGTGTTCTATTTTGTTATGTATCTAACCATATCAAGAACAAAATAGTAATTTTTAACATTGTTTTATTGTTGTCGTCAAAACACCTAAAGGTCTAATAAATCTGTATATAGACAATTATGTGACATGATAAAATGACAAAAATGACCTAGCCTTAAGTATAACTAAAACAAGTTACAAGACATTATTAAAACTAAGCACGTACTTAATTAATATCATCTTTGCACCTATGCTTTAATTACACATTAACTCTCCCTGTTTTAAGCTACCTTTGTACTTGGTCTTAAAGCTTGAAGGATTTTTCTTGTATTTGGATTAAAGTGCATCCACATGATGAATTTGGGCTTCATTGACTTTCATGCATAAGGAGTTGGCAGATTTGACAAAGCTTGCTTGCATGGATTTCACCCTGGCTTGTCTTGCTTGCATAGGTCGAAACTTAACTTGCATGAGTAAGCTTGGTGCTAGCTTGGTGAACTTCATTGGATTGAAAGCTTTTTTTTTTTTTTTTTTTGGTTAACCAAAAAGTGAATTAGATTGAAAGCTCTTAGGTTTGCTCGTGTGATAGTTTGGTGGAGCTAATGTGATGCTTGATAAAGTTTATCCCAAATTGTTTGTCATTGTCAAGAGTTGCCCTTTGTTGCTTGGTTAGGATGTGCTAGTAGTTCTATTCTCCTCCTTGAATTCTACATTGCTCAAACCAAGTGTTTTAAGACTTGGATGAGTGATTTCAATGCCAATCGAATCTACAAATATGTTAGGACTTGCAATTCCTTTATTTGGTTTGTTACTAGTATTGTTCGCAAGTGGTTTAGGACTCACAAACATCTCATTTTGTTTTTGGTGCTCCATATTTTGTTTTGTATGGTTTACTAAGATTCACCTTTTAGCATGTACAAAAAAATTCACATGCCTTTCTTATAATCCTGATTTTTAAAGGTATTCTTCTTTATTTAAAGGAAATTTTACCTTGTTTGTTGTGATCATTTTTCTAACTTAATCATCTCTTCAGTTGTACCAATAGGTAGGAACTTTTAGGTTTGTATTACCTTGGTTGTTAAAATTGTGTCAAAAACACCAGGATTAAACCCTGATACTTAATAGCTAAAATTTGTTGCTCATGCGAGTGTTGAGAAGCAAGAGGGTTGCTACTTTTTGTGCATCATTTTAATGAATTGTGTTGTCTAATCAAAGAAAAGTTGAGGGAAACATGAAAAACACCACTCAATGAGTAGAGATAAAAAATGTGATTACTCCAAACCTTTAGCTAACATTACTATTGGCTTGAGCTCGGTACTATTAGCAATATTAGATTTTTTTTGTATTTTATTTTTAAGAATGAAAACATGTGCTCTTTGCATTATCAAGTTGGGTATTATTTGACTATATAAATGTATTGCTTTCACTTTGCAATGTCTATTCTACCCTTCTTAATAAAAATTTGACCAAACTTTAAAGAAAATCGTTTTCATTATTAAAAAAAAATTTATCATTAAATTAGTAGTTAATTTTTGAAATAACATAGATCTTTAATTATTTTATTTAATAATATTAGTTATTGATAAAATTATAATTAAAAATTTAACGATAATTAGAGTCAAAAGAGATAAAAACAGGAGAGTCCACTAAAGTCCGGGCTGACGGAAAACCCAACTAGAGGCTTACTCTGGAAGCCCACAAAAAGACACTGCACAGCTTTATATGACAATCTAAAACTAGCCTAAACAGAGTTAAATCCGACTGACAAGAATGTCTTGTGCCCTCTCGAAATGCTTAGTTTCATGAAAATGACGCGCTCCTCAACTCATAAAATCGGCCCAAAAGGTTACCCTCCATTGTAAAAATCATTATTTTGATTATGGAATTCGAAGCACTCCCTCCGGTAGAATCCATATGGAACTAATTATTCAGCAAATGACAGAATAATTACAATTGCTCAAAAATTTTCTGCATATCATTTGCATGAACTGAAGAGATCTTGCTGTAAGATTCCACCTCCTGAGAATCTCACGCCATTCAAACAAAAGATGCAGATGAGTTCATCAACTTGAAATTTAAAAAACCATATCGGCTCAGAAACAAGTCATTATCAATGGCATCTACTCATCACTGATATGAATCTTTATAAGAGAAAAAAGGAAACACTATTGACAAAAAATAAACTCGAAATCAAGATTCCCTGGTCCTGCCTTTGCCTGGCAGCGGTTTTTTTTTTGGGAGTCCAAATTGGCTTCCTTTTAATCCAGTTATAGGCAAAACCACTGATTCTATACTTTATTTTATGTATTAACAGTTTGGCTTTATCTTTAACCTTCCATAAAGACAAGAATTATACCCTAAATTAGAATTCTTTCGGTCGGATCAGTATCCTCTTGGAAACTGTGGGCAAACGACCAAAAGGAGAATAAGGAAGAAAATGGAAAATTAACGAAGTGCATAAAGTGTAGGAAACCTAACATTTCTGAGTTATTTTTTAATACATACAATTTCCTCGCCTATAAAATCCTGAATAAACAAGATATCAAGGGGCAATTTCTACAAATTCTTTAACTGATTTATAGTCATATATCTCTTTCTACTAACAATTTTCTTCTTTTCTTTTCTTTTCTCCTCTTCTCTTCTCTTCTTTATCAATGTCCCTTCTTCATGTGCCTCCGACGACGTAACTGACACAGACGTCTTCATGCTTCAACTGTGCAAAAATTTCTCACCAAAATCATGGCCATCTTTATCAACTAACAAAAGAACTAAACTTTGAGTTCCTCAGCAAGAATTAAAAAACGAAAGTTAGATTTTGCCGCGGGCTTTGAAACAAGGGCCAAAAGCAATGGTAGAAAAGATAAGGCTGATAAAAAAGGGGACCATCTTTTGTTGTTCCCCACATATATTATCTATTGTCAAAATATAAATGTAACCAAAGATTAGACAATCATTACATTCTGGCTCCACCGTTAATTCTCCAAATTACACATCACATCACTAAATACCACCGCTTCTGCCGCCTCCACCACCGCTGACCATGACGGGACACTTACTCTAGTCCCCTGGAATTATTGTCTGATGACATTAAACTCACCAGAAGATCGGCAAAAGCTGATATAATAAACTTGTGCGTGCTTTTTGGATTCAACGCGAGATAACATAGAAGAAGCTCCTGCAAGTAATCCCAGTTGGCTTTCGCGTCCATCAAGTCACGAGCCTCCACCATCTCCTGCATGGATCGCCGGAAATCCGCGTATGGGTCTGGAGAGTCGGTGTGCACCGCCACACTATCTTTAACACTCGTATACTTCATCAATAAGGATTGAAATGAATCTTCCGTTAACAAATTAACGTCCGATGATTGGTGCGAGTCGTCGTTTGTTGGAGTAATCATACCAACGGGTGTTTCGGAAGATGCGGCGGTGACGACGGACGGTGTCGATTCGATTATGGAGTTGGAAAGACCGGGCGAGGTGAAGAAAAACCGTTGAGAAGCGAAAACGGTGGCGAAGTCGGGTTCGGTTTCTGATTCAAATTCGGATTGGGAGAAAATGGAGTCGGAGGAATGCGTGCAGGTCATGGATTTGGAAGTGGAGTCAACGGCGTTGGTGGAGTTGTAATCGTAAAGAGTGTTGAAGTTTTTGAAAAGAAACGGATGGTGGTGATGAAGGGGAGGGGAAGATTGGGGGCTTATTGGACGCTTGATCTTGGTGAAGCACACATGGAGGTTTCTTCCAAGTGTGGTCGGCATTATTATTTGTTTATATTTTTTTGTTGAGGAGAGCTGAGACGAAACAGAGTGTGGGTGATGAAGGGAGAAAATCCCAACTTCTATGTATGTGAGAGACGTGGTCGTACTTCGGGTCCAACTGGACAATTCGACCACTTTCACTCTCTAACTGAAGCGCGTCAATATACGCTTATTTTACAAATTTATAGCCCTTTTTTTAATTTAAATTTAAATAATAAATAATATGAGAAATGTTTTAAAATGCAAATATTATGATAATAATTTAACATTTCAAAACATACATAAAAAATATATATTGATTTAATTGGGCACAATATTAAGATATATCAAATAATCTTCTAAAGACAATCTTATTAAATAAAATAATAAGTTAAAATCTCAGTAATTTTTTATGTTTGATAATAGAAGACTTTTAGTATTTACATCTTTCAACCTTGTTTAAAATAACATATTATTTATTAAATTATTATCTTGTTTGCATTATTTTTAATATGAATTAAAATTACAGACCATTCAAAAAATATAATAAATAATTTGATTTACATAATTATGCTATCTTAGAATTAAGTGTGTAATTGCTATCTTAATTAATCATCATTATCATAAATATTAATAATCAATATTTTAAAAATTTACCATTATAATTAATAAATCTCACCTTACAATGATTTTGGTAACTCTCGAAGTTGGGCGATTGGCACGTAGCGCAAAAAGCGCGTGAGAGAATGAAGTCTTCGTAGTAATCCGAAGTGGGGAAAAATCTTTAGGTTGTAGGGAAGGTGCACATGTAAAGCGGTGCGAGTACCTACGAAAGCTTTCAGGTGATTCTGCGAATTTTTTCTTCTAATTTTTGCTTAACTTGCTAAATAATTACTGCTTAATCTTAATTAATTTCCGTCACATTCATATGCTCCTTCGTAATTGGATGGCGATGAAGTGGATAAAGACAATATCTTAATCCTTAATATTTAAAAATTTAAAAAGTACGTAAAAAATAAGTGAAAGATATATTCAATCTCATTCTTGTACTGTTTTTTAATTATAGAGATTTTATTCACCCACGTTGCTATTCTTGCAAGGAAATAGCCTTCCAAATATCTGAATTTACAAGGCAAATTACGATATCACGTCATAATCAATAACCTACTTGCCACTGATAATATCATTTTTAGAAAGTGATTGATCTAACGGCCCTGAATCTTTTGTCACCTGTGCGGGATCCCATGTCTCTCGTCTGAGGTCCCACTAGCTTTGCCTGCTGAAATTTAAGCCTATTTATCCAGTTAAATAATTTGTTGTAATTTTAGGTTAAACGTATATGATGATAATTCTATTTATAGTGTCCGATCAGAAACATTCTTTCTTTTTTCATCATCTTTTCCTTTTGTTTCTCACATGTCTTTTTCAAAAATTATTATTATTATTATTATTATTATTATTATTTTGTTGCTGTAAGATTTTTTATGAAATATGTTGAATCTAGATCTAAATCAAAACCTAAATATGAAAAAAGAGAGTGAGAAAAGAAAGTCATTTCAACTTGGCTCTTGTGTTTATAATTTGTCGAAATCAAAGGATATTATAAGATTTATTGGGTATCTACGATTCCTAAATCACGATGGATAATATGTTTAAGCTCATAATTGATTCTAAAATTGCAACATACTTAGTAATTTAATAATGATATGTTACAATATTAAAATTGCAAATCACTTGATTTGGATGGTTAATGAAATCATCTCGCAATTAAAACAGAAAATATAAATGTTAATAACTTAGAGTGATAAGCCATAATTAGTCTTAATTTCCCTTCATAAGCCTTCTTTATTTATCTCTAATCACGTGTAGCCTTTGAAGAAGAAAATCAATATAATTTGTCACAGCTTTAAAATTTGAATCCCGTGTGGCATGCATCATTTATTTTAAATTAAGGACGAAGAGATTAAATACATAGACACAAGTATAGAAAATTTCCCACTATTAAATTTCAGATTATAAAAGAAATGGTCGGGAGACTATATAATAATATTAAGTGATTAAAATAAATGGCTTGAGAACAAATTGGCAGTATTAAATAATTCATATGATATTGTAAATTTTTACAGTATACAATCAAGTGATTAACAGGACTTTTTGTTATAGAGATTTTGTTATTGTATAATTCCTGAAGTGGATTGTGTTGTTAACCCTTCTGAAATGTAGAAAAACGTACCTTCACTAAATTAATTATAATTAGGATGCTTTCTGTTTAATTCATTGCAAAATTTGGAGTGAAAAGCAAGAGAAATGGTTGTTTGATTTTCTGAATGAAGAAAAGCTTTTGAGCTACGTGAGAAGGAGAAGAAGATTAGGAGAGGGTGATGGTCCAACCAACTTAAAACTGTCATGAGCCATGCATGCACATGGTGGGGTTCAATCTTCAATATTCAATCTTCGTCCATCCAATTAATTTTTTGCTTCTGTCTGCCCTAACCCACGACCGTTTCTTTCAACTGTAGCCTTCAAACATGAACCCTTTTTCGATTTTAAAGATTTCGGAATCTCCTACCCATCTTATCTAACTAGGTAATACAATAATTGGTGAATGACCGTTGTCTACTATTATTAATAAGTGCGTTAATTAAGAAGTAATGTGTATATATATATATACATTTTTTACTGAATAGAAAAATTTGGTGCATTGATTTCGATTTGTCATGCAAAAGGGCGCTGCTGCAGCAGCGTGACCACTGCCTGCACAGGACAAAAACTCCTGTGCATGAGAAATCAACATCACCACCATGAGATAAGCTTTCAACATGAACATTTATATGTTTGTCCTTCTAAACATTGGGCATGCTTTCTTTCACTTTTATGAATTAATGGAGCCATATTTCTTTCGTTTTATGTCCTATCGTTTCATTTTAACCTGTTATTAAAGGATTAAATGCATCTATGGTCATTGAACTATTCACTAATTGCTTATGTGGTTACTTTTGTTTAAAACATTAAATAAAAATCACTGGACTTTAGATTTTATTTCTCGTTAAGTTACTCTACTATTTATCAGTTTAAATATATAACGGTTGCTGACGTGACATCCAGATATCGTCCATGTCAATATTAAAACAGTAAACGCTGCCGTGGATATTGATATAAATATTTTTACTGACATGACATCTAGTTATCATCCACGTCAGCGTTGAAATAGTAACCACTGACGTGGATGCTGACGTGGCATCCTGTCAGTGTCCATATCAGCAGCCACGTCAACTTCTATATTAGTTTCTGTTGCAGTGACCTTACAACAAATAAACTCAAATTCAGTGACCATCGTTGCAATTAGTAAAAACTTTAATGACCTTGAGTGCATTTACCTCTCTTATAACCTTTTTTTTTTCTTCCGGTTTACTAAAGTGTTCGATTGTCAATTCTCTTACTCTACAAAAGATACCTCATTTTTTTTCTCATCTACTTTATTAGCCATTAAATAGAATTTTAAAAACATGCAAACTAGAAATTTTAAAATAATAAACAAATGAGAACAGTAAAAAAAGTATTTATACGAATAAATTAACAACTTTTGAAACAGTAAACGCTGACGTGGTGTCCTATCAGCGTCCACGTCAACAGTCACGTCAGCTTCTGTATTAGTTTCTGTTGCAGTGACCTATCAGTAAATAAACTCAAAATTCAGTAACCACGGTTGCAATCAGTGAAAACTTTAATGACCTTGAGTGCATTAACCTCTCTTATAATTTTTTTTTCTCTTCTAGTTTACTAGAGTGCTAAACTGTCAATTCTCTTACTTTACAAAAGATACCTCATTTTTCCACTCATCTACTTTATTAGCCATTGAATAGAATTTAAAAAAGATGCAAACTAGAAATTTTTAAAATAATAAACAAATGAGAACACTAAAAAAAAGTATTTCTACGAATAAATTAACAACTGTTGAAAGTAGCTATAAGGCAAAACTGTAAAATAATTTATTTAACATCTACTTTATTTTACAGTTTTTCCTTGTAGCTACTTTCAAAAGTTGTTAATTTATTCATAGATCACAATTTAAATTTATTAGCAAAGACCCTATGTCCATACTATCTATTTAAATTGTGCCACATGCTTGTCCATCCATACGCACACTTGGATCCCACTAAGTCTTAATTGTTGCTATTGTTGATGCCCAACCTATCAACATTTATGCCAAAGCCCATAACACAAGTTTAAAGAACGATTCTAACCCAATAGAATTTATCTATGCCATTCAACTTGACATAACTTTTGAATGCCCATACATGGGCTTGTATCCAAAGATTTTTTTGTCTAATAGACCCCCTTCTAATAGAAGGATTCTAACGCCTTCATTAGAAAATTCTATAAATAGTCATTAATTTTTATTTCAAACTACCATGTGCAAACATCTTTTTCTCATACCACCTACTTATCCTTTTTCCAAAAGACAAAAAAATTTGTTTGTTGATTCTATTCCAAAGCACCAAATACTCAATGATCAAGGATTTGTTTTACCTTTCAGTTGTGTTGTACTCAGACTGTAAGAGGCACCTTTCAAATCTATTGCTATGATTCATAAAAAACATAAGGCTTTAGAAAGTTAACATGAAATGTCAATTGTACCTTTATCTGTTCTAGTAGCTCAAGTTAGTATGCAACAATCTAAACTTACTTTAGCACCTGAAATGGCCCATCACATTTATGTATTAGGCCTTTGTGGTATCTTTTATCAGTGACCTTTTAACAGATTTGAGGTGTTAATTTCAATAACACCCGATCACTTTTTTTGAATTCCAATAATCTCCTTTTTGTATATGCATATTTCTTTATGCGATGCTTTAATTTGGCCAAACTATCATACACTATTTCAATCATTACTTGCTTATCCTATGTAAATCGATATGTAGTCGGACTTAGCCCTTGTGATTTCTATTTCACCACCTTTGAAGGTGTCAATGGATAAAAACCAAATGCCAACTCACTTGGACTGAATTCAGTAGTAAAAGGCTTTTAAAGATTACACAAAAATTAGGCGACATCAAGCAAACTAACCCAATTTCGCTGACTGGTAGTCACATAGTTTTGTAGATGCTCCTTTAATAATGCATTAATTTGTTCTGTTTACTCATTTATCCGTGGATGATTAGCTGTTAAGAATTTTTGTTTCTATCCTGATAACTTGAATAAGACAGTCTAGAATTTCTTAGTAAATTGAGCATCCTTATTGTTCACTATATCTCTTAACAACCCAAACATTTTCACAATAGGTTTGAAAAACAGTTCAATTATAGTTGAAGCTATGCAAGCCTGATGAGCAGTAACAAATACATCATATTTTAAGAGTATGTTTACCATAACTAAAATGGAACTTGTATCTTCTATAATTAGTAAGCCACTTATGAAATCTATTGAAATCAATACCTATGATTTCTATGGAATTAGAAGAGGTTGAAAAAGTCTGTTAAACCCCAAATACTAAATGACAAATAACCTAGAAGGGGGTGAATAGATTATTTGAAAAACTTTTGCAAATTTAAACTTTTTCGGCCAAATTCAGTTAATCAACACAATCAATTAATTAATTCAAACCTAATCAAATCAGCAATCAATCAAATAATATAAAGCAATAAACATAAACAAAGAGAGTAAAGGATAAAAATTACTTAACCGATTTTATAATGGTTCAGAGCTTCTCCACGCCTTTTACGTTCACTATTTCAAGCAACCCCATTTGAAGATTTCCTTCTACTAACTTCAACCTTGAAGTTATAATAGTTTTGACGTAAGAGATTTCACTATTTTACACTAGTTTTGATACAAATGATTGCGCCTTTAACTTAGTCTTAATAAGGATTACGCCCCATACTAGTTTCATGGGATGACGCTTAAGGTTTGTGAAAAAATTCTAAACAAATTGCCTCACAAGCTGATACAATAATAAGTTCTCAAAATCTTTCAAATGATTTACAATATGTTTCTAATGAGAGAAAATTAGAGAAGAATTAAAGAATGAAAAATGTGAGTGTATGTGCCTGATTTTCTCTTTTTTCTATAAACTCAAATCAACTCCTTATCTATAGTTAAAGAATTTGGTAGTTATTGGAAAGTTGATCAGAGAGTCATTGGAAAAATTTACATGGACACATGGTAGTGTGTTTATTATGCACAACCATGCTTCCTTCAATAAGTATGCCTAACAATCAAATTTGTATGGTTACACGGGTGTATGGCTTCTTCACATGGTTATGTGTCAATTTTTCATGTATGACTCTTCAAATTGTAGAAGGTAGCACAGAATGTATAAATGATCATTACACAAGAAACACATGGTTAGATTTTAGCCTTGCATATGGGTATGTGTTTCTAATACATGGTCATGTCTTTTGCCCTTTTCATTTATCTTGACTTGGCACAACAACATGCCACAAGTGTGTGTATCATTTTAATTTTACACACGGTTGTGTGTCTTTCCTACATACGGGTATGTGTGCTAGTTTTTTACATAACACGCTTGTGTGTATCAAACACACAATCGTGTATGGCTTCAACTCTTCAACACACAAGCGTGTATGAGATTAAAGTTTACAATACAATTGTGTATGAGTATTACATGGTCATGTAATACCTTTTCCTTCAAGTATCATGGGTGTGTGTATGAGACATATGGGCGTGTATCTAGATATTCCTACAAAACAAGCTTTTCGCTTAATTTTGGTCATGAGCCAAGTTCATGCTATGGGTAATTTTGTCATTTCATGAATTTTAACATATTTTTGGAATGATCAAAACACCAAGAGTTTAACAAAGTCTAACCTATTTCTTATTTTTTATCTTATCTTGCTAACAAATTAAACAAGTTTTCACAAACAATTTAACATTGTCACTTATCTTACTCCAATAAAAATTATAGGATAGCAGCATAATCATCCTTTTGATTCCAAGATGGCATGCCCATTGAGGTTCATATGTCTCTTGCAATAACTCATGCCATAAGCCCTTAGATTTGGGACAAATAACAAACCCCCTTTTACATATAACAAACCGTCATTAAGTCAATATTTTCACACTAACCTGTTATCAAATCTACCTGTAAGTTGAATCATTTTTTACTTGAATTTTGATCTTCTCTATTATATCAGCACATACTGTTTATAAAGAAACAACATACTCATGGACAAATTTCTAACTTAAGGTATTTGCTACCTTATTCTCATGATTAAGATGACGTACTCACACAAAATCAAATTTAATAAGAAACTCTTACCATCTAGCCTACATCAAAAATAGTTTCTTTTGAGTCTTGAAATGGGTATTCATAACATTGTCTGTAATCATTGTAAAATGAGAACCAAATATATAATGTTTCTAAACAGTTAAACAATGAATTATTGAAACCTTCTCTCATGTATAAAATATTGTTGCTTGGCATTTTTTAATTTTCTGCTTTTGTATGCCACGAGATGTCCCCCTTAAACCAACACCCTACCAATGGCTTTTTCTGAAGCATCTGTATGTATCTCAAATAGTTTTATGAACTTTGAAAATCTTAGAACACATTTTGAAGCAATAACTTCCTTCAAGCTATCAAAAGCAAGTTGACACCGATATTCCCACACCAATTTTGAATTCTTTTTAATAAATTTGTGAGCAGGGTAGTCTTTTACGAGAAATCTTTATGAATCATCTATAATAGTTTGCCAATCCAAGGAACAACCTCAATTCAGTTATGATACCAAGAATAGACCATTTGAAAATGGCTCAAACCTTATAGTTATCCATTTGTACCTTTTTTCTATTGATTATATGTTATAAAAATAGAATTTTCTCAACACAAACATACATTTTTTAGGCTTTATATACAGACAAAACTCCTTCAAATGTTTTATTACTTTGTCTAAATGGATTACATGATCAGCAAACGACTCACTATAGATTACAATGTTATCCAAATATACAACATAAAAGTAGTTCATAAATTCATATAGTATATCATTCATCAGATTATAAAATGTTGAAAAAGCATTTTTTCGACCAAAAGGCATCACCTTAAGTTTGAATGAACCATATTGAGTCACTGTAGCTATCTTTGATTCAACCCCTTTTGTAGGACACTCCCGCTGGGTATTACTGTTTACTGCTTGTCTACAATTTAATAAAAATATACTAATAATAAATAAGGAAAATATGGTTAATAATACCTAACAATAATGCCTAAACTGAATTGAAATGCTGTAATGGAAAACATGTGGTGCAAATGTATACATATGCGTATACACGCCCAAAACTTTATTATATAAAGTACGTGTGTGATAAAACATGTATATTTATATGCAAACAAAACTGAACAAGCATGCAAACTGAAGCATGCTGTAAAAACTGAAGCAAAATGGATCCCAAACGACAACCATCTCCTCTTCGTAGCCCTCAACATACTAACCTGCAAGAGAAAGGAAAGTAGGAAGTGAGTGATATATTCACCCAGTAAGTGTTTCTTATCTCTGACCCTAAACCAATCCTCCACGGAGGATTGCCACATCATCACATACAGTAACAGACTTATACACGGGAGGAAACCAAGCTGGTTCTCACGTGTCATCATTTTCATATGCTTTTCATTCACTGTTTATCTTTTAAATGTTCTGTTACTTGTTTTCTGAAGTTCACCTATCATTACGTGACTTTTCTCATGTTTTGATATTCTGATATTTGTGTCTTTTACACGATGTTTCATATTCTGTTCATTTACTATTTCTTACTGTCTTATCATTCTCTGAATGATATACTGCAGTGTCACATAATAATGACATACTATGCAATATGCTGAAAACATAGCTAGGCCTGGGCCTATATACTGAAAATTGCTTTCTGAAAACTACTTATTAAAAACTGTTGTTAGATCCTGGGATCTCATGTAGCATCCTAGATTCAGAAAAGCTCTTAGAAAAAGAGTTTTGGGGTTAGAAATAAAATCCAGAAATAGATTGGAAGATTAGAAGAATTCAGGAGTGAGTTAGTAAGTTTTCAAAGCCTGTGTGACTTTTGTACGATTCCTTTAGGGAGGATTCGATCATGCGAATACGTGAGAAATGAATAATCTTCATTTTCCCATGTGCACGCCCGTGCACCTGCCTTGCACGCCCATGCAAGTGGCATATATAAAAGTGAGCCGAGAGCATTTAGTTTATTTTCTCAACTATTTCAGTAAACTCTCTTTTGTTTCAGTTCGTCCCAACCTTAGAGAGGAAATCCAGCCAGCAATAGCTCCTGATCAAGCTAGAGAGCCAAGAGAATAGTTTGATAGAAAGCTTCTAGAGACAATGGCGAGAGGTAAGTGTTCGCTTACTTCTTCTTGCGTTTCCCAACTAGTTTTGATGAAATGTGATGCTTGAATGAGTTCATTGCATGTTGATGAGCTTTATGCATGCTTATATGATGATGATTGTTGCTTGAGATGCTGAATTTTCCATCCATGAACCATGCATGCGTGTTGATTGTGTTTAGTGAGAGAATGAAGGTGCTTCCATGGTAGAATCCTTGATACTTGATGCATGTTGAATCAGATGCTTATAATGTGTTTATTGAGGTGTTGGGAATGTGTGTTAGAAGTTGATTTGAAATTGATTGAGAATTGGTATGGATTTAATGCATCTCCAGACGGGTGTTCTTGTTGAAGAACAAGACACACGACCGTGTGCCTGCATGGTACGGCCATGTGCCTTTGTTTTTTCAGATACACGCCCATGTGCATGCTGTGTGTATGGCCAGAAATGTAGACACACGCCCGTGTGTCCTGAGGGACACGACCGTATGTAAGCTTTTTCAAGAATGATGTCCAGAAATTCCAGTAGCATGCACGACCAGTGCTGGGCCCCGTGCGTCTGGGCACACGCCCGTGTGCCCATGCCATGCACGCCCGTGTGCCTTGCCTACATGCCCGTGCAGCAGCAGAATTTTCCAGAAAAGCTTGAAATTGATTTAATTAAGCATGAAAAATCAGTTTAATGGTTAAAAAGCTTCAGATAAGCATCAGATCATCAGAAATTCAGTTAATAAAGCTGCATATGCATACCATAGCATGCCATGTAGCTTCAGAGAGGATGAAAGGATCCGAATTCAATAGATTTCAGTATTCAAAACCCGGTATATAGGTAAGAGTATAGGTGAACTCGAGGGGGCATCTGTGAGATTCAGCTTTCTGACACCAGTTAGATTGTTCAGCATTTCAGTTTCAACCTTCTGACACCAGTCAAATCGTCAGCATTTCAAATTCAGCTTTCTAGCCAGTAGCTAGACTGTTCAGCCCATATGGCCAGGATGTCGAATTCATGTGTTCATCAATCTGATCAACACAGTAGGTATTTTCGGGTACATTCAGATATTCAGATGCATGCATCATCAAATATTTTAGATAGCATGACACGACATACACATCATGACATGAATAATAATAATGATATCAGTAAATGAATGAGATCCAGATAATCAGATAAGCAGTTTCAGATTTCAACAAGCAACTAGATGTATGAATAGGGCCAAGGCCAGGTATGTTTGTGATTGTATGTTACTTGCTTGGGTTGAGGGAAGTAAGGAGCGCTTACTAGGTGATCTTTATCACTCATCCCCCTCCTCTTCCTTCCTTTTCAGGTGTTTGTGCTGTTGTCAAGGAGCGAATGGATCGAGGCTAGCGGGAGAGGCCCCACACCACAGTTTCAGTATGTATATTTCAATTTTGGACCTAATGGGTCATTTTGAAAATGTTTTCAGATTTGCAGATGTAAACAGTGTACAGAACAGTTATGTATATATGAGAAAGGCCATTGGGCCCATTGTACAGTTATACATTTCAGATTGTATGTACTTTCAGTTTACGCTTCCGCATTTGTATTCAGATTGTATAGCAGCAGTAGGAATTTTATTTTCTGTAGGATTCCCATCACGTGTACCTGTATTTTTTAGATTATTAATAAAAGCTCCCTAGTATTCAACAGCAGGGGTACGCGTGGCAGCGGGTCCTATATTATTGGTATTAGAGCAGTTTTCTGTGCCATATTAGTAGAGATTTGAGCTTGTAAGTGTGTGGTGCCTGTTTTCTCTCCTTCCCAGCCATCGTCCAGACCCTCCTCACAGCACAAGTCAGGTATTTATTTCCAGCTTTGTGTGTTATGTGTTTCTAACCCCCAGTTTGTTGTGATGTTATAGATAGAAAGGAGTATGTTCCTAGATATGTAGATGAGACAGACAGTAGTTCCCCCGCCAGTCCTATAAGTGTTAGTGATAGGCGGCAATCTCAGAGTACCTCCTATGTGTCTATGAGACTAGAGCAGTTGAGAGAATGATTAGGGATGCAGTTAGAGAGAGTCTTCAACAGGCTGGTGTGGGAAATATTCCAAAACTAGCGAGAGTTACTCCTCCCTAGCATGAGAGTTATCAGATTCTAAGGAGAAGACATTCTCAGTCTCAGTATCAGTCACAGCCACGATTTCAGTCTCAGCCACAGTATCAACATCAGTATCAGTCTCAGCCTCAGTCAGTTAGAGACAGCTATCAATATCCAGCTGGTTATACAGATTACAGTCAGAGTATGAGTACAGAGATAGCTGGCACTAATTCTTCAGACAGGCTTCACCCGATCTACCATCTGCCAAGGTCATTTCAGCCAATGAAATTCAGTGGATCTCGAGATCTAACAGTGGCAGAGGAATGGGTAGAGTCAGTGGAGAGTGTTATGGGTCTCTTTACCTTATCAGAGAGAGAGAAAGTTCGATATGCAGTATTTCTTTTGAGGGGTGATGCCAAAGTTTGGTGGGGTCTAACCAAGGCTTCCATCAATGAAGAGCAGTTGACTTGGGTAGAATTCATACGACTTTTTGATGCAGAGTACAAGAGTACAGAGATGGTGTATGCTAAGGCCTAGGAGTTTATTGATCTGACTCAGGGGTCCAGTTCAGTTAAGGAGTACGCCACCAGATTCAATGCTTTGGCGAGATTTACCTCGAGTTTGGTAGGGACAGAGATAGACAGAGTTCAGAAATTCATCCATGGCTTGCATCCCACAATAGCCATGGATGTCATGACAAGAACAGATCCTCCTCAGTGATTCAGTGATGTATTGGAGAGAGCACTCAGATCAGAGGCTGGTCTTCAGAGGATGGGTGCTATGAGTAGAGCATCTGAGAGGATAGAGGATAGAGACAGAGGTAAGAGGCCGATGTCAACCAAGAGATCAACCAGGGGTTTTCAGAGTCAGAGATAGAGACTTGCATCACAGTTGCCTCAGTGTACCAGATGTGGCAGACGCCATTTAGGAGAGTGTTTGACCAGACAGATTGTATGCTATGGGTGTCGTTAGCCAGGACACATGATAGTAGAGTACCCAGTCAGAGATGGAACTAGTGGTGGGCCCAACAGAGGTGGTGTTGGTTAGTTCAGAGGCCGAGGAGGTCCACCCAAAGGTAGAGCAGACATTCCCAGACCGGTGGTGTAGCATGTAGGGAAGGTGTCGGCCCTTCAGGAGTAAGCGGAGGTAGAGCTAGAGTTTATGTTGCCTGCCAGGAGCAGGCAGAGGCCATTCCCCATGTAGTAACTGACCAGTTACTTTATTTTGATACTCATTTGTTTGTACTTGTTGATTGCAGAGCCACACACACAACTTTGTAGACTGGAGTGTAGTGGACAGATTGGGGGTTGACCCTAGTGTGGCCAGTAGGAGTATCCATGTAGAGATGCCAGATGGTGGTTATATGTTGAGTGAAAGAGTCCTCCTAGATCAGGAGATAGAAATTATGGGTAGATCCATGGTGATAGATCTGATTCTACTGGAGTTAGCAGATTTTGATATGATCTTGGGGATGGATTTCTTAGGGAAATACAATGCAGAGATAGATTGTGGAAGGAAGAAAGTGAGATTCTACATAGGCCCTGATCAGTTTGTGTTTAGTGAGGGCAGAGTCGATAGTATGATGATCTCTTGTATTCAGGTGAACAGATTGATGAGACAGGGTTGTGTTGGATACTTGGCCAACGTGTTATGCAGCGGTACAGTGGGTCCAGGTATCGAAGAGGTCCAGTAGGTAGAGACTTTCCAGATATTTTTCTAGACAAGTTACCAGGGTTACCTTCAGATCGAGAGTTAGAGTTTAGTGTCGAGCTTCTCTCTAGTACAGTTCTAATCTCTAAGGCTCCGTACCGGATGGCTCTAACTGAACTCCAGAAGTTAAAGAATTAGCTTCAGAAGTTGACAGATAAGAGATTCATCAGGCCTAGTAGTTCACCTTGGGGAGCTCCAATTCTGTTTGTTAAGAGAAAAATGCGTCGATGAGGATGTGTATCGACTATAGGGATTTGAACTGAGTGACAGTGAAGAACTGTAGCATCCCAGGTTAGAAAAGCCCTTAGCGGTAGAGTTTTGGGGTTAGAAATAGAATTCAGAGATAGTTTGGGAGTCTAGAAGAGTTCAGGGGTGAGATGGTAGTTTTCCAGAGTTGTGTGGCCTTCGTATGATTCCGTTAGGGAGGTTTTAATCATGTGAAGTGCGGGAAATGAATTTCCTTCATTTTCCCTTGGTGCACTCCCGTGCATCATCCCTGCACGCCTATGCAGGTGGGTAGAAAAGAGAGAGACGAGAGAGTTATTGCATTTCTCACCCATTTTCAGCCAAGTTTTCCTCTTTGTTTCAGTAGTTCCCAGCCCTAGGCGTGAGATTCAGCTTCCAGCGGCTCCCAATCCAGCTAGAGATCAGAGAGATTAGCTTCAGTTTGAGTTTCCAGCAGCCATGTCTAGAGGTAAGTGCTTCTTACTTCTTCAGCGCGTTCCCAGCTTGTTTGATGTTGAATGGAAACGTGTGTTTCCATTCCTAGCATGTTGTGTGATGTTGGTATATTTATATGCTGATGAGATGATGATTATATGATGATTTTCCACCCAATAGCATGTTGTTTTCCTTGTGTGTGTGTGTGAGGGAAAGCTTTGCTTTCCATGGTGGATTTAGTAGTTTTGGATGGATGTTGAAATTGAAGTGATTTGTTAGCTATTTGAAGTGCCATTTATGCACGTTTCAGTTTAATTTCAGATTAGATGAGTTTTGGGTTGGTTTCCAGCAGTTTCAGACAAGCTATGTCTGAGCAAGACAAGGAGCACGACCGTATGCCAGCAAGAGCACGCCCGTGTGCCCTTGTCTCTGTGAAGGCACGGCCGTGTGCACGAAGTGCACACGGTCTGAAAAGCTGAGGACACGACCGTGTGTCCTGAGGGACACGGTCGTGTGTCCTGCATTTGCGTGAAATGGCCAAGTATTCCAGTAGCTTGCACGGCCAGACATACCACCGGGGCACGGTCCCGTGTGCCTGGGCACACGCCTGTGTGCCTTTGCGTGGCACGGTCGGGTGTTTGTGCAGCACGCCCGTGCGTCTTCCCAGCACGCCTGTGTGTCACTTAATTTTCCCAGAATTTCAGAATTTGATTTATTAAAGGATTGGTAATCCATCCAAGGCCTAATAATCATTAGATAATCCAGATTTCAGATAAGAAATATAGCATATGCATCCATAACACAACATGTAGTCTGAAAGAGGATCCAAGGATCCGAATTCAGTATATTTCAGCATTCAGAACCCAATGTATGGGTTACAATTTGGGTGAACTCGAGGGGGCATCCGTGGGACCTAGCTTTCTGACGTCAGTCAGATTGCTCAGCACAGTTATCAGCTTTCTAGCCTGTAGCTAGAATGTTCAGCCCACTTGGCCAGGATGCCGAATCCCTGTGTTCATCAGCCTGATCAGCACAGCAGGTACCTTCGGGTACAGTTAGATGATTCAGATGCATGCATCATCAGTCATTTTCAATTTTTAGCTCAGCATGTCATCACATATATACACATTGGCAGTAAATAATGAATATCAGTAATCAGAAATCAGTCAGATAATCAGTTTCAGCGCCCGCAAGCGATTAGATGCATGTATAGGGCCGACCTAGTATGTATGCCCATGTTTGTTGCTTGCTTGGGTCCAGGGAAGTAAGGAATGCTTACTGGGTGATCTTTATCACTCATCCCTTTCCTTCTTCCTTCCTTTTCAGGTTAGTGTGCTGCTGGCGAGAGAGGACCCCACACACAGTTTTCAGTTGTATTTTCAGTTTTAGACCTGTGAGGTCTTGTATATATATTGTAAATGTTTCCAGGTGTAAAGAATATTGTACTAAACAGTTATATGTATATGAAAAGCTAGTTGGGCTCATTTGCATATTTCATTTCAGTTTAGCTTCCGCTTGCAATGTATTAGCTCAGTAGTAGATTCTTTTTCGTAGGATTCCCGTCGCGGGTACCCAGTTTCCAGTTTATTAAATAAAAGAACAGAAATTCTCAACAGCAGGGGTACTCGTGGCTGCGGGTCCTGCATTGTTGGTATCAGAGCGTTTCTCTGTGCCATTTTAGTAGAGATTTGAGTTGTAAGTGTGTGGTGCTTGTTTTCTCTCCCTCGCAGCCATCGTCCAGACCCTCCTCGCAGCACAGTTAGGTATTTTCTTTCCAACTTTGATTTGTTTTATGTTCTAACCCCATTTGCTTGTGATGCTATAGATAGAGAAGAGGAATATGTCCCTAGATACCTAGATGAGGTCAGTAGTAGCCCTCCTGTCCAACCCATGAGTGTGAGTGTGAGTGTGGGTAGGGGGCGGCGATCTTAGAGTTCCTCCCATGTGTTTGTCAGGCAAGATCAACTCAGAGAAATGATAGGGGAAGTGGTCAGAGAGAGTTTACAGCGGGCTGGTGTGGGTATTGTTCAAGAGCCAGCCAGAGTTATTCCCCCTCAACCTGAGATTTATCAATCTTCAAGAAGAAGAACAACACAGCCACAACCACAACCACAGTCTCAGCCTCAGCCAAGATATTATTCAGTGCCTCAATCAATCAGAGAGGGTTATCAGTTTCAGCCTCAGCCTGTCAGAGAAGGGTATCTGTATCCACCTGGGTTTACAGAGTATAGTCAGGCTATGAGTACAGAGACAGTGGGTACAAGTTCTTCAGAGAGGTTACATCCTATTTACCATTTGCCAGGGCCGTATCAGCCGGTAAAGTTCAGTGGGTCTAGGGATCCAGCAGTGGCAGAGGAGTGGATTGAGTCAGTGGAGAGCATTATGGGTCTCTTCACGTTATCAGCGAGAGAGAAGTTTCGATTTGTGTCATTCCATCTCTAGGGTGATGCTAAGGTTTGATGGGGCCTAGCTAAGGCTACCATCCCCGAGCAGCAAATGACGTGGGCAGAGTTCAGACGGCTGTTTGATGTCGAGTACCGGGGTTCAGAGCTGATGTATGCAAAGGCCCAGAAGTTCATCGATTTGGTTCAAGGGTCCAGCTTGGTGAAGGAGTTAGCTACAAGGTTTAATGCCTTGGCGCGATTTGTCCCTAGTTTGGCAGGGACTGAATTGGGACGTGTGCAGAAATTCATCCATGGCTTACATCCAGTTATAGCCAAGGATGTCTTGACTGGACCGTATCCTCCCCAGCAGTTCAGTGATGCTTTAGGGAGAGCCCTCATATCAAAGGCCAGTCTTCAGAGGATGGGCACCATGAGTCGAGCAGCTGAGAGAGCAGATGACAGAGATAAGGGCAAGAGGCCGATGTCGGCCAAGAGATCAGCTAGGGGTTTCCAGAGCCAAAGACAGAGGACTGCACCACAGTTTTCCCTGTCATAGTGTACTAGATGTGGCAGACGTCATTCAGGCGAGTGCCTTGCTGGCCAGATCGTATGTTACTTGTGCCGTCAGCCAGGGCACAGGATGTTTGAGTGCCCAGCCAGAGGTGGAACTGGTGTTGGGCCCAGCATAGGTAGTGGTAGTCAGCCCAGAGGTAGAGGTGGTCCACCTAGAGGCGGTGTAGAGAAAGGTGGTGCAGAGAGGGGTAGAGCAGACTTTTCCAGACCTGGAGTTAGAGCACCTGGAGGAGGTGCTGGTACGTCAGGAGGAGACGGAGGCGAAGGCAGAGCCAGAGTATATGCTGTCCGCCAGGAGCAGGCAGATGCCATACCCCATGCAGTCACTGGTCAGATTCTTTACCTTGGTACTCCTTTGTTTATATTGGTTGATTGCGGGGCCACACACAGCTTCATTTCCAGGGGAGTGGTAGAGAGATTAGGGGTTGACCCCAGTGTGGTTGATAGAAGTATCCTAGCTGAGATGTCAGATGAGGGTTATGTGGTGAGTGATAGAGTCCTCTGGGATCAGTAGATAGAGGTTATAGGTAGACAGATGGGCATTGATCTTATTCTGCTGGAGTTAGCAGATTTCGACATGATCTTGGGGATGGACTTTTTGGGAAAATATGATGCAGAGATAGACTATGGAAGAAAGAAGGTTAGATTCCACATAGGCCCTGATTGTTTCATATTTGGTGAGGGCAGAGTAGAGAGTATGTTGATCTCATGCATCCAGGCAAGCAGATTGACGAGGCAGGGTTGTGTAGGGTACTTGGCCAATGTGGTATGCAGCAGTTCAATGGGGTCAAGTATCGATGAGGTACCCGTTGTCAAAGAGTTCGGAGATGTCTTTCAAGATGAGTTACCAGGGCTACCTCCAGACCGAGAGTTGGAGTTCAGTGTCGAGCTTCTCTCTGGTACGGCTCCAATTTCTAAGACTCCGTACCGGATGGCTCCAACTGAGCTCTAGGAGTTGAAGTAGTTGCAAGAGTTGATGGATAAGAAATTTATCCGACCAAGCTATTCACCGTGGGGAGCTCCAATATTATTCGTGAAGAAGAAAGAAGGGTCAATGCGGATATGTATTGACTGCAGGGAGTTGAACAGAGTGACGGTGAAGAATAAATATCCCCTGCCGAGGATTGACGACCTCTTCGATCAGTTGAGAGGCGCAACGGTGTTCTCCAAGATTGACCTGAGGTCGGGCTATT
>JAJEJH010000694.1:97041-109541 GCA_026122585.1 Anacardium occidentale | reverse complement strand
TCAGTCTCGTGAGAGCGCGCGCGCGCACGGGTTGGTCTGAGCTTCTTGAGCGAACAGATGGGTTGGTACGAGCTGCGTGCGCACGCACATATGCAGTTCCGATCTGATTGAGCGCGCGCGTGGCCTGGCGGGAGGGGCTTCTGCGCGGCAACCAGAGGTTAAGATGAGCACATGTGCAGCGCGCTGGCGACCACCACGGCATCCAGTCCTGCCTGTAACACGTTCCTAGCGCGCTCACCAGAGGTTAAGATGGGCAGATGTGCTGCACGCTGGCAACCACCACGGCACTTTGTCCTGCCTGCAACATGTTCCTTGCGCGCTTACGTGGGCTGAACTGAGGGGCTTGTGCGCGCACATGCGTCTGGCCTGATCTGCTTGCGCGCGCACCAGAGGTTAAGGGTCGCAGATGTGCTGCACACTGGCAACCACCATGGTACTTTGCCTGCGCGCTCACGTGCTGGCCTGATCTGCCTCTGCGCTCACGTGCTGGCCTGAAATAAGGGGCTTGTCCTGAGTCGCTCGCACGTGGACATGGGCTTGTCCTCTACTGCCCACGGGCGGGCATCCGTTTCTTGCCCGCGCACGCGGGCTGGCCTGACCTGGTTGCTAATGCCCATGGTCTTTGCACGGGCCGCGTTCTTCAGTCGTGAGTGGGCGCACCTGGGCTTGTCCTCTGCTGATGCCCGCATGCGAGGTTGTTACATTTAAAAAATCGTAAATATTTTTTTACACAATATTTTCCGTCTCCATTTTCTTTCCTTAATTCCTATCATTTTTAATTGTAAATATGTAAAATTTTCAGTCAAAATCACGATACAGGATTTTCCCATGCGTTGGTGATGCCGCTGTGCACTGTTGTGTCATGATGTGCCCTGCTGTGCACCAATGGCCAGCACCAGTGGGCTGTTTTTGCCCCTCAACGTGCCCTACAATGCTGACTTTAAAAAAACTCCCGCACAAAGTTCAATAAAGCCGATCCCGGCCTGAAATTCCAGTCCCTCTATTTTTTACGATTTTTCAAAGCTTTAAAATTCAAAAAATCGTGAATATTTTTTTACGCAATATTTTTCATTTCCGCTTTTTTAACTCGATTCCTATGATTTTTATCTATCCACATGCAAAATTTCTGGTCAAAATCATGACATTGGATTTTTACATGCGTTGGTGTTGTTGTTGTGCCATGGTGTGCCCACATGTGCCTTGTTGTGCGCAAATGGCCTGCACATCAAGGCCACAGTGTGCCTGCCAGTGCAACAATGGCCTGCACCAGTGGGCTGATTTTGCCCCTCAACGTGCACTACAATGCTTACTTAGAAAAAACTCTTGCACAAAGTTTAAAACTTCCCGGCCTGAAATTCCAGTCCCTCTATTTTTTACGATTTTTCAAAGCTTTAAAATTCGAAAAATCGTAAATATTTTTTTACGTAATATTTTTCATTTCCGCTTTTTTTCCTCGATTCCTATGATTTTTATCTATCCCGATGCAAAATTTCGGGTCAAAATCATGACATTGGATTTTTACATGCGTTGGTGTTGTTGTTGTGCCATGGTGTGCCCACATGTGCCTTGTTGTGCGCAAATGGCCTGCACATCAAGGCCACAGTGTGCCTGCCAGTGCACCAATGGCCTGCACCAGTGGGCTGATTTTGCCCCTAAACGTGCACTACAATGCTTACTTAGAAAAAACTCTTGCACAAAGTTTAAAACTTCCCGTACAATATTTTGCCCCAATAAAATAGACATTTTTAGGAGCACGATAAAGCCGATCCCGGCCTGAAATTCCAGTCCTTCTATTTTTTATGATTTTTCAAAGCTTTAAAATTCGAAAAATCGTAAATATTTTTTTACGCAATATTTTTCATTTCCGCTTTTTTTCCTCGATTCCTATGATTTTTATCTATCCCTATGCAAAATTTCGGGTCAAAATCATGACATTGGATTTTTACATGCGTTGGTGTTGTTGTTGTGCCATGGTGTGCCCACATGTGCCTTGTTGTGCGCAAATGGCCTGCACATCAAGGCCACAGTGTGCCTGCCAGTGCACCAATGGCCTGCACCAGTGGGTTGATTTTGCCCCTCAACGTGCACTACAATGCTTACTTAGAAAAAAACTCTTGCACAAAGTTTAAAACTTCCCGTACAATATTTTGCCCCAATAAAATAGACATTTTTAGGAGCACGATAAAGCCAATCCCCGCCTGAAATTCCAGTCCCTCTATTTTTTACGATTTTTCAAAGCTTTAAAATTCGAAAAATCGTAAATATTTTTTTACGCAATATTTTTCATTTCCGCTTTTTTTTCCTCGATTCCTATGATTTTTATCTATCCCCATGCAAAATTTCGGGTCAAAATCATGACATTGGATTTTTACATGCGTTGGTGTTGTTGTTGTGCCATGGTGTGCCCACATGTGCCTTGTTGTGCGCAAATGGCCTGTACATCAAGGCCACAGTGTGCCTGCCAGTGCACCAATGGCCTGCACCAGTGGGCTGATTTTGCCCCTCAACGTGCACTACAATGCTTACTTAGAAAAAAACTCTTGCACAAAGTTTAAAACTTCCCGTACAATATTTTGCCCCAATAAAATAGACATTTTTAGGAGCACGATAAAGCCAATCCCGGCCTGAAATTCCAGTCCCTCTATTTTTACGATTTTTCAAAGCTTTAAAATTCGAAAAATCGTAAATATTTTTTTACCGAATATTTTTCATTTCCGCTTTTTTTCCTCGATTCCTATGATTTTTATCTATCCCCATGCAAAATTTCGGGTCAAAATCATGACATTGGATTTTTACATGCGTTGGTGTTGTTGTTGTGCCACGGTGTGCCCACATGTGCCTTGTTGTGCGCAAATGGCCTGCACATCAAGGCCACAGTGTGCCTGCCAGTGCACCAATGGCCTGCACCAGTGGGCTGATTTTGCCCCTCAACGTGCACTACAATGCTTACTTAGAAAAAACTCTTGCACAAAGTTTAAAACTTCCCGTACAATATTTTGCCCCAACAAAATAGACATTTTTAGGAGCACGATAAAGCCAATCCCGGCCTGAAATTCCAGTCCCTCTATTTTTTACGATTTTTCAAAGCTTTAAAATTCGAAAAATCGTAAATATTTTTTTACGAAATATTTTTCATTTCCGTTTTTTTAACTCGATTCCTATGATTTTTATTTATCCACATGCAAAATTTTTGGTCAAAATCATGACATTGGATTTTTACATGCATTGGTATTGTTGCTGTGCCATGGTGTGCCCACATGTGCCTTGTTGTGCACAAATGGCCTGCACATCAAGGCCACAGTGGGCCTGCCAGTGCACCAATGGCCTGCACCAGTGGGCTGATTTTGCCCCTCAACGTGCACTACAATGCTTACTTAGAAAAAACTCTTGCACAAAGTTTAAAACTTCCCGTACAATATTTTGCCCCAATAAAATAGACATTTTTAGGAGCACGATAAAGCCAATCCCGGCCTGAAATTCCAGTCCCTCTATTCTTTACGATTTTTCAAAGCTTTAAAATTCGAAAAATCGTAAATATTTTTTTACCGAATATTTTTCATTTCCGCTTTTTTTCCTCGATTCCTATGATTTTTATCTATCCCCATACAAAATTTCGGGTCAAAATCATGACATTGGATTTTTACATGCGTTGGTGTTGTTGTTGTGCCATGGTGTGCCCACATGTGCCTTGTTGTGCGCAAATGGCCTGCACATCAAGGCTACAGTGTGCCTGCCAGTGCACCAATGGCCTGCACCAGTGGGCTGATTTTGCCCCTCAACGTGCACTACAATGCTTACTTAGAAAAAACTCTTGCACAAAGTTTAAAACTTCCCGTACAATATTTTGCCCCAATAAAATAGACATTTTTAGGAGCACGATAAAGCCGATCCCGGCCCGAAATTCCCGTCCTACTATTTTTCACGATTTTTCAAAGTTTTAAAATTTGAAAAATCGTCAATATTTTTTTACACAATATTTTTTATTTCCGCTTTTTTTCCTCGATTCCTATTGTTTTTATCTATCCACATGCAAAATTTCGGGTTCAAATCATGACATTGAATTTTTACATGCGTTGTTGTTGTTGCTGTGCCATGGTGTGCCCACATGTGCCTTGCTGTGCACAAATGGCCTGCACATCAAGGCCACAGTGTGCTTGCCAGTGCACCAATGACCTCCACCAGTGGGCTGATTTTGCCCCTCAACGTACAATACCACGCTTACTCGGAAAAAACTCTCGAACAAAGTTTAAAACTTCCCGTACAATATTTTACCCCAAAAAAATAGACATTTTTTGGAGCACGATAAAGCCGATCCCGGCCCGAAATTCCCGTCCTACTATTTTTCACGATTTTTCAAAGTTTTAAAATTCAAAAAATCGTAAATATTGTTTTACCCAAAATTTTTCATTTCCGCTTTTTTTCCTCGATTCCTATGATTTTTATCTATCCACATGCAAAATTTCGGGTCAAAATCATGACATTGGATTTTTACATGCGTTGGTGTTGTTGTTGTGCCATGGTGTGCCCACATGTGCCTTGCTGTGCACAAATGGCCTGCACATCAAGGCCACAGTGTGCCTGCCAGTGCACCAATGGCCTGCACCAGTGGGCTGATTTTGCCCCTCAACATGCAATACCACGCTTACTCGGAAAAAACTCTCGCACAAAGTTTAAAACTTCTCGTACAGTATTTTACCCCAAAAAAATAGACATTTTTAGGAGCACGATAAAGCCGATCCCGACCTGAAATTCCCGTCTTACTATTTTTTACGATTTTTTAAATTTTTTAATTTCGAAAAATCGTAAATATTGTTTTACACAAAATTTTTCATTTCCGCTTTTTTTCCTCGATTCCTATGATTTTTATCTATCCACATGCAAAATTTCGGGTCAAAATCATGACATTGAATTTTTACATGCGTTGGTGTTGTTGTTGTGCCATGGTGTGCCCACATGTGCCTTGCTGTGCACAAATGGCCTGCACATCAAGGCCACAGTGTGCCTGCCTGTGCACCAATGGCCTGCACCAGTGGGCTGTTTTTGCCCCTCAACATGCAATACCACGCTTACTCAAAAAAACTCCTGCACAAAGTTTAAAACTTCTCATACAATATTTTGCCCCAATAAAATAGACATTTTTAGGAGCACGATAAAGCCGATCCCGATCCGAAATTCCCATCCTACTATTTTTTACGATTTTTCAAAGTTTTTAATTTCGAAAAATCGTAAATATTTTTTTACACAATATTTTTAATTTCCGCTTTTTTTTCTCTATTCCTATGATTTTTGTCTACCCACAAGCAAAATTTCGTGTCAAAATCACAGACTTCAATTTTTTGCATGCAATGGTGCTGTTGATGTGCCATGGTGTGCCCACATGTGCCTTGCTGTGCACCAATGACCTGCACATCTAGGCCACAATGTGCCTGCCTGTGCACAAATGGTCTGCACCAGTGGGTTGTTTTTGGCCCTCAACGCGCAAAACAACGCTTACTCGAAAAAAACTCCTGCACAAAGGTTAAAACTTCCTGTACAATATTTTGCCCCAATAAAATAGACATTTTTAGGAGCACGATAAAGCCGATCGCGACTCGAAATTCCCGTCCTACCATTTTTTACGATTTTTCAAAGTTTTTAAATTCGAAAAATCGTAAATATTTTTTTACACAATATTTTTCTTTTCCGCTTTTTTTCCTCAATTCCTATGATTTTTGTCTACCCACAAGCAAAATTTCGGGTCCAAATCACAAACTTCGATTTTTGCATGCATTTGTGTTGTTACTGTGCCACGGTGTGCCCACATGTGCCTTGCTGTGTGTCACGGGGTCAGATTTGAGCATCGCAAAACCGACACCGTGCGGCACTTGACTTGGACTCCTCCAAGCAAGCAAGCCCTTACTCAATCATATATCTGCGAAAAATACGAATACCGCACATAACGGTTAGCCAACGTGCATTATCGCAACATATCACAACACATCGCAGCTCGTATACTCACAAGCAACATGAATCATATTTGATAAATCATTCACAATGCCATTCTCAAGCATAATAAAGCTCATTCAAAGCATAAATATAGAAATCGAAACAATCGTAAGAAAACGGGCTACTTATCTCATTAATATCTCATCTCAAAAACGTACATCGTTGAAGGTGGACAAGGGGGCATCCACCAAGCAACAAAGCCCAAGCCATCCCAGCAGCAAGCAACCCCATCCCCCTAGGCCCCATGCCCTCTGGCCATGGTGTGCCCAGGTGAGAGTAGTCACTCCCCCTTAAAGAGGCTTATTAGCTTTTGTCACTGTGGCAGACTCAGCTGCTCCTCACGTTTGAGCAATCACACCCCCCCTCCAGAAAATCAATACATGATAATTTTACAAATCTCTCATTACAATCATACATCTCATATTACATTTACACAGTATAGAAAAATACTCAAGACCCGGATCATCCCGGTTTGAATGCCGCTTTTCACACGCGGCCCTCCACGACTCAGACTGGCACACTGCTTGGGCAGATTGGCCCTCATGGCCTTGGCTGACTCATGGCTCTTCTTGAAACTTGGCTTGGCACTCATCACTCTTGATTTTGGCCACCACCAACTCTCGGATGACGTAGCACCAACACTCCACTCTGGCGCCCCCTTACACTCTCCCCCACTCAATCTGTCGACGTCCTCGTCGACCTTGGACATGGGTTGATTGTTGAAGACTCTACTGCATTGTTGAAAGTTTGCTCTGCACTGATGATAACTTCTCTTGATCTCTGTTGTTGATGAAGACATAGAATGTTGCAAACTCGTCTCTACTTGTATGCTGATGAAGAAAATAGCTCAGTCACATCCTCTCATGCAGTTGACAAGATCACCAGATTGAATCTTCACTCGCAAAATAATTGAACTCAGGATAAAACACAGCTCAGGATGGAGAACTCAACATCTCTAGATTTGCTCATTGATTGACTCTCAAGTGTGCCAGCTGCCAATTTTCAGATACTCTGATGGGATTATGGTCTTCTCGGCTCACGATGTACTTCTCACTCCTCTACTCGTGCCAATTTTTGATTTTGGCTCTAGATTCAATTGATGGAAAAATACTGCTCATGAAAGTTGAATTAATGGCTCCCCTCTGGGAGGATAGGAGAGAATTGAAAGCTCCCCTCTCAAAGTCTGTTTTTGAAGGCTCCCCTCTGGAAGGATGTGAATGGATGACTCCACTCTTGGAGGCAAAGTCTGGCTCGATGGCTCCCCTCTGGGAGGATGAGAAGGACTCCACTCTTGGAGGCAAACTCTGGCTCGATGGCTCCCCTCTGGGAGGATGGAAAAGACTCCACTCTTGGAGATAAAACTCTGTCTCGATAGCTCCCCTCTGGGAGGATGGGAAAGTCACCTTTTTGCCATAATCTCCCAACTCAACTCTTCAAGATTGGTCTCAAGCTCCTATTGGCACATCGTCGAAAAGGTGGGAGAACTTTCGAGTTTCATCTCATGACTCCTCTCTTTACCCCCTTGTTGGCTCAAGCTCTCTTGGCACAACACAAGAGGTGGGACGGCCCTCTGGCTCACTCCCAAGACTCGTCTCCTCTCAAAAATGGCCTCAAGCTCTGTTGGTACGACTCTCGAAAGGTGGGATAGCCCTCTGGCATCACTCCCAACTCTCTCCTTTCGAAGTGACCTCACGCTCTATTGGCACAATCCTCTTAAGGTGAGAAAGTTCTCTTGCTCCCTCCCAAACCCTTTCGAAAATGGCCTCAAAGCCCTATTGACACAGCCCTTGAAGGGGAGATAGGCTCATTGGTGCTTCCCAGAATCTCTTCTCTTGTCCTCTCGTGGGGGCCTCAATCTCTCTTGGCATAACCCACGGAGGTCTCTCTTCGCCTACCACTTTCTCTACAAGTGGGTAGCGTTACTCGGCTCAAATTGAATAGCTCCGCCTGCTCATCTTTAGTGCCTGCACACACAAAGACAACAAATGTTTGCTCGAATTTCTCAACAATTTGGTGCACGTGTTCATCTGACACACATGCCCTTCTGCTCGGCTGCAACTCGAGGCCCACTCATGGCCTATGTCTGGACATCGCCAGCATGTACATTGCACTCCCGCAATGCCACGAACAATTCCTGCACTCACACATATAAATTATGTTAAAATCCCATTTTTATAGCATATCTCGGCTATGGTTCTCAATTCTCAGCTCGATCGCGGAATCCCCGCTTTTCTCAACGTCTCGCCTGCGCTTTCAACGCGCACTATCGCACTCTGCGTTCAGGCCATCAACACACACCATCTCGCGTGATTGTGTTTTTATAGCCTGCAAAACTCAGCTCAAATCTCAATTAGTAATTCATATATAAATGAATTCAAGCTCACATTAAAATCAAAAGCACTCCCTGATGCACGCCCGCAAATCTGCGTGCGTAATTTTCTCGGACTCAGATGCTTGCGAAAGCAGCTCACGCACACTCATGTGCACTCGCGGAGGCCGCTCCAGCCCCTCTCAAACTTGCGCGGAACCATCTCAGGCTAACTCATGGGCGCGCACAAATCAGCTCAGGATACTCAGGGCGCGCGCGGAAATCTCACTGACGTAGATGCGCGCGCGGAAGAATTTCTCGCCAACTCATGCGCGTGCGGAACTCGCTCAGGTCAACAGGCACGCACGCGGAAATAACTCTGGCCAACTCGGGCGCACGCGGACGCAGCACAGACACTGCTCCGCGTGCGGAAAATCTCATCGCAACTCGGGTGCGCACGCAGGCTCAGCCCAGCCCCATGCGCGCTCAGCAGCAGCATCTCACGCAGCTCAGACCGCAGACACACGCGGCACCATTTCGCCCCTCGGGATCGCACGCAGGCTTCGCCCAGCCCAACGCGCACTCAGCAACTCGGACAGCTCAGATCAGCTCGCATGCGCACGCACGCAGACGAAGTGCGCGCGCAAGTCCTCTCGCTACGGATCAGGTGCGCGCACACGCAGCACATCGCCCCAGACGTGCGCGCACCACCAGCTCGCACCACCCAACGTACGCGCGCGATCAGCGCGGGCTCCCCCGCACGCACGCACGTAGGCAGCACCCTCAGCAGCAACTCTGCATCAGTGCGCCCTCAGCCAGCATCTGTGCGTCTCAAGCAATTCAAGCCAGCATCAGAACGCCCACAAACAGCTCATTTCAGATCTCAGGCACCAGCAAGCATCACAGGCCAGCCCAGTGCTCTCACGAACAGCTCAACGTCTCTTGATCATGCTCTGATACCACCTGTCACGGGGTCAGATTTTGAGCATCGCAAAACCGACACCGTGCGGCACTTGACTTGGACTCCTCCAAGCAAGTAAGCCTATACTCAATCATATATCTGCGAAAAATACGAATACCGCACATAACGGTTAGCCAACGTGCATTATCGCAACATATCGCAACACATCGCAGTTCGTATACTCACAAGCAACATGAATCATATTTGATAAATCATTCACAATGCCATTCTCAAGCATAATAAAGCTCATTCGAAGCATAAATATAGAAATCGAAACAATCGTAAGAAAACGGGCTACTTATCTCATTAATATCTCATCTCGAAAACGTACATCGTTGAAGGTGGACAAGGGGGCATCCACCAAGCAACAAAGCCCAAGCCATCCCAGCAGCAAGCAACCCCATCCCCCTAGGCCCCATGCCCTCTGGCCATGGTGTGCCCAGGTGAGAGTAGTCACTCCCCCTTAAAGAGGCTTATTAGCTTTTGTCACTGTGGCAGACTCAGCTGCTCCTCACGTTTGAGCAATCACACCCCCCCTCCAGAAAATCAATACATGAGAATTTTACAAATCTCTCATTACAATCATACATCTCATATTACATTTACACAGTGTAGAAAAATATTCAAGACCCGCATCATCCCGGATTAGAATGCCGCTTTTCACACGCGGCCCTCCGCGACTCAGACTGACACACAGACTGGCACACTGCTTAGGCAGATTGGCCCTCATGGCCTTGGCTGACTCATGGCTCTTCTTGAAACTTGGCTTGGCACTCATCACTCTTGATTTTGGCCACCACCAACTCTCGGATGACGTAGCACCAACACTCCACTCTGGCGCCCCCTTACACCTGTCGTCCACCCCGCACCCCCTCGAGGGCGTGGGCGGAAAATGGCAACGATACGATCGAATTCCGTTTCGTCGGTAGGCAACACAGGATATCCGGAGCACCCGCGAGGCAGCGTCTGCGCTCGGGGAAAGACTGAGAAAGACGGGCGGTCGACAGTTCGATGCGCGAGCCCGGAGCCTGCCAACCCACGCCGCCAAAACACCACTCACACGCCCGTTGCGTTCACTTGGAAGCAGCCCCGCCAAACGCACCGCACCCCCACGACAGTAGCCGTCAAGCGTACGGAAGCATCGAGCAAGGCCGCCCCAGCACCGCGGGACGCGAAAAGAACACCGAGAGCCGAGGGACAGCCTGCCTCAAGCACGCGGGCATCGCACCCCATCCGGGATCGACCTTTTGCACGTCGCGCACTCTGTGCACGACAGATGCTCAGGCTCACTCGAGCAGGGTGTTTCTCGGCACAAGCCTTCAACAGGCACGGGGCAGCAACGTCGGGCCATCACGGGTGTTCGCGTTAGCCCCCTGTGCGCGGGGATCCATCGCGAGATCACTGACATGAGGCAAGGACGTTGAACCGTGTCCGGGATACAGCAGCTTAGCCATGCGTCAGCACTGTGTAGGCACCAAACGCCACGTGCCTGGCATGGGTGATCGCAACGGCAGCAGGTGCACGGGGCAAGGGCATCGAACCATGCCAAATTTTTCTGCTGCTCACTCGCACAGTGACGCACAAGCTTGCATTGGAGAATTAAAACACAGCGCTCAACCCCCTTCCCGTGGCTTCAACGAACTAGCATCGATTCCCACATTTTTGCAGATTGACCCCACAGAGGGGCCCACCGTCGTCGACCGATCGTCAGAGCAATGTCGGTTACCAATGTGTCATCGGCAACCTACGATGGCTGATACGAGTGGCAAGCAACGTATCGTCCGCGCCATCGAGGGGGGATTAGCTCTGAGGGCGCCCAGTTGAGACTACCACCTCCCCCCTAAAGAGGCTTATGAGGCTTTGTCATAATGCCAGTCAGGGGAAATTATGATGTCTGTTCAGTCACACATAACCTATGGAAAAACCTAATCTTACGTTTTTTACACGAAATTTTGCACATTGATTAAGATAGATGATAGCAATCCAGGAAAAAAAACCAAGACAAAAAATATTGTGTAAAACATTAGATATGATTTTTCAAAGATAAAAACTTTGAAAAATCGTAAAAAATAGAATAATGCGAATTTTAAGTCGTGGTCGGCTTTATCACACTCCTAAAAATGTCTATTTTGTTGGGGCAAAAGATTGTGCGGGGAGTTTTGAACTTTGTGCGGGAGGTTTTTTCAAACAAGCCTTGTGCTGCACACTGAGGGGCAAAATCAGCCCACTGGTGCAGGCCATTGGTGCACAACAAGGCACATGTGGGCACATCATGGCACAGCAACAGCACCATTGCATGCAAAAATTGAAGTTTGTGGTTTTGACCCGAAATTTTGCTTGTGGGTAGAGAAAAATCATAGGAATCGAGAAAAAAAAACGGAAACGAAAAATATTGTGTAAAAAAATATTTACGATTTTTTGAATTTAAAAACTTTGAAAAATCGTAAAAAATAGTACGACGGGAATTTCGGGTCGGGATCGGCTTTATCGTGCTCCTAAAAATGTGTATTTTTTTGGGGCAAAATATTGGACGGGAAGTTTTAAACTTTGTGCGGAAGTTTTTTTCGAGTAAGCATTGTATTGCACGTTGAGGGGCAAAAACAACCCACTGGTGCAGGCCATTGGTGCACAGGCAGGCACACTGTGGCCTAGATGTGCAGGCCATTGGTGCACAGTGTCACGGGGTCAGATTTTGAGCATCGCAAAACCGACACCGTGCGGCACTTGACTTGGACTTCTCCAAGCAAGTAAGCCTTTGCTCAACAAATATATCTGCGAAAATACGAATACCGCACATAACGGTTAGCCAACGTGGGTTATCGCAAGACATCACAACGTATCGCAGCTCGTATACTCACAAGCAACATTTATCATATTCAATAAATCATTCACAATGTCATTCTCAAGCATTATCAAACTCATTCAAAGCATAAATATGAAAATCGGGACAATCGTAAGAAAACGGGCTACTTATCTCATTAATATCTCATCTCGAAAACGTACATCGTTGAAGGTGGACAAGGGGGCATCCACCAAGCAACAAAGCCCAAGCCATCCCAGCAGCAAGCAACCCCATCCTCCTAGGCCCCATGCCCTCTGGCCATGGTGTGCCCAGGTGAGAGTAGTCACTCCCCCTTAAAGAGGCTTATTAGCTTTTGTCACTGTGGCAGACTCAGCTGCTCCTCACGTTTGAGCAATCACACCCCCCCTCCAGAAAATCAATGCATGGAAATTTTACAAATCTCT
>JAJEJH010000694.1:0-97011 GCA_026122585.1 Anacardium occidentale | reverse complement strand
CTTTCATAGCCGCCAACTGAGCCGTTCTGCATGGCTCAGATATCAAACTTATTGATCCATAATGAAAAATCTTTGCCTGCTTGATCAAATTCATGTTCAGTTCTGACTCTTTCAACAACATGTCTGCACTAGGGTTTTTGTAGAACATAAACTCCCTATCTCCATCCTTCTTCAAAGTTACAAAAGCCAGTGCCGTTCTTGTGTTCTTATCAAAACAGACTCCTTCCGTTTTCACCCCATTCTTCTCCAATATTTCCCTTAGCATGTATCCAAACTTGTCATCCCCAACCTGTCAAGAAGACGTCCACTTCAATTTTTCAAAAATAGAAACTTCCTAATAAAGAATTACTATAAGAGACAAATTAAATATATAGAGTGGCTTGAACCTTGCCAATGAAGGCGGAGTTACCGCCGAGCTTAGTGATGGCGCAAGCAACGTTGGCTGGAGCACCGCCGGGGGCTTTGACGAAGCAGTTCGATTCAGCTAGGGTGACACCGGCAACATCAGGAACAAAATCAATGACCATCTCACCAAAGGATACTATCAATGGGGAAGTCATCTTCTCTTTTATATCTCAATTTTTTTTTTCTCACTAATGAAGTAATAGCAAAGGAAAAAAAAATTATGGTATAATTCTATAAATATAAAGTTACTATAACAAATGAAAACAGAAACAAATGTGTCGCTTAGGAATGGTTACTAGAGAATAGCCTATGTATAAGCCAAAAAAACTTTTTCTTTCTGAGTAATTATAGATATACCTTATTTAAAAATTAATTTTGATTGTGAAATTTTACAATGCAACATTATAAATAATTCGTTTAAATTTTACGTCAATAAGATATTATAATTTTATCTCTAATTTAAAATAAATTAACAATGTACCTAAAACGGTTTAAAATTGGACCAAATTATTTGAGTAGGAAAATTAAAAAAATAGTTTATGATTTCGGTTAAAATTTGGATGCCTTCCAGACTCGAACAAACCTTAGGGCATTATCTCTCTCTTTCTCTTTATACACACACACACACACACACACACACACACATTCACACGCACACGCACACACACACACACACATTCACACACACACACACACACGTGTTTTATTAGAATGGTTGAACTATAATTTTATTTAGCTTCTTTATGGTGTCAAAATTGAACCTTACACATATGAGCAGTGTTAAAATTCCTAACGAAAGTTTAATCAAAGACTTGTAGTTGGGGTTCTTCCTACCCTTTGATAGTGGGCTCCACCTTAGGCTACAAGATCCTTTTCTTCTTCTTCCTTAACACCCTATGTCTTGGTTGATCCAATAGACTATTCATATTTTGTTCAAGGTACTGATGGTCTTGTTGATAGGCAGCTTATGGTAGATTCATAGTGTAATTGCAACTTTACTTATGTAGCATAACGTGTAAAAACCCAGAGATAGAATTATCATTTTATGCTCTGAGATTAAGGGTAAAAGATAGATTTTCAGTAAACCTTAGACCATAATCCATCCAACCAACAACCATTATTCCATCTAGAGATCAAAGAGCATCTAGAGAGAGAGATCCGGACGCCATGACTAGAGGTAAGTATTTCTCTACCCCATCAAACCAACAGCCATTATGAGAAATGCATGAGTTTAAGCATGCTCTATAATGAATGAATGAGATGAGAATGTTTATTGGCATGTATATTTGGTGTATGCATGTTTGATTGAGAAATGGTTGAGATTTGGATGAGTTTGAGTGGGATTTTCTAGGTTTTCAAACGCACCTGTAGAATCTGGGTTGAACACACACCCGTGCACTCTAGGGTACACGCCCGTGTGTCCTCAATTCTACATGAGACATGACGTTGCATGACACTCATGTACGTATGAAAATCTAGACACATTCCCGTGTACCCGAGTGCACATGCCCGTGCAATGCGTTACACACCCATGTGCCATGCTTATGCACGCTTGTGTATTTGCACCACACGCCCGTGTGACCGGCCAAAGTTTTATGATTATTTTCCAGAAGCTAGCACGATTAAGGGCACGACTTGAGCACGACCCCCTGTGCCTTCCCACACGCCCGTGTGGCAAGCATAACATGCCCGTGTGCCTTATGAAAACTAGAGAGAAGACTTTAAGGTATGTATTAATCAAAGACAAGCAAACCTAAACAATCCTAAGTGAATTCTAAACATAAAAAACTTAAGAATAACAAGAGATAACAACATATCATGCATGATTATCAAACACTGAGCACGGCATGCCACATGAAATGTTTTAGAAAGGGATCTAAGGATCCAAAAGTATATTTTAAAAGTATATGTATACGATGTTCCAAATATCAGTTAGAGGTGGATACGAGGGGGCACTTGTGAGTTCGCACACCCACTAGAGAGGGAAACCATGGTCTGCTAGAGAGGACATGGTCGTGCATGAGTAGTTTTATCATAGGTTTGAGCTCACACGGTCAAGGTGCCAAATCTTTATGTTCATCAGTCTAGTCAACATAGTAGAGATATTTTCAGATACAGTACGTTCTGATATAGTTTTTAGTTATACTATATGCATATATGTATATGAGGATCTTCGAATCAGAGTTTTATATTAGAAAAAGATTTTAGAAAAGAATAAATTTTCAGAAAATAAGCTTGAGGGGCAAGTTTTATGACTAATGAATATTTACATGACATCAGAGCATGCATATCATGTCATGTATAACATTCATGAGAAATGAGACAAAGAAAGACAAGAACATAATGAATAAAGAAAGTAAAGAAGTAAGGGATAAGAACTAATGTAATAAGCTACTGTAAAACAAGTATAACAAAATGATAAGAAAATAATAAGTTGAGAACTCGAGGTCTGATCTAAGATCAGCTTGTGCTCGATGACCTGTCTGTGTGACAGATAAGAAATGCTTACTGAGTGATTTTGTCACTCACCCCTTTCCCTTCCTTTCTTTTTACAGGTCAGTGAGTTGGGGACTGAGATGTAGCGATGCAGTTGTCAGGTTTTGGGGACATGGCTCAACGGCTAGTAGCATGTGTTGGCTCACATGCTTTGATGACATTTTCCTTATGTATTTATGTATGTGTATTATACTATAGTATACACTGTATAGATAACATGATTTTATACATGAGTAGGCTGAGTTTTCAGAAAAATCATTATTACTTATTTTGTTACAATATTATGTTTTCAACTTCCACATTTAGATTTGAAATTAAATTATTTCGAGCAGCAGTGAGTTTCCCTTTCCTTGTGGGGATTTCCGTCACAGGTGCATTTTCAGTATATTTAAAACATTTATTTTCTGTATATATTATATATATATTTTAAACAGTTACACCTAGTAGGCCTGTGGTGGGGGTCACCACAGGTTTTGATATCAGAGCAATGTTTTGAATTGTCAGAGCAATGCTTTACGCCATTTAAAAAGAATTCAAAGTATATTTAAAAGAAAATAGGTTTTGAATGCATTGTTTTCTAAGAAATTTCATGAGCCAAGGCTAGCATGTCCCAATAGCTGTTGCTCGCTTCTTCTCATTATAAGTATAATAATGTGAATGTTGTATGTTTTGAATGTTTACCTTTATGTTGTGTTGTTTTAGATAGAAGAGCCCAAGCCCCTTTACGCCTAGTTATAGAGGAAGAGAGTAGTGCTTCAGTTAGGCCTATGAGTACTAGCGATTCTAAGAGGTCGCGACACTCCAGAGTATCTCTTAGACTTGAGGATGTAAGAGATATTTTCAAAGAGATGATCAGAGAGGGTTTTTAGTTGGTAACCAAAGTCGAGGGTTTTGAGCCAGAGAGACAGAGAGCCCATCAGGGGCCAGTTAGAGAGCAGTATGGCCATAGAGATCAGAGTATGTTAAAGACTATCAGAGAGCCTTATCAGATGTCAGAGTTTGGCCATTAGAGAGATATGAGTTTAAGAATTCCAAAAGCTTGCACGACCGACTATACAACTAACGCACAATCCTGTGTTTCTCTACACACACCCGTGTGCCTTTGTCTTGCACGCCCGTGTGTTTGTCTTGCATGCCCGTGTGCCTTAGCCCATACGCCCGTGCTCAAGCCAATTTTCCAGGAAATGATGTAAATTGAAGCATATAGCATGGGAAACATTTTTAATAGCTATAAAACATTACATAATGATAAAATGAGATAAAATAATGCTGCATAAGCATTACATAGCATGACATGCCAAGACATCAGTATAAAAATGATCCAGGGATCCGAAAGCATTTAGTTTAGCATTCAGAACCTGATATTCGGGTTAATTATTTTGGGTAAACTCGAGGGGGCATCTGTGGGATTCTAACCTTTTGACTACAGTCAGATCGTTCCAGTTTCAGCTTATTAGTCTAAGGACTAATATGTTATATTCAGCTTTCTAGCTTTTCGCTAGACTATTCAGCCCACACGGTCAGGATGTAGAATCCCTATGTTCATCAGCCTGATCATCACAGTAGGTATCTTCAGATACATAGAGATTTAGATGCATGCATATACAGTATATGTTCAACTTGACATGACACTCATTTCATGACATTAATTATTAATGTCAGGTATGCGATTATGTGTATGTTTTAGGGCAAGGCCAGGTATGCGATTTGTATTATTGCTCGTTTGAGTTGGGGGAAGTAGGGAATGCTTACTGAGTGATTTTATCACTCATTCTTTTCTTTCCTTCCTTTCTTGTAGATAGGTTTGGTACTGGTGAGGAGCGGGTGGATCTTAGTTGATGGGAGAGGGCTCCGGTTGGTGGGATATTTTGTAAATGTATATGCTTAGTGTAATGTACAAAAACATATGTATATATGGAAAGTTTTTTTTGGCCACCATTGTATTGTATTTTACGATTTTCAGCTTCTGTATGCATGTATATTTGTACAGTAGCTTTCTTTTCATAGGATCCCTATCACGTATACCCGAGTTTCAATATATTAATAAAGAAATAATTTAGCAATAGTAGTATGCGTGGCAACGAGTCTTTTATTGTTGGTATCAGAGCTGTTCTTTGAGCCATTTTTATAGATATATGTGTTGTATGTAATATTTTGAGTGTAGAGCCTGTGTTCTTTCCTTTGTAGCCATCGTCTATACTCTTCCCATAGAACGAGTAAGGTATTGCTTTCTTTCTATTGAGTTTTGTATTCTTAACCCCTTTGTTTGCTTGTGATTCTATAGTTAGAGAAAAGTATATCCCTAGATACATAGATGAGGAAGGTAGTAGCTCTCCCGCCCATCCCATGAGTGTTAGTGATAGGCAGCGATCTCAGAGTTCCTCCCATGTGTCTTTGAGGTAGAATAATTAATAGAAATGATGAGAGATATGGTTAAAGAAAGCCTGCAGTAAGCTGGAGTGGGTCATGTTCAAGAACCAACTAGAGTTACACCACCTAGATATGAAGCTTATTAGATACCGAGAAAAAGATAACTACAGCTATAGCCACAGTCAGTCAGAGAAAGAGTTCAATTTCCAGCCAGTTACAGAGAATTCAATCAGAGTATGAGTACAGAGACAGCTAGCATAAGCACTTCAGAGAGACTACACCCAATTTATAATCTGCCAAGGTCTTTCTAACCTTCAAAATTCAATGGGCTAAGAGATCCAGCAGTGGTAGAAGAGTTGGTAGAATCTATGGAGAGTGTGATAGGACTCTTCACTTTATCACAGAGAGAGAAGGTTCGATATGCAATATTCTTTCTCAGAGGTGAACCTAAAGTTTGGTGGAGCTTAGCCAAAACTTCCATCAATAAAAAATAGTTGACATGGGCAGAACTCAGACAGTTGTTTGATGTAGAGTACAGAAACACAGAGATGCTTTATGCCAAGACCCAAGAGTTTATTGATCTAGCTCAAGGGTCGAATACAGTCAAGGTGTACGCCACCAGATTCAATGCGTTGGTGAGATTTGTCTTTAGTCTAACGGGGATAGAGATGGGTAAAGTATAGAAATTCATCCATGGGCTACATCCTGTGATAGCCAAGGATGTGATGACATGAGCAGATCCTTCCCAGAGATTTAGTAATGCATTAGGGAGAGTGCTCAGATTTGAGGTCAGTTTGTAGAGACTGGGTGCGATGACCAGATCAGTTGAGAGAACCAAAGACAGAGGCAAGAAATTGATGTCAACAAAAAAGTCATCCAGAGGATTCTAGAGATAGAAGACTACACCTCAGTTGCCTCCGTGTGTCAAGTGTGGTGGACGACATCCTAAAGAGTGCCTAGCTAGCCAGATAGTATGTTTTGGGTGCCAATAGCCAGGGCACAAGATTACAAAGTGTCCAGTCAGAGCAAGAGCTAGTGTTGGGCCAGGCAGAGGTGGTACTGGCCAGTTCAGAGGTAGAGGAGGTCTACCTAGAGGCGATGTTGGTATGGAGAGAGGTAGAACTAATGTTAGGCTTGGTGGTGAGCACTTGGGGGAGGTGCTGGTCCTTCAGGTGTAGGTAGAGGCAAAGCTCGAGTGTATGCTGTTCACCAGGAGTAGGCAGAGACCATCCCTTATGCAGTAACTGGTCAATTACTTTTCCTTGGTACTCTTTTATTTGTTCTGATTGATTGTGGTACCACACATAACTTTATAGCCAAGAGTGTAGTGGAGAGATTAGAGGTTGACCCTAGTGTGGCCAGTAGAAGTATTTGTGTAAAGATGCCTGATGGGGGATTTGTGGTGAGTGATAGAGTCTTGGTAGATCAAGAGATAGTGATCTTGGGTAGGCAATTGATGATAGATCTGATTCTGTTGGAGTTTAACAGATTTTGATATGATTTTGGGGATGTATTTCTTGGGGAAATACAGTGTAGAGATAGATTATGGAAGACAAAATGTTATATTCCATATAGGCCCTGATCAATTTGTCTTTAGTGAGGGCAGAGTCGACAACATGATGATCTCTTGTATCCAGGCGAGTAAACTGTTGAGTAAGGAGTTGTATATGATACTTGACTAATGTTGTATACAACAGTATAGTGGGACCAAGTATTGAGGAGGTATAAGTGGTGAGAGAGTTTCTTGATGTCTTTCCAGATGAATTGCTAGGGTTACCTCTAGATAGAGAGTTGGAGTTTAGTGTTGAGCTTCTTTCTGGTACGGTTCAAATCTCTAAGGCTTCATATCGAATGGCTCCAGCTGAACTCTAGGAGTTGAAGAAGCAATTATAAGAGTTGATTGATAAGAGATTCATCCGACCCAATTGTTCACTTTGGGGAGCTCCTATTTTGTTTGTTAAGAAGAAAGATAGGTCAATGAGGATGTGTATTAACTACAGGGAGCTAAACAGAGTTACAGTGAAGAACAAGTATCCCCTACTAAGGATTGGCAACTTCTTTGATCAGTTGAGAGGAGCAACTGTGTTTTTCAAGATCGATCTATGGTCTGGATATTATCAAGTCAGAGTGGCAGATAAGGATGTCCCCAAGACTACTTTCAGGATCAGATACAGGTATTATGAGTTTGTGGTGATATCCTTTGGGTTGACAAATGCCCCAGCGATCTTTATGGATCTGATGAACCGGGTGTTTCATGATTGCCTTGACCAGTTCATAGTGGTGTTCATTGATGATATTCTAGTCTACTCAAGGAGTATAGAAGAGCATAAAGAGCACCTCAGATTCGTACTTCAGAGGCTGAAAGACAGACAATTGTTTGTCAAGTTTTTCAAGTGTGAATTTTGGCTTGACAGAATGGCTTTTCTTAGCCACATGGTATCAGTAAATGACATCTCAAAGAATCCCAGTAAAATTGAGGTTGTGTTAAGCTGGCTGAGGCCGAAGAGAGTAAAAGAAGTAAGAAGTTTCCTTGGTTTGGCAGGCTACTACAAGATTCATTGAGGGGTTCTCAAGTCTAGTGAGACCACTCACTGTTTTGACCAGGAAAGAGATTCCTTTTGTGTGGACTGAAGAGTGCAAGACACATTTTTTGGAGTTCAAGCAGAGATTGACTAGCATTCCAGTGTTGGCACTACCTTAGGAGGGGGTAGAGTTTGATATTTATACAGATGCATCTCGCCAGGGGATTGATGCGATTTTGATGCAATCTGGTAGGGTAATTGCCTATGCCTCCAAGCAATTGAGGGATCATGAGTTGAGATACCCTACCCATGATTTGGAGCTTGCTGTGGTTGTTTTCGCCCTGAAGATTTAGAGGCATTACCTTTACAGGGTCAAGAGCAGCATTTATTCAGACCATGAAAGTCTAAAATACTATTTCACTCAGAAGGAGTTGAACATGAGATAGAGAAGATGGCTGGAACTAGTGAAAGATTACAAGTGTGAGATCATCATCCAGGTAGAGTCAATGTAGTGGTTGATGCATTGAGCAGGAGAGTAGCTCTATCCAGTATTTTTATTCAGAGAGAACTATAAAGTAAGATTGTTAGAGAGCAGATTGAGATAGTGACTGTAGGCTTCTCTAGATTACAAATCAGATCCTCTCTATTTGATGAGATCAGAGACTGTCAAATGTCAGATGAGTGGGCTCAGGGTATGCTTTAGAAGATGTCAGAGAAAACAGTGCCAGGTTTTGAATTCAGAGACGAGATCTTGAAGTTCAGAGATAGAATCTGTGTGCCACAGAGTTCAAAGCTGAGACAGAAGATTTTAGTAAAGGCTCACAACATGGTGTATTCAGCACACCCAAATAGCACGAAGATGTACCAAGATCTCAAGAAGAATTTTTAGTGGTCAGGAATAAAGAAAGACACAACAGACTTTATCTCTAGATGTCTGGTATGTCAGCAAGTTAAGATAGAGCACCAGAAACCCTCAGGATTACTTCATCATTTGAGTAGTCCTGAGTGGAAATAGGAAGACATCTCCATGGACTTCATTTCCGGTCTTTCTAGAGTTTAGCGAGGATTTGATGATATTTGGGTGATAGTAGACAGACTCAGCAAGTCAACTTATTTCCTACCTGTCAGACAGGGTATGACTATAGATCAATTGGGACAGTTGTACATCAAAGAAGTTGTCAGACTTCATGGGGTTTCCAGGATGATTATGTTAAACAGAGACTTCAGGTTCTTGTCTACTTTCTAGAGAGCTTTACAAAGATTATTGGGAACCAGACTACAGTTTAGGTTAGCATATCAACCTCAAACTGATGGCTTGGCTAAGAGAGTGAATCAAATTCTAGAAGATATGTTAAGAGCCTGTTGTATGGACTTTCAGACCAGTTGGGTAAAGTTGCTTCCTCTAATGGAATTTACCTATAATAACAGTCATCAGAAAACTATTCAGATGGCTCTATTTGAGGCTTTGTATGGTCGGAAGTGTAGATCTCTTCTTCATTAGGATGAGATTAGAGAGAAAGATTCTTTAGAGACTGTAGTGGGTCCCGAGACTACATAGAGGATGATTGAACAGATCAAGATTATCAGACAGAGAATGAAACAGGCCTAGGATCGACAAAAAAGCTATGTTGATTTGAGGTGTAGGGAGATTGAATTTCAAGTGGGTGATAGAGTTTTTCTCAGAGTTTCTCCTTACAGGCAAGTTCTCAGATTTGACAAGAAGGGAAAGTTAGCTCCACAATTTATTGGCCCCTATGAAATATTAGAGAGAGTGGGGAAAGTTACCTATCAGCTTGCATTGCTAGCTAGCATGGATAGAATCCATAACATCTTTCATGATTCTCAGTTGAGAAAATATGTTGGAGATTAGTCGCATGTGCTTCAATTTTCAGATGTGGATCTTGTAGAAGACTTGAGCTACCAAGAGAGACCAGTGCAGATTCTTGATTTCAAGGTCAAGGTCAAGGTCCTCAGAAACAAAGAAATTCCACTAGTAAAAGTGTTGTGGCAAAGTTAAAGAGTAGAGGAAGCCACTTGGGAGGTAGAGGTTGAGATCAAGGATAGGTTCCCAGAGTTGTTCAGGTAATTTCGAGGATGAATTTTTTATAAGGAGGGAGGAATGTAGCATCCCAGGATTAGAAATGCCTTTGAGGGTAGAATTTGGTGGTTAGATGTGAGAATAACAATAGATTGGGAGTTAAAAGAGTGTAGGGGTAAGATAGTAAGTTTCTAGAGCCTGTGTGGCTGGTGCATGATTCTCCTTGGAAGGTTTCTTTTATGCGTAGTGTAGAAAATGAGGAGCTTTCATTTTCCTTTGTGCACTTCCGTGGACCTTTGGCTCCACTCCCATACAGTTGTGTTAGAGGAGAAAGATGAGAGTTTAAGTGTTTTCTCACCTGGCTTTTCTTCCATTTTTTAGCTAAGTTTCCATTTTTTTTTTTAAGAGATTCCTCGTCCTAGGGTTGAGATTTAACAGCCAACAACTCCCAATCCAGTTAGAGAAGAAAGAAATTAGATAGAAAGTGTTCCCTTTCCTCTTCCTTGAGTTTCCCAGCTTATGTTTGATGTTTAAGAATGTATGTTTGTGTTTCTAGCATGCTTCTGAGTTATATGGAATGATTATGTGTTGATATGATGAAAAAAAATTGCTTGAGATGATGATTTCCACCCAAGAACCATGCTTGTGTATGTATATGTATGAATATGTGAGAGAAAGGATGGTTTTAATGATGAATTGTGATGTGGCATGTTATGGATGAAATTGAAGCATGTTATGTGTTCATTAAAGTGTTAGAAATGCTTGTTGTTGATTAATTTTGGTTTGATTGAGCTTTGGTATGGATTCTTGCGAGTTCTAGGCAGGTGTTGTCGATGCAGAGCAGGACACACACCCGTGTCCCTTTGCTTTTACAAGGACATGCCCGTGTGCACGAAGTGTGCATGGCTGAACTACAAGGGGACACAACCGTGTGTGTGTTTGTTTCATGAAATGCCCAGGAATTCCAAAAGCTTGCACGACCGGTTACACAACTAACGCAAGGTCCCGTGTGCTTTTGCCTTGCACGCCCGTGTGTTTGTCTTGCACGCTCGTGTGCCTTAGCCCATACGCCCGTGCTCAAGCCAATTTTCTAGGAAATGATATAAATTGAAGCATATAGCATGGGAAATGTTTTTAATAGCTATAAAGCATTACATAATGATAAAATGAGATAAAATAATGCTCCATAAGTATTACATAGCATGACATGCCAAGACATCAGCATAAAAAGGGATCAAGGGATCTGAAAGCGTTCAGCTTAGCATTCAAAACCTGATATCCAGGTAAATTGTTTTGGGTGAACTCGAGGGGGCATCTGTAGGATTCCAGCCTTCTAGCTATGGTCAGATCGTTCTAGTTTCAGCTCATTAGTCCAAGAACTAATATGTTATATTCAGCTTTCTAGCTTTTTGCTAGATTGTTCAGTCCACATGGCTAAGATGCCGAATCCCTGTGTTCATCAACCTGATCAACACAGCAGGTATCTTCAGATACATAGAGATTCAGATGCATGCATATACAGTATGTGTTCAACATGACATGACACTCATTTTATGACATTAATTATTAATGCATGCAAGTGAACAGAATAAGCAGTATCTAGTTTATTGAGCAAGCGAATTATGTATATGTTTTAGGCCAATGTCAGGTATGCGATTTGTATTATTGCTCGTTTGGGTTGGGGGATGTAGGGAATGCTTACTGAGTGATTTTATCACTCATTCCTTTCCTTCCTTCCTTTCCTACAGGTAGATTTGGTATTGGTAAGGAGCAAGTAGATATTGGTTGACGGGAGAAGGCTCCTATTAGTTTTCAGTTGGCCTGGTGGGATATTTTGTAAATGTATATGCTCAGTATAATGTGTAGAAACATATGTATATATGAAAAGTTTGTTTTGGCCACCATTGTATTGTATTTTACTGTTTTCAGCTTCTGCATGCATATATATTTGTAAAGTAGGTTTCTTTTCGTAGGATCCCTGTCACGTATACCAGAGTTTCAGTATATTAGTAAAGAAATAATTTAGTAATAGTGGTATGCGTGGTAGCGGGTCTTACATGTACAATATCATTTGTATTTTCAGATACTAGTATCAATAATAAAATATGAGTAGGTTTCAGCTTTCCACCACATTTATTTTATAAACTTTCGTATTACATGTGTTTTCAGTATAATTTTGTGTAGGGTTTCCTGTTAGATATGATTGGTAACGGTTTTCAAGCAGTAAGAAAATAAAATAATATAATATAGTTTTTATTTAATAAATAAATAATAACAGCATAGTGACTTCCAACAGGGGGTCTTACATTGTTGGTATCAGAGCATGTTTTGAGCCATCAAGGCTAGTTCTGAGCCCATATTGTCAAAAAATGTTTTTCAGCATGCATTATTTTCTAAATTACATGAGTAGAGAGCTAGTGTATCATCACAACCAGAGCTCATGTCTCTCTCAGTGTAAGTATCTCAGTAGCAGATTCTATTTAGATCTCAAGTTTTGTTTCTTTGTCAGGTGATCTTAGAGATGAGTCTCTAGTTTCCAGAGTTATAGAACAACAGAGTAGTAGCCCTACCAGATCAATAAGAGATAGGGAGAGGCTCTCAGGAAAGCTCTAGAATCTTGGAAAGTAGAGGATTTGAGATACGGGGATGATCAGAAATGTATGAAAAGAGGAGATTCAGTAAGTTGTCAGAAATAAGAGCCAAAAGAAGAGACAATTATTAGATATCAGATAGGTTCTTATCAGAGATCAATATTAGAGATAAAGTTTGAAATCCTAGACAAAGAATATTAGAAATTCAGAGAGGCTAAATTCCATGTACAGTTTATCAGTAGTTTAACAACTTCTTAAATCCAGTAAGTTCAGAGATCCAGTAAAAGTAGAATCCCGAGATAGGGATAGTGTCCAAGGGCCAATTCTAAGATTTAAGATAAAGGAATTTCAGAAGTTTATTAGTAAGGGTAGTTATAAGATGCCAAGTAAAGGAAGAATGTTAGAAACTTATCAAAAAAGAGTTCTTAGATGCTAGTTAAGAGAGGTAATGTCTGAGGGTTGTCAGAAAAAGACCATAGAGGCTAGTAAGTTATTAGAAGTTAGATATGGGTTGATAGAGTTTAGAGATATGGATAATAAGTATCAAATTCAGAGAGATTTTCCTCCCTTGCTCAGTTGTCAGAAATTCTATAGCCCTAACTTTAGTAAATTTCGAGGTCTAACAATAGCAGAGACCTGAGTAATAGTGGTACCAGTATGAAAGTCAGAGAGAAGATTACAGTCGCCTGCGAGAAGAGATTTATAGCTGTCATCAGGGGTAGTTACCGAAAGCCAGTTTGATGACTTTCAGAGATCAGAGATTAGAGACAAGATTCAGAGACTGATTCAGTGGGTGTTAGAAAGAGACTTTGTCTCAACTTCTATTTGTTAGTAGCTTACCCACTCTTCAGATTTTTATGGATCCAGAGAATTTAATAGTTACCATGGACTAATTAAAGGCATTAAAGAATACCATGTATTTCTCAATATGATAGGCAGAGAAAGAATCAAATATGTAGTTCATTCATTCAAAGGAGCTATAAGGATTTGGAAAAACCTTTTTGAGTAACGAATGAATAGACATAGTTTGACCAGATCAGATTTGAGAAATCAGCTAAGAAAGGTAGAATTGAGAATAACAAAAAATAATCAGATTGAAGATAGAAGAAAACAATCAGATTTAGGGAAGAGATAGAAGCAACAATTTATAAAAGCGAACAGAATATAGAGGTCAGCCTCCGTTGTCAAAGAAATGATGTCAGAAAATTTCTCCCTAGAGATTCAGTGAGGATGTGGAGAGCACCTTGAGATCAGAGATAACGTTCAGAGGATCAGCGTATTCCTAAAATCAAAAGGAAAGATTTGAGATCAAAGAGGATTTTAGAAGATCAGGATGTTTTGAGCTCAACCGAGAGCAAAAAAAAAAGATGTGAAGCTCTAAATATTAAATTGATTCCAAAAAAGAAGATAAATGGAATCCTATCAGAGTTCAGTCCTCTAGAGAGATAGAGCTGATTCTACTCGAGAAGGTCAGATATAGTCAAGGGCCAGTAAAATAAAATCCGAGCTCAAATAGTAAGATAAGAGCAGATAAAAGTTTTCTTATAGGCAGATTCGGGGTAGTATCATTGTCATGATGCCTTTCTTGAGGATTGATGATGATGCACTTAGCGGTTATTCAGAAGAGTAGTATAGAGAATTGGGTTGCCGCCAGCATTACAGATAGTAGTACCAGTGCTCTATTGACAGAGGATGACATAAGGAGAAATGATCAAGGAGCTATTAAAATAAGAGACAGAAAAAGTAGACTGGTGTTGGGGATTAGAAGGTCACATCAAGATAGTATAAGTGAAAAAGACAGAGATTGTAACAGCCCAAGGGTAGAACTGTCATTTTAGACTCTGAGATTAAGGGGAAAAAAATATTTCTAGTTAGGAAATGGTTTTGAGAGGATTCAAGGGTAGAAGAGTCTTTTAGAAGCCTTTTGTGGCATATACATGAATATTTTGGGAAGAATATTCCATGTATGGCGCGAGGAGAGAGAGATTTCAGATTTTTAAGGGGTACACGCCCGTGTGCCAATATTTCCTGCATTTCGCTCAGTTTATTTCCTTCAGCTTCGTCTCTTCTCCTTTTCCAGCGAACCCTAGACCAGAATCCATATAACTAGCAACCATTGTTCTGGTTAGAGATTTAGAAGCAGCTAGAGAGAGAGATCCGAAAGCCATGACTAGAGGTAAGTATTTCTTTACCTCTTTCACTTAGGTTTCCAATAAGCTTTTCTGATTTTTGAGCTTCTTGGATGGTTGATGTACGATGAGTATGTTTTTCCAACATGATATGATGATGATGAGATGCTTTGAGTGATGATTGATGAGTTTAATATTCAATGTATAATGTTTATATGCTTGGGTATGCTTTTGATGAGAAATGCTTGAGATTTGGCATGCTAAATGATAAATGTATGAGTTGAGTATGTTTATGGGCATGAGAATATGTTGTGTTTATGTTTGATTAAAGAATAGTTGAGATTTGGATGTGTTTGAGTAGGATTTTTTGGGCTTCCAAACGCATCTGCAGATTCTAGGTTGAACGCACGCCTGTGTACCCGAGGGGACACACTCGTGTGGCCTCAAATTTGCATAAGACACGGCCTTGCATGTTACCTGTGTGCATATGAAAATCCAAACACATACCCGTGTACTTAAGTGCACACACTCGTGTGTCTAATCCCAAATCTACACGCCCGTGTAAGCAAGACACGAGATGCTATTGAGTGTAGGACCCATCGCCATGAGTACCCTTGCTGCTGAATAATACTGTTCTTTTATTTAATAAACTGGAAATTGGGTACCCGCGACAGGAATCCTACAAAAATAAAACCTGCTGCTAAATTACACTGCATGCGGAAGCTGAAACTGAAATACAAATGGGCCCAAACTGACCTTTCATATATATATATATAATGATTTGTACAATTGTTCTTTACATCTGAAAACATTTACATTTAAGTACAAGACCCATCAGGTCTAAAACTGAAAATAAAATACATGCTGGAAAGTGTGTGTGGGGTTCCTTCTCGCAAGCCTCAGTCCACCCGCTCCTCGCCAACAGCAACAAAACCTGAAAATAAAGGAAGAATGAAAAGGATGAGTGATAAAGATCACCCAGTAAGCATTCCTTACTTCCCTCACCCAAGCAAGCAATAAGCAAACACACATACCTGGCCTAGGCCCTATTCATACATCTAATCGCTTGCTGGCACTGAATCTGGTTACTGGTTATCTGTTTGCTTACTGTTTACTGAATATCATTATTAATGCATGTCATGTAATGCTGAACGGAAAGTAACTGGTGATGATGCATGCATCTAAATAATCTATATGTACCCAAAGGTACCTGCTATGCTGATCAGGCTGATGAACACAAGGATTTGACATCCTGGCCAAGTGGGCTGAACATTCTAGCTACTGGCTAGAAAGCTGAATGAAAAGTGCTGGACAATCTGACTGGTGTCAAAAAGCTGGATCCCACAGATGCCTCCTCGAGTTCACCCTAACTCAACCCATATATCGGGTTCTGAATGCTGAAAACTACTGAATTCGAATCCCTAAATCCTCTTTCAGGCTACATGCTATGCTCTGGTATGCATATGCATCATTATTGTCTGAATATCTAGTTATCTGATGCTTATTAATCATTAAAACTAGTTTCCCACGCTTAATAAGTCATTTTGTGCCTTTTCTAGAAAATCAAGCTGACGCACGGGCGTGTGAAGAAGACACACGGTCGTGCATGAGGCACACACGACCGTGCAGGGCAAGGGCACACGGGCGTGTGCCTAGATGCACAGGACCGTGCGGCTGGTCATGCATGCTACTAGAAATTCTGGCCATTTCTCGTAAAGAAAGGACACACGACCGTGTCCCTCAGGACACACGGTCGTGTCCTCTGTATTCTAGACTGTGTGCACTTCGTGCACACGATCGTGTCCTTGTAGAAACAAGGGCACACAGGCGTGCTCTAGCGGGCACATGACCGTGTGTCTTGTCCTGCTTAGACATGGCTCGCCTGAAACTGCAGGAAACACACCAAACCATAACTGAATTCAAATTAAACTTAAACACACTTCAATGACACTTCTATAAGCTAACAAATCACTTCAATTTCAACATCCATCAACTGCTACTGAATCCACCATGGAAAATCAAGCTTTCTCTCACAACACACACACAAGCAAAGCAAGCATGTTCTTGGGTGGAAAATAAACATCTCAATCATCATATTTCATCACATATAATCAACCAAACATGCTGAAAATGCAAACACACATTTCCAAACATCATCAATCATCAAAGCAAGCTGGGAACTCACAAAAGAAGTAAGAAACACTTACCTTTAGACATGGCTGCTGGAAATCTCTAACTCAAGCTATTCTCTCTACTCTCTTGTTGGATTAGGAGCTGTTGGAAGTTGAATCTCGCATCTAGGGCTGGGAGTTGCTGAAATGGAGAAGGAAAATACTGAAATGGGTGAGAAAATGAAACTAATATCCCATCTCTCTCTCTTTAATCCCACCTGCACGGGCATGTAGGGCATGGTGCACGGGAGTGCACCAGGGAAAATGAATATAATTCATTTCCCGCGCTTCGTATGACTGAAACCTCCCTAAAGGAATCATACGAAGGCCACACAGCTCTGGAAAACTTACTAACTCACCCCTGAACTCTTCTAGACTCCCAACCTATTCCTGAATTCTATTTCTAACCCCAAAACTCTACCCCTAAGGGCTAATCTGACCTGGGATGCTACATTGAGGCAGCTAAATGCCTATGTAGTACGATACACGCCCATGTGCCCAGTCATACACGCTCGTGTATTTGTACCACATGCCCATGTGGTTAGCCTTTTGTTTGAGAACTTTTCTAGAAGCTTGCACGCTCATGAGCACGAGAAGCTCATGGTCTCGTGTGCCTTGACACACGCCTGTGCACCCATAGACACACGTCTGTGTGGCTTAAGAAAGATAGAAAAGAAGATTCTAAAACATATTTTAACTAAAGATAAGCTACCCTAAGCAAATTCTAAGCTTAAGAAACATAAGAATAACAAGAGATAACATCATATCATGCATGATTATCAAGCATTAAGTATGACATCCCATATATGAGATATTTTCAGAAAGGGATCTAAGAATCCAAGAGTATATTTTAAAAGTATGTAAATATATATATACGATGTTCCAAACATCAGTTAGGGATGGATATGAGGAGGCACTTGTGAGTTCGCACGCCCGCTGGAGAGGAAAACCATGGTCCGCTAGAGAGGACATGGTCGTGCACGGGTAGTTTTGTTATAGGTTTGAGCTCACAAGGCCAAGGTACCGAATCCCTGTGTTTATCAGTCTGACTAGTATAGCAGAAATACTTTTTAGATACAATATTTTTGGTACTGTTTTCAGAATACTATATGTATATATATGAGGATCTTCGGATTAGAGCTTTTATCCGAAAGAGTTTTCAGAAAGAATAAGTTTTTAGAAAATCAGTTCGAGAGGCAAGTTTATGATAAATGAGCATTTACATGACATCAAAGCATACTTATCATGTCATGTACAACATTTATGAGAAACATATAAGATAAAAGCAAAGTACAAAGCATAAAGCAGATGAAAACTCTGAGAACTCAATGATTAAAAAAAGTAAAAAAATAAGAGATAAGAAAAGAATGATATAAGCTACTGTAAAGCGAGTATAATAAGATGATAAAAGATAGAAAATGCTTACTGAGTAATTTTGTCACTCACCCCTTTTTCCTTCCTTTATCTGTTACAGGTCAGTGAGTTAGGGACTCAGATGTGGTGATGAAGCTGTGAGATTTTGGGGACATGGCTCGGCAGCTAGTTTTGTGATTCGGCTCGCATGCTTTGATAACTCGTATCTCATGTATTTATGTGTGTGTATTATATTGTAGTATGCATTGTGTAGATAACATGATTTTATACATGAGTAGCCTGGGATTTTCAGAAAAGCCATTATGACTTATTTTATTGTCATATTGATGTTTTACGCTTCCATATATAGATTTTCAAAATATTTTGAGTAGCAGTTAAGTGTCCTTTTCCCTTGTGGGGATCTCCGTCTGTAGACACCCTAATTTGGACCCAACAAGGTCACCCTCGATGATGAAAAATCTGGATGTTGATTTAGAATTTTTGAAATATTGAGCCGAGGATGGATGAATTGAAAAAAAAAAGTGTTTATTCTATTTTATTAAAAAAAATCATAAAATCATGAAAATCCAAATCCTAAACCCAAGCCATCTAAACCCAAATAATAATAATAATAATAATAAACAAAACCCAAAACCCTAGCCCATTAAAACCTAGCTAAAAACCCAAAAGCCTAGCAACCAAGAAAGAGGAGAGCCTAAGAAAATAATAAAATAGAAGTTTAGCCCAAGGAGAGAGTATGGAGGCCATGAAGAGAGTATGCAGCCCAGAAACAAAAACAGTGGCCCAGCTCGCGCGCACATTGTGTTAGGCTCCCTTCCATTTAATTATTTCTGCTGATCCCTGCCTTACCAAGTTTTATTCTGACCGTTTTCCAGGCCGTGCTAGCGTGTCAAGATTTCCTTTGCGCCTGATTTTTTTTCGCTGAACTCTATCCAGCTTTCTGATTTCCTTTTCCTCTAGCAGCTTATCCCTTCTTCTGCACATAAGATTTAACCGTTACCATTTTTTTTGGGCGGATTGAGGGGAATTGAAATGAATTTAATTCCCGGGATCTCAGCTACCAAAGGCTTATAAAAATGAGAAAGAAAAATACCTAAAAGGGGGACTGAAAAAAATTACAGAGAAGAGGAAAAAAATTGAAAAGGAGAGAAAATTAAGAGCAGGGGAGAGGATTTTCCAGAAACCAAAAAATAGAGAAAAAGATTTCGAAAAAAAAATCGAAAGAAAAGAGAGAAAAATTTTGAAAAAAAAATTTAACATATTTGAAATCTATCTTTACGCTATCTAGTCCTCGGTTCAACATCGATAAACTTCGAATCAACTATTTTCAAGTACACCCTTGAGGGGGATTTGTTTATAAATAATTTGTTTATTATTTATTATTTCATGTATATAAAATATTATGTTACATATAAATGTTATTCGTATAATCTGTAGGAATAATTTGTACATTGTATTTTTATTTTTTTAAATAGATATGTTAATATTTTGTATTAATCTTTTTCTTTGTTGTGGGGGGAGACAGCTGAAAAAAATTACAGAGAAGAGGAAAAAAATTGAAAAGGAGAGAAAATTAAGAGCAGGGGAGAGGATTTTCCAGAAACCAAAAAATAGAGAAAAAGATTTCGAAAAAAAAATTGAAAGAAAAGAGAGAAAAATTTTGAAAAAAAAATTTAACATATTTGAAATCTATCTTTACGCTCTCTAGTCCTCGATTCAGCATCGATAAACTTCGAATCAACTATTTTCAGGTACGCCCTTGAGGGGGATTTGTTTATAAATAATTTGTTTATTATTTATTATTTCATGTATATAAAATATTATGTTACATATAAATGTTATTTGTATAATCTGTAGGAATAATTTGTACATTGTATTTTTATTTTTGTAAATAGATATGTTAATATTTTGTATTAATCTTTTTCTTTGTTGTGTTTTTCGTACGTATGTAAATATTTTGTATGTATATTTTACTCCCTTTATTCGGTATTTAATTCTATATATTTTATATTTTTTTTTTGTGTATTGTAATTTTATTCATATTTCGTACTTGATTTATTTTGTATATTGATTTTTTATATATATATGCATTCTGTATTTTATATTCTGTTTGCATGTGTATTATATTGTATTGTATTGTATTGTATGTACATGTATAATAATCTTTCTGTGAGAGTATATTTCGGATCCTGGATGCATTGGTGTCTATTAGATATATGTATATTTGTTGCATGCACACTGAAAGGATGAGACTGGTCGCCTTGACGGCAAAAAAGGGGCCATGTTATTCCCCCCTCCCAGGTTCAAATCGCACTGGGCAAAGCTGCTCATTATTTTCTGTTTTGTTATCTTTTTTTTTTTTTTTATTATTGTTGTTTTTCTTTTTTTTATTACATTCTCTTTATTTTTACTTTTATTTTATATATCTATTTTATTTTATTTTATTTTACTGGTTACTGTACATATTATTATTATTATTATTATATATTTTTTTTCTCATTTTATTGCATATTGTACATGTATTATTTTGTATATATTTTATATGTATATGTTATATGTATTGTGTAATTATTGAATTGTGCATATTATATACACTGAGTGTTTGTATATACTGTATGTATGGTATGCTATGTACATAAGCTGTATGTATTGTATGTATATTGTGCTATGTATATAAAAGTATTATACCTGGAATGAAATGTGTAAATATTCTGTAAATGCAAATTTTGTATTATGTGTGCGTCTGTCCATATTGTATATATAATTTTCTTGCATGCAATTTGATAAATGTGGTTGTTGCCTTGCTGGCGAGAGGCGGGAGGCTTATCTCCCTTGGCACCTGGGTTCGAATCTCAGCAGGGAGAAGCTGCATCATTTTAATTAGGGCTGGATTTGAGCTGAACCGAACGCAAACAGTAACATGTTCGTGTTTGGGCTCATTTCGTACTGTTCTGTTCGTGTTCATCGAACATTTTTAGTTCGGGTTCGTATTCGTATTCGGTTCGTATAATTAAGTTCGTATTCGGCTCGTATTCGTATTTGTATTCGGTTCGTATAATTCATTTTTATATTTATTAAAAATTATAATTAATACAAATAATTAATAAAATTTAATTAAAAAATTATTATTTTAAGTTCGGGTTCGTGTTCGTGTTCGGTTCGCATAGTTCGTGTTTGGGTTCGTTCGAGCCGAACTTTAAAATTGCAGTTCGTGTTCGTATTCGAGTTCGTTTGGCTCGTTTTGGGCTCGTTCGAGCCGAACTCAAAAACGAACCCGAACATGTTCGGTTCAAATCCAACCCTAATTTTAATTTCATCTATTCCTGGGCCGTCTGGGACTTGTTTTGTTTATTTCCTTGGGCGTGCTGCTTTCATTTAGATTAGGTTTTTTTTTTTTTTAATTGTTGTCTCTTCTTTATTTTATAAATGTAATTTACCCTAACCAAATTTTGTTTTGCAGGATTTATTATTTTAATATATTTATTTATTTTATTGGATTAACTAACAAAATTGTTTTTGCAAGATTTATTTATTTATTATTCCTAAGCTTGTTTAGGGTTAGAAGAAATGTATAGGGGTGTATGGAAAATGGTTGTAATTTTTTTAATTATTATTATTATTATTTTTTTCCATATTTTTGTGGATGCATGTAATTTATTTTATGTGTGTGTTTAATATTGCATCGTGTGATAATACGAAACTTAATTAAACTTGGTAACGCGCTTAACAAACGAACCATAATAGTGGAGGCCGGCTTTCATGTCGGGCAGCATGGGTGCCTAACACCTTCCCATTGCCATACCTGACTCTCCGAACCCGACCCATTGGGTAAGTGAGGGGTAGTTGGGTCCTTTGCAAGGGATCCATAAATCGCCCATCCTCACCGATGTGTATTTTCCTGGGGTTACTCCCAGGTGGTGACTCCATAGATTTCGTAGCGGGCCACAAACCCGTTATGCGCTCCTCTTGACCATGTTTAGGGTGGTTAAACAAGAGTGGTAAGTCTGTCCTCGCTCGGCGCGACAAAAACTGGCCCCACACCGTCACAGGCACATTTTTATTATTATTATATATATATATATATTTTACAACTGTGCACAGTAGGCCTAGGGTGGGAGTCACTACAGGTTTTGGTATTAGAGCAGCATTTTGAGTTTTCAGAGTGATATTTTGAATTTTCAAAGCATTGTTTTGAGTTATCAACAATGCTTTGAGCTATTCAGAAAGAATTTGAGATATATTTTAAAGAAAATGAGTTTTAAATGCATGGTTTTATAAGAAATTGCATGAGCCAAGGCCAGCATGTCTCGACAACTGTTGCTCGCTTCTTCTCAGTGTAAGTATAGTATGTGAATGTTGTATGTTTTGAATGTTTACCCTTATGTTGTGTTGTTTTAGATAGAAGAGCCCAAACCCCTTTACCCCCAATCGTGGAGGAAAAGAGTAGTGCTTCGGTTAGGCCTATGAGTACTAGCGATTCTAGGAGGTCCCGAAACTCTAGAGTATCTCTTCGACCTGAAGATGTAAGAGACATTTTCAGAGAGATGATCAGAGAGGGTTTTCAATCAGTAGCTAGAGCCGAGGGTTATGAGCCAGAGAGATAGAGAGCCTATCAGGGGTAGGTCAGAGGTTAGTATGGACATAAAGATCAGGGTATGTTAGAGAATATTAGAGAGCCCTATCAGATGCCAGAGTTTGGCCGTCAGACAGATATGAGTTCAGGGACAGATACTATAGGTATAAGTAGTTCAGACAGGTTGTATCTGATCTATAGTTTACCTAGTACTCATCAGCCTTCTAAGTTCAGTGGTTTTAGAGATCCAGTTGTGGTTGAGGAGTGGATAAAGTTGGTTGAGAGTGTGATTAGTTTATTCACGATGATCGATAGAGAGAGGATTTGGTATGCTACCTTCATATTGAGAGGTGATGCGAGGGTGTGGTGGAACCTTGCGAGGACATCAGTTGATGTTGAGAGTTTGTCTTGGACTGAGTTCAGGAGGATGTTTGAGGAGGAGTACCATAGTGTAGATATGGTGCATGCTAGAGCCTAGGAGTTTATTGAGTTGACTCAGGGAAACAATTCAGTTAAAGATTATGCCACCCGGTTTAATGCACTAGCCAAATTTGTTCTATGAGTAGTGGGTTCTGAGCCTATCAGAGTTTAGAAATTTGTTCACGGTTTGCACCCTGCGATTGCCAAAGATGTGATGACTGGTTCTTTCCTTCCAGAGATTCAGTGAGGCTTTAGAGAGAGCCTTGAGATCTGAGGTATATTTGTAAGGGATTTTGTCAGAGGCTCATGATACGATATATTCAGCTCATCTAGGTAGTACAAAGATGTATCAGGATCTCAAGAGATCATTTTGATGGTTTGGTATGAAGATAAATATAGCAGAGTCTGTAGCCAAGTGTTTGACTTGTCAGCAGGTCAAGGCAGAGCATCAAAGACCGTCTGATTTATTATAACCTTTGAGGATTCTCGAGTGGAAATGGGAGAGTATTTCGATGGATTTTGTATCAAGACTCCCTAGAGTGCAGAGAGGTTATAACAGTATTTGGGTTATTGTTGATCGATTGAGTAAGTCTGCACATTTCTTGCCAATCAGAGATGGTATGAGTACAGATCAGTTGGGTCGTCTGTATGTTAGAGAGATAGTCAGACTTCATGGAGTTCCCAGAGATATTGTATAAGATAGAGATTCGAGGTTTTTGTCAGCTTTTTGGGGTAGTTTACAGAGAGCTTTGGGGACTAGACTTCATTTCAGTTCAGCTTATCACCCCAGATAGATGGTCAGACTGAGAGAGTTAATCATATCCTAGAGGATATGTTGAGAGCCTGTTGTAGAGATTTTCAAACTAGTTGGGCTAAGATATTACCGTTGATGGAGTTTGCCTATAACAATAGTCATTAGTTTACCATTCAGATGACACCTTTTGAAGCTCTTTATAGTAGAAAATATAGATTGCCACTGTATTGGGATGAGATGGATGAGAGAGATTCACTAAAGATAACAGTAGGTCTAGAGATGACTCAAATGATGATTGAGCAGATCAGAGTAATCAGACAGAGGATTAAACAGGCCTAGGATCGTCAGAAGAGTTATGTGGATCTGAGGCATAGGGAGGTAGAGTTTGAGATTGGAGGTCACGTTTTCCTAAGAGTTGCTCCATACAGAAGAGTCTTGAGATTTGGTAAGAAAAGAAAATTGGCTTTGAGATTTATTGGTCTGTATCATATTCTGGAGAGAGTTGGCAGAGTTGCCTACAGATTGGCCTTACCAGCTAGTATGGACAGAGTTCATAATGTGTTTCATGTGTCCCAACTAAGGAAGTACATGAGAGATTCTTCATATATGCTTCAGATTGAGAATCTTGAGCTAGTAGATTATCTAAGTTATCAAGAGATATCTGTTCAGATTCTAGATTATAAAGTGAAGACCCTCAAGAATAGAGAGATCCTATTGGTCAAGGTGTTGTAGAGGAGTCAAAGAGTTGAGGAAGCCACCTGGGAGATTGAGTCTGAGATGAGAGATAGGTTCCCAGAGTTGTTTAAGTAATTTCGGGGATGAAATTTTTATTAGAGGGGGAGATTGTAATAGCCCAGGGGTAGAACTATCATTTTATACTTTGAGATTAAGGGTAAAAGAGAGATTTCCAGTTAGGAAATGGTTCTGAGAAGGTTTCAAGGGTAGAAGAGTCTTTTAGAAGCCTTTCGTGGCTTATACATGAATATTCTGGGAAGAATATTCCATGTATGGCGCGAGGAGAGAGAAATTTCAGATTTTTGAGGGGTACACGCCCGTGTGTCTGAGACGCACGCCTGTGTACCAAGTGAGAGCACGATAAATGCTTTAGTTTTCCCGTATTTCGCTCAGTTTATTTCCTTCAGCTTCTTCTCTTCTCCTTTTCCAGCGAACCCTAGACCAGAATCTGTCCAACCAGCAGCCATTGTTCTGGTTAGAGATCCAGGAGTAGCTAGAGAGAGAGAGATCTAGACGCCATGGCTAGAGATATGTATTTCTTTACCTCTTTCACTTAGGTTTCCAGCAAGCTTTTCTGATTTTTAAGCTTCTTGGATGGTTGTTGTAGGATGGGTATGTTTTTCCAGCATGATATGATGATGATGAGATGCTTTGAGTGATGATTGATGAGTTTAATATGCAATGTATAATGTTTATGTGCTTGGGTATGCTTTTGATGAGAAATGCTTGATATTTGGCATGCTAAATGATAAATGTATGAGTTGAGTATGTTTATGGGCATGAGAATATGTTGTGTTTATGTTTAATTGAAGAATGGTTGAGGTTTGGATGTGTTTGAGTAGGATTTTTTGGGTTTTCAGACACATCTACAGATTCTGGGTTGAGCGCACGCCCATTACCCAAGGGGACACGCCCGTGTTGCTTCAAATCTACATGAGACACGACCTTGCATGTTGCCCATGCACGCTCGTGTATTTGCACCATACACCCGTATGGTCAGCCTTTTGTTTGAGAACTTTTCCAGAAGCTTGCATGCCCAAGAGCACGAAAAGCTCACAGTCTCGTGTGCCTTGACACACGCCCGTGCACATATACACACACGCTCGTGTGGCTTAAGAAAGACAGAAAATAAGATTCTAAAGCATATTTTAACTAAAGATAAGCTACCCTAAGCAATCCTAAGCAAATTCTAAGCTTGAAAAACATAAGAATAACAAGAGATAACATCATATCATGCATGATTATCAAGCATTGAGCATGACATGCCACACATGAGATATTTTCAGAAAGGGATCTAAGGATCCCAAAGTATATTTTAAAAGTATATATATATGATGTTTTAGACATCAGTTAGGGGTGGATACGAGGGGGCACCTGTGAGTTCGTACGCCTGCTAGAGAGGGAAACCATGGTCCGCTAGAGAGGACATGGTCATGCACGAGTAGTTTTCTTATAGGTTTGAGCTCACAAGGCCAAGACGCTGAATCCCTGTGTTCATCAGTCTGACCAACATAGTAGAGATACTTTTCAGATATAATACTTTTGATATTGTTTTCAGTATACTATATGTATATGTATAAAGATCTACGGATCAGAGCTTTTATCAGAAAGAGTTTTTATAAAAGAATAAGTTTTCAGAAAATCAGCTTGAGGGGTAAGTTTATGATAAATGAGCATTTATATGACATCAGAGCATACATATCATGTCATGTACAACATTCATGAGAAACATATGAGATAAAAACAAAGTACAAAGCATAAAACAGATGAAAACTCTAAGAACTCAATGATTAAAGAAAACAAAGAAATAAGAGATAAGAAAAGAATGATATAGGCTACTGTAAAGCAAGTATAACAAGATGATAAGAAAACAGTAAGCAGAGAACTCGAGGTCTGATCTAGGATCAGCTTTTGCTTGATGACCTGTCTGTGTAAGAGATAAGAAATGCTTACTGAGTGATTTTTTCACTCACCCCTTTTTCCTTCCTTTCTCTTTTACAGGTCAGTGAGTTAGGGACTGAGATGTGGCGATGAAGCCGTGAGGTTTTGGGGACATGGCTCGGCAGCTAGTTTTGTGATTCGGCTCGTATGCTTTGATAACTCGTATCTCATGTATTTATGTGTGTGTATTATATTGTAGTATGCAGTGTGTGGATAACATGATTTTATACATGAGTAGCCTGGGATTTTCAGAAAAGCCATTATGACTTATTTTATTGCCATATTGATGTTTTACACTTCCATATATAGATTTTCAAAATATTTTAAGCAGCAGTTAAGTGTCTTTTTCCCTTGTAAGGATTTCTGTCACAGACACATTTTTAATATTATTATATATATATATATATTTTACAGCTACGCATAGTAGGCCTGGGGCGGGGGTCACTACAGAGATATTTAATCTGACCATAGGTAATGATTCCTTGGGTAAGTGTGAAACAGAGATAAATGTTCAAAGAAAGAAGAAGATGCTCGACTCCAGCTAAAAAGTGATTATTTCAAGGTTGGAGAAATCGATTTCAAGATAAATGAATCAGAGTGTGCAGCGAAAGCCAGAGGAATGGTAAGTAAAGCCTTGTCATAAAATCAATAGTGAGAGAGACAAGAGTTCCTAAGGGTATCCTAAGAGATTTACCCAGATTAATCTTAATAAGAGAGAGAGAACTCAAGAATGGTTTTCAGAAGAGCTAATGAGATTACCTCCATAAAGTAAGAAAGTTTGTGAAAACATTAGCAAGCTTTAAGATGATCAGATAAGACTTAAGCAGATTTAATAGATCAGATAGAAAAGCAGATAAGCCAAGCTTGAGCTATCTGAAGAATTATTCAGCTACAAAGCTTTTAAAGAGGGAATAGTAAATATGAGAAAGATTTTCTAGTCTGCCTTTAGTTAAAAGAAGAGAAAATTTTATGAAAACTGTAGTGAAATTTTAAAAGAAGTAAGAAAGACAAAATCAGATTTAGTGAATCAGACAAAAGTAAAGACCAAATAGACCCAATGTTATCAGTAGTGCCACTCAGATATGAAATTTTAGATGAGAAGAATACCTTGGATAAGGTATAGTGGCGAGGAGTTGAAGAGATTCCTAAAGTCTTTCCTTTGGAGAGTGAAGTTGAGCTAAAAGAGTTTCCCTTTAGAGCAGTTTAGATGAGAAAATTCGAGGATGGAATTTTTATTAGGGGTAATGTAACATCCCGAGGTAAGAATGGTCTTTCTAGGCCTTGAAACGGGGTTAGAAGAGAGATTTTTCAGTTAGAAATCAGTTTCAGTAAGTTAAGAGGGTAGATCAGCCTTTTGGATGGCTTTATATGCAGCTTGTAGAAGGAGCATGACCTTATGTCTCTGGACACACACCGGTGCATCCCTTTCTCACCATGCACGCCCGTGCATGTTTGTCGCACGCCTGTGTATGCCTATTGGTATATAAAGCTAGCTTTTCCTTTCACTAGTTTCAGTCAACTTTTCCTCTTCCCTTTCTCTTCAGCTAACCTTAATCAATTAAGAGAGAGTGTAGACAATTTTTAGCAGCCAATCCAGCCAAGAGTCAGCTAGAGATAGAGAGATTGAAGCCCTTATCAGTTCTAGGTAAGTATCCTCTTACCTTCTTCCTGTTTCCAGAGTTTATTTTTCCTTGGTTGGGTTGATTCAGTTATAGAAGCATGTTTCCAGTTTATTAGCATGTTCATGTGATATTAATGATGAAATAGATGAGAAATTTGGAGGTAGAAGCGTGCTTAGTTCCCTTGATACATGTGTGTGTGTTTAAGGGTTTAGAGAGATTTTAGTATGATTTGACTGAAAATGATGAGGAAAATATGTTAATAGCAATATATGTTGCATGTTTGTATCTTATGACATGTTTGATTGAAGTTTGATAAGGTTTGGGTGAGTTTTTTGTGGTGATCTTGTGTGTTTCCGCCATAGGTGTTGAAATAGAGCAGGATACACGATCGTGCGTTCGTTTACATACGCCCGTGCATTCTTGGTTTTAACAAGGTTACGGTCATGTATGTGAGTTATACACGACCAATTTTTTAGTAAGGTCACGACTATATGCCTAGGGGTCACGACCGTGCATTAGTAGAATAAAGAATAAATGGAGATTTTTCCAGAACCTAGCATGGTTGGGCTGCACGACTGGCACACGGCCTATGCACCTTCATGCACGCCCATGCGTCCGATAGTGCACGCCCATGCGCTTAATGAAAATGAGAACTCCCTTCCTTTTCAGCAGAATTTTTGTATTAAAAGAACATGCCACATATTCTAAGTAATATAAGAGAAGAAACATCAGATTATGTATCAGAATAAGTCTAAAGAAGGAAGAGACACAGAAAATTATACGAGAACCTCCAAAGTCACACGTTCACAGTATTAATTAAGAAGAATTTAATAATAATGTTGAAACATATTGAATAGTAGAATATGATCAGAAAACAAACGGAAACAGGAAAACGGTGACAGATACAGTAAATATATATATATATATGTGTGTGTGTATATATACATATATAAATAGAAATCGAAATAGTATAGAAATAAATAAAAATAGAACTAGCAATAGTTATGAATTACAATAAAGGAAATTGACAAATACAGTCACTGAATACAACATAACTCAGAACAGTTTACACTGAACTTATTAATAAGCTTAATAAATTACTGAAACAGCATATTATTAAGAATATATGGAACAAATCCATAATAGATGTACATCTAAACAGAAAGTAATCAGAAAAAAAGGAATGATAACTTATTATGCATGATATGCATGACATGACATGACATGACATGCCATACAGTATTTTCAGAAAAAGGATTCAAGGATCCAAATACATGTTTTCATTTAGAAAAACACGATGATCCCAACATCAATATTAAGGGTGAATACGAGAGGGCGCCTGTGAGTTTCAGCACACCCATTTAAGAACCACCATCAAGGTCTATGTGACCATACTAGCCATTATATGTCGACATATGCTGGTGTGCTTAGTTAAGAGTTTAAGATGATATGATCTATATATAGAACGATGCACTCAGTTTCAGTTATCAAATCAGCTTTTAGTTCAGATTCAGTGGCATCATATGTCTTAGACAATTTTTAGTATGTGTTTGCATAGGAAACTCACATGGCCAGGGTGTTGAATCCCTGTATTCATCAGTTTGTGTAACACAATTTTCAGATATGATTTTCAGATACCATTTTCAGTATTTCAGTAGCTTTTATATCAGCTTTTCAATTATTTTAGTATCTATGAATCTAACAGCAGTATTTCAGTATATAGTTTTCAGAAAAAATGATTTCTATAACCAGGCCAAGGCTTAGATATGATTTTAACATATATCATAGCATGTCATTTCCATATGACATATACAGTAAAACATGATCCAGTTTATGATTAATTAGTGAGAAACAGTTTAGAATATATGAGAATCATGTGACAATACATGACAGAATAACAAGCAGAACAAAGAAATTATCAGATAATCTGATAATCAGTAATACAGATAGAATATGAAACACTAGAAAGAAAGGTCGATATAGAATATTACATATATGTAACAGAATAAATAGGTTTACAGAATAAACCTATGGCAGAACAATAAAAGAGAAAAGATAATGAATATTAGAGAGAGAGCTTAGAGAGTCAAGTTAGACCGCTTATGATTTCTCTTCATTTTGGGTTGTTTACGTATACTCATATACATATTTATGACACAGCATGAGACAATATCCAAAAATTAAGTTAACTAAAGAAGAATCTTCTATCATATTAGAATGAACTTAGTTAAAGTTATCAAATGAATAGTCAGACTAGCTATAGGCAAAGTAGAGTCTATTAAGATAGTAATCAGTTTGGCAATGAAATAGAAACAAAGTGAGAAAGCATTAGAGAAAGAAAACAAAGAATAAGATAAAAGAAGAAACTATTAGGCTATCAGAGAACTTAGTTAAGTTCATCAGCTTAGTAGTTGGTTAGAGATGTATCAACTTAGAGCCTATCTGAGGGTAGTGGTAGGAGATGCTTACCGAGTGATTTGTTACTCATCCCCCGTAGTTTCCTTTTTCCTACAAGTTGAGTTGAGGAGTTGAGCATGGTGTGAGATGGTTAGGGTGTGGGATACAGCTCGAGCGGGTCTTCACCCGATATTTTCAATTAGACATATGTGTATGTATGTATATATATATATATATTTAGTTTTCAACAGATAACATGTTGGCTCGCATGCTTATATTGCTCATGCATATGGGACGTACAATATCATTTGTATTTTCATATACTAGTATTAATAATAAAATATGAGTTTTATTTAGGATACTGTACAGTAGGTTTCAGCTTTCCACCACATTTATTTTATAAACTTCAGCATTGCATGTGTTTTCAGTATAGTTTTGTGTAGGGTTTCCTGTTGGATGTGATTGGTAACGGTTTTCAGGCAGTAAGAAAATAAAATAAAATAATATAGTTTTTATATAATAAATAAATAATAGTAGCACAGTGATATCCAATAGGGGGTCTTACAATGCATGGGTTACATAATATCATATATGGTTTAGATATTATCAAATAGTATTTATTATATGAGTTTTCTTTTAAGATGTCGTATTTTGGGTTTTAGTATCCCATCATAATTTCAATTTAAAGCTTTTGTATACATGTTTTCAGTTAGGAAAAAAATATTTATAAAGAACAATAAAATATAATAGTTGGTCGTTACACCTTAGTTAAAGAATGGACTATACTTGAGAGTTTTAAAATGATCTTTGTAATAGCTCGAGGTTGGAATTGTCCTTTTTGGCAGGAAATTTGGGTTAGAAATGATATTTTATAATAGAAAATAAAATTTATGAGGTTTCAAGAGTAGAATATCTTTTTGAGATTAGTTGTGGCTTTTGCATGGGTCTCCCTAAGAGACTGTTTCATAAAAGACACAAGAGAAGGGAAATTTGTGAATTTCTCTTGACACATGCCTGTGTGCATGAGGCACAAGACCGTGTGTCGGGTGTGAGATGCCATAAATGTTAAGTTTTTTCTTATTTTGCTTAGCTTATTCCATTCAGCTTTCTTTCCTTCTTCTTTTCTAGCAAACCCTAGATTAGAAAATGTTTAACCGGCAACCACAATCTAAGCTAGAGAACCATAAGCAACTAGAAAGAGAGATCTAAAAGCCATGACAAGAGGTAAGTATTTTCTTACCTCTTTCACCTTGTTTCATAGCATATTTTCCCTCGTTCTTTGAGCTTGAGTATGTTTACTATGTTATTAAGGCTTGCTTAGCATGTTTGAGTGCTTGACTAGTGATTCTATGGCTGATTGAGTGGTTGATTTCATGATAATGGGTTTATATGTATGTATACATAGGTTTTACATTTTATTTGTGTAATATGGCATGAATGAAGTAAGATTTCCATGAATATGATGGTATTATGATGCTTGGAAAGATATAGAGATGATTATTTGAGATGTAAGAGTTGTTTAGAAATGATTTGTTGGGAATTTTTAGATTTCCAAATGCTATCTACAGAAATTGAATTGAGCACATGATCGTGTGTTCATGGATACACATCTGTGTGGCTTTATTTCTGGATGACCATAGCCTTGCATAACACCTGTGTGTGTATAAAAGCCCTGACACATGCCCGTGTGCTTTATCCTAATTTCATATGCCCAGGTAAGTAAGACATGAGAGTGTTGTTTATGCTGTTACACGCCCGTGTAAATAAGGGACACAACCTAATGCCTTGAATGCATACCCGTGTATCCATACCACACGCCCCTATGATTAGCCCAAGTTTCATAAATTTATTCTAGAAGCTAGCACGACGAGAACTAGGCTAGCACATGACCTTGTGTGTCTTCCCACATACGCGTGTGTTCAATAGTATATACCCGTTTACCTTAAGAAATATATAGAAATAGCTCTAAAGTAGATTCAAGCCATTCCTACGTGTGTAAAACTCAATAATAACAAGATACAAACAACATATCATACATGATTAACAATATAGAGCATGACATGCGATATTAGAGTTTTCAGAAATAGATCCAAGGATTCAATAGCATATTTTTAAAGTATAGATAAACGATGTTTTGGAGATAAGTTAGAGGTGAATATGAGAAGACACCTATGAGTTCGCACATCTACTAGAGTAGGAAACTAGCGTCTACTAGAGAGGACATGGTCTTTGACCAAGCTTGTTAGAGAGAGTACTAGTTGTGCACGAGTAGATTTATTATTGGATTAAGCTTACACAGCTAGGGTGTTGAATTCTTGTATTCATCAGTCTGGCCAGCATAGTAGATATTTTTAGGTACAATAGTTTTTGATTCATTTTTTAACATATACTATATGTATATATTCAGGATCTTTGGATTACAACATTTATTTCAGATAGAGTTTTCAGAAAACCATACCCAATGGCAAGTTTTATGACTTTTCAGTATGCATATGACATCAGTATACACATTTTATGTCATGTACAACATTTTATGAAAAACAAAACAGATAAAGACAAATAAAATTATAAAGAATCGATGAAATCTTATAAATACAGAAATAGAAAGCAATAAAGTAGAAAATAATATGAAAAGACACATCAACCAGCTAAAGTTTGAAACCTACTAGTGTTAGAGATAGAAAATGCTTGCTGAGTGATTTAATTACTCACCCATTTTCTTTGTTTTTCTCTTTTGTAGGTCAGTGAGCTTGGACTGAGTAGGAGTGGGAAAGCTGTCAAATTTTTGGGTCATGACTTTGTAGCATCCTAGGTTAGAAAGCCCTTAAGGGAAGAGTTTTGGGGTTAGAAATCGAATTCAGAAAGAGATTGGGAGTCTGGATAAGTTCACAGGTGAGTTAGTAAGTTTTCGGAGCCATGTGGCTTCCGTAGAAATCCTTTCGAAAGGATTCTATCAGGCGAGTGAGCGAGAAATGGATTAAGTCCATTTTCTCTTGTGCACGCCCGTGCGTGGCATAGTATATAAGTGAGAGCCGAGAGCTTTAGTTTCTTTTTCTCACCCACTTTAGCCAATTTTATTTCTTTTTCAACAGCAGCTCCTCCCAACCTTAGAGAGGAGATTCCTCAGCAAATTGCTCCCAATCCGGCGAGAGAGCCAAGAGAATAGTTCGAAGGATTAGTTTTCAGAAACATGGCGCGAGGTAAGTGTTCTCTTACCTTTTCCTTGAGTTTTCCAGCTTGCTTTGTGAGTTTTGATGCCATGGATGGGTTAATTGCATGTGGATGAATGTTTGGAATGCTTATATGGATTTGCATGTTGATTTTGATGATGAAATTCCACCCTTGAAGCATGCATGTGTGATGTATGTGTTTTAGTGAGAGAATCAAGAAGTTTCCATGGTAGATTTCATGATGATTGATGCATGTGATGGTTGATGCTTGAGTTGTGTTATATGAGGTGCTGGGAATGCATATTTGGAGTGATTTTAAGTTTGAATGTGATTTGGTATGAGTTTAAGGCAATTTTCCGGCGGTGCTCTTGTTGAAGAACAAGACACACGGCCGTGCGCTCTCATGGCACGGCCGTGAGTCTTTGTTTTTCTAGATGCACACCCGTGTGCACGGCCAGAAAACACACATGCACGCTTGTGTGTCCGCAGACGCACACCCGTGCATGCGCTTTCAGTGAAAAGTTTTCAGAATTCCAGTAGCTTGCATGGCCAGACACACGACCAGCGCAAGACCCCGTGCGTCCAGGCTCACGCCTGTGCACCTTTTCCTGCACGCCCGTGCACCTGTAGATTTTCAGAAAAAGAATTAAAAATGAGAAATTAAGTATATGCATTCAGATTAAAGATATAAATACTTCAAATAAGCATCAGGTAAGCACGAATTCAGATAATAAGCTGCATATGCATATCATGGCATGACATGTAGCTTCAGAAAAGATCAAGGGATCTGAATCCAGTAGTATTTAGTATTCAGTATTCAGAGCCCGATGTACGGGTGAGAGCATTAGGTGGAACACGAGGGGGCATCTGTGGGATTCAGCCTTCTGACACTAGTCAGAACGCTCAGTAGTATTTCAGATCCAGTTTCTGACACCAGTCAAAATATTCAGTAGCATTCATATTTTACCATCTGACACTAGTCAGATTGGGCAGTAGTATTTAGATTCAACTTTCTAGCCAGTAGCTGGACTATTCACCCCACATGGCCAGGATGTCGAATCCCTGTGTCCACTAGTCTGATCAGCACAGCAGGTACCTTCGGGTACATTCAGATAGAGTTATTCAGATGCATACATCCATGAGATTTTTCAGTAGCATGACATGACATACACATCATGACATGAATAATAATGACATCAGTATATAATGAGAATGAGATTCAGATAACAGCTTTCAGATATCAGCAAGCACATAGATGTATGAATAGGGCCGAGGCCCAGGTATGTTTGATTATTGTGTTTGTTTGTGCTTGCTTGGGTTTTGAGGGAAGTAAGGAGTGCTTACTGGGTGATCTTTATCACTCATCCTCCTCCTTCTTCCATCCCTTTCAAGTGGTTCGTGCTGTTTCCGAGGAGCGGTTGGATCGAGGCTGATAGGAGAGGGCCTACACTGCGATCTCAGTTGTATGTATATCAGTTTTGGACCTGTGTGGTCATGTATGTAAATGTTTATGTATCCAGATGTTTAGAAACAGTATATATATGTATGAAAAAGGCCAATGGGCCCATTGTACATAACAACATGTATATTTCAGTGATGTATTCTAGTTTCAGCTTCCGTATTTGTACTCTGAATGTATAGCAGGTTTCAGGAAGTTTTGATTTATTTTCGTAGGATTCCTGTCGCGGGTACCCATATTTTCAGATTATTAATAAATAGCTCCCCATAGCGTTATTCAGCAGCAGGGCTACTTGTGGCGGCGGGTCCTACAGGCTTGGCAACAGACAACATGCTTTGGCTTGCATGCTTTATCTATTATTTTGTTTTATACATATCTGTATATATGACACTATCATGAGTTATTGTGCGAATAACATTTTTAGAAATGAAAAGCCTAGGATTTTTAAGTGAAATCATTATTTTCTTAATATTATTACAGTATTTCTTATTTTAGCTTTTGCATTGAAAATTTTAAATTTTGCAGTAGCTTTTATTGTAAAGATCCTCACTAAAGGTATAATATTAGTATGATAATTATCATAAATAGTAGTGCACAGTAGCTTATGGTGGGGGTCGCTACAGTTATTGGTATCAAAGGATGTTCTAAGCTATCAAGTAAAATTTGAAACATATTTTCAGAAAATAAGTTTTCAAATGCTTTGTTTTTCTTTCATAAGCTAAAGCCAACATGCCCTAATAGCCATGGTCTACATCTTCTCAGTGTAAGTATAATAATATGAAGTTTAGTATGTTTTTAAATATTAACCTTTGTGTTGTGATGTTATAGATAGAAAGACCCTTTTACCCCCATTGTTAAGGAAAAGAGTAATGCCTTTGTTAGACCTATGAGTTCGAATGATTGTAGGAGATCTCAACACTGCCAGGTATCCCTTAGGCCTAAGGATATCTGAGAGATTTTCAGGAAAATGTTGAGAAAGGGGTATTAGCCGATAGTCAAAGCAAAGGTTTCTAAGCCAGTGAGATAGAAAGCCTGCCAGGGGCTAGTTTGAGATCAGTTTGGTTAAAGAGGACAGGGTATGTTAGAGATGGTCAGAGAAACCTATCAAATACTTGAGTTTGGTCATCAAAGAGAGCCAAGTTTTGGGATAGATATAGCTGGTACTAGTGGTTTTGACAGGGTGCATCCTATTGTTAGTTTTCCTAGTACTCATAAGCTATCTAAGTTTAGTGGTTCTAGGGATCCAAGTGTGGTAGATGAATGGATTGAATTAGTAGAGAGTGTTATAGGTTTGTTTACTATGTCATATAGAGAGAGAGAGTCTAATGTGCTACTTTTATGTTAAGAGGTGATGTAAAGGTATGGTAAAACCTCGTGAGGACATTAGTAGATAAGGAGAGTTTGTCTTGGGTTGAGTTTCAAAGGTTGTTTGAGGAAGAGTATCGTAATATAGATATGGTACATGTCAGAGCCTAGGAGTTTATTGAGTTGACTCAAGCGACTAGTTCAGTTAGAGATTATGCCACCAGATCTAATACATTAGCAATGTTTGTTCCTAGAGTGGTAGATTTTGAGCTAATCAAAGTACAAAAGTTCATTAACGATTTACATCCAGCCATTGCTTGCAATATGATGACAAGTTCTTTTCCTCTATAGAGATTCAATTAAGCTTTAAAGAGAGCTTTAAGGTCTGAGGTTTACTTGTAGAGGATCAGTATCTTTTCTAAATCAGTAAAGAGGGTTTTAAAGAAAGTTGGAGTCGAGGTAAGAAACCAATGCAATAAAGAAAACCTTTCAAGGGAAAGAGAAAATATAATTGCCCTTATATAAGATTTGTGGAAAAAGACATCCAAGAGAGTGTCTTGGTATAGAGTGTCTGAGTGCCCATCAGAAGGGCAAGAGCTAGGCTATCAGTTGGTGGAGTTGGGCCAAGAAGAGGTGTTAGAGGTCCAGTTGGTAGAGGTAGTAGAGCATTTAAAATGGGTGCTAGAGTGCCTAAAGGAGGTATTAGTACACCAGGAGGTAAAGGCAGAGCTAGGGTCTTTGCAGTGAGGTGAGATTAGGTTGAGATGACTCTCTATGCTATTACAAGTCAGTTGGTTTTCTTTGATACTCCTTTATATGTGTTGATAGATTGTGGTACCATATATAGTTTTACATCCAGAAGGATGATAGAGAGATTAGGGTTGATCCTTAATACGATAGCGAGGAGTATTTGTATAGAGATATCTAATGGGGGTATGATAGTGAGCGATTGGGTACTAAAAGACTCGGAGGTAGTTATCATGAAAAGGACTATGAGGATAAATCTGATCATGTTAGAGTTGGTTGATTTCAATATGATCTTAGATATGAATTTCTTGAGTCGTTACGGGATAGAGATAGATTGTAAAAAGAAAAAAGTTAGACTACAGTTAGACCTTGATCAGTTTGTTTTTGGTGAGGGTAAAATAGAGACCATGCTTATTTCTTATTTACAGGAGAGAAGATTATTAAGTAAAAGATGTGTAGGATTTTTGGCCAATGTAGCATATAGGAGTTTAGTTTGGTCAAGTATAGAGGATGTGTTTGTAGTTAGAGAATTTACAGATGTTTTCCTTAAGGAGTTACCGGGTTTGCCTCTAGCGTGAGAGTTAGAGTTTTGTATTGAGTTACTTGTCGGTACAACTTTTATTTCTAAAGCTATGTATCAGATTGTGGTGATGTCTTTTGGGTTGACGAATGACCCTGTAGTGTTTATAGATTTGATGAACCAGATTTTTCAAGATTGTCTAGATAGATTCATTGTTGTATTTATCGATGACATCTTGGTTTACTTGAGAAGTGTAGAGGAGCATAAAAAGTATTTGAGATTCGTAAAACTGGTACTAGCAGTTCTGACAAGTTGTATATGATCTATAGTTTACCTTGGACTCATAAGGTATCTAAGTTTAGTAGTTCTAAGGATTCAAGTGTGGTAGATGAATGAATTGAATCAGTAGAAAGTGTTATGGGTTTGTTCACTATGTTAGATAGAGAAAGAGTCTGGTATCTTTTATAAATTAATAGAGAGGGTTCTAGAGAAAGGTGGAGATCAAGGTAAGAAACTAACGCAGTCAAGGAAAACTTTTAAGGGAAAGAGACAGAGAGTAGAATTGCCCTTGTGTAGGATTTGTGGTAAGAGACATCCAGGAGAGTGCCTTATTAGTTAGGATGTATGTTTCAGATGTCGATAGATTAGACATAGAGTGTTTGAGTACCCTACTAGAGGGGCCAGTACTGGGCCATTAGTTAGTAGAGTTAGGCCAAGTAGAGGTATTGGAGGTCTAGTTGGCAGAGGTAGTAGAGCTTTTAGAGTGGGTGCTGGAGTGCCTAGATGAGGTATCAGTACACTAGGAGGCGAAAGGAGAGCTAAGGTCTTTGTAGTGAGGCGAGATCAGACTGAGATAACTCCCCATGTTATTACAGGTCAATTGGTTTTCTTTGATACTTTTTTATATGTGTTGATAGATTATGGTGCCATACATAGTTTTGTATCCAGATTGGTGATAGAGAGATTAGGGTTGATCCCTCGTGTGGTAGAGAGGAGTATTTGTGTAAAGATGCTTGATAGGGGTGTGATAGTGAGCTATCAGGTATTGGGAGACCAAAAGGTAGTTATCATAGGAAAGACTTTGAGGATATATCTGATCATGTTAAAGTTGGCTGATTTTAATATGATCTTGGCATGGTTTCTTGAGTTATTACGGGGTAGAGATAGATTGTAAGAGGAAAAATTTAGATTGCAGTTAGACCCTGATCAGTTTGTTTTTGGTAAGGGTAAAGTAGAGGCTATACTTATTTCTTGTTTACAGGCGAGAAGATTGTTATGTAAAAGATGTGTAGGATACTTGGCCAATGTAGTATATAAGAGTTCAGTTGGGTCAAGTATAGAGGATATGCCTGTAATTAGAGAATTTCCAAATGTTTCCCTGAGGAGTTACCAAGTTTGCCTTTAGAGCTAGAGTTAGAGTTTTGTATTGAGTTGCTTCTAGGTACGACTCTTATTTCTAGGGCTCCGTATCAGATGGCTCCAACTGAGCTTTAAGAGTTGAAGAAACAACTTCAAGAGTTGATTAATAAGAGGTTTATTCGGTCAAGTTGTTCACCATGGGGTGTTCTTATTTTGTTTGTGAAGAAGAATGATGGATCCTTGAGAATGCTTATAAACTATAGAAAGTTGAATAAAGTGACAGTTAAGAATAAGTATCCTTTGCCTCAAATAGATGATTTGTTTGGTCAGATGAGCGAAGCTGTAGTGTTTTCTAAGATAGACTTGAGATATAGGTATCATCAAGTAAGAGTAGTAGAGAGTGATGTACTTAAGACTACTTTCAAGACGAGGTATGACCACTATCAGTTTGTGGTAATGCCTTTTGGATTGACAAATGCTCCTACAGTGTTTATGGATTTGATGAATCGAGTTTTTCAAGATTGTTTAGATAGATTCGTGGTTGTATCTATCGACGACATCTTAGTTTACTTAAGGAGTATGGAGAAGCATGAAGAGCACTTAAGATTCGTCCTTCAGAGGTTAAGAGACAAATAACTTTATGCAAAGTTTGATAAGTGTAAGTTTTGGTTGAGCAACATGTCTTTCCTTGGACATGGTTTCTATAGTCGATATATTAGTGGATTCTAGCAAGGTCGAGGTGATTCTAAGTTGGCTAAAACTAAGGACTGTTAGAGAAGTGAGGAGTTTCCTTGGATTAGCAAGGTATTACAAGAGGTTCATTGAGGGCTTTTCTAGTATAGCTAAGTTGTTAACTACTTCGACTCGAAGTGAGACACCGTTTGTGTGGACCAAGGAGTGTAAAGCTTAGTTTCAAGAGTTAAAATAGAGGTTGATGAGTGTTCTAGTGTTGGCATTGCCTAAGAGGGTATTGATTATGATATCTACATAGATGCTTCCCATTAGGGGATTGGAATAGTATTGATGTAGTATAGTAGGGTGATTGTCTATGCCTCTAGGCAATTGAACGATTATGAGTTAAGATACCTACTTATGACTTGGAGTTAGTTGTCGTGGTTTTGGCACATTACCTTTATAGTGTGAAATGTTGCATCTATTCTGATCACAAGAGTTTGAAGTATTTCTTCACCCAGTGAGAGTTAAATATGAGACAAAAGGAGATGGTTGAAACTGGTGAAAGATTATGATTGTGAGATCAGATATTACCCAGGTAAAGCTAATATGGTAGCTGATGCTTTGAACAAAAGAGTAGTTTTATCCATGATTACAACTCAGAGAGAGTTACAACATGAGATTACTAGAAATGAGATTGAGATAGAGATAATAATAATTAAGTTCTCCAAACTTCAGATAGTGTTTTCTTTATTTGATGACATCAAGATTTCCCAAAGGGCCGACTTATTGGTTTAGTGTATGGTTCAAAAGGTCTTTAAGGGTATAGTACTAGATTTTGAGGTTAAAGATGTGATTTTGAGGTTTAGAGATAGAGTTTGTGTACTAGAGGATACAAAGTTGAGATAGAGGATTTTTTTAGAAGCTTATGATACAGTATATTCAACACATCCAAGTAGCACAAAGATGTATTAGGATCTCAAGAAAATGTTTTGGTGGTCTAGTATGAGGCAAGACATTGCAGATTATATGGCTAGATGTTTGGTTTGTCAGCAGGTCAAGGAAGAGCATCAAAGACCTTTCGGTTTACTTAAGCCTTTGAAGATTCTTGAGTGGAAATGGGATAGTATATCTATGGACTTTATATCAGGACTCTCTAGAGTGTAGCATAGACTTAACAGTATCTGGGTTATAGTGGACAGATTGAGTAAGTTTGCTCACTTCTTGCCACTTAAAGATGATGTGAGTACTAATCAGTTAGGTCATTTGTATGTCAGAGAGATTGTCAGACTACATAGGGTTCCTAAAGACATTAATTCAGACAGAGACTCAGGAATTTTGTCCGCCTTTTAGTGTAGTTTATAGAGAGCTTTAGGGATTAGACTTTATTTTAGTTCAGCTTACCACTCGTAGACAGATGGTCAGACTATTAATCATATTTTAGAGGATATGTTAAGGGTTTATTGTGTGGACTTTCAAGTTAATTGGGTTGAGCTATTACCACTGATGGAATTTGCCTATAATAACAATCATCAGTTCACAATTCAAATGGCACCTTAATTTCACAACAATTATCATAAAAACATGCTAAAGTATCACGTAGCTACAAATCACAACATTATAGATCCAAGGAGAAAAAAACATGAAACACTACTTAAAGGCTTATAGATGCTCACTCTCTCACTAGCTTTTCTTTCTAACTTAAGTCATGGCTCAGATGGAATCCTTTCTCCCTCTATCCTCTAGAATGGCCCTTTTAGAATACTCAAGAAGAACTAAATGAAAATATGAGAAAAATCAAACTAAATCATGCTTAATATAGTCGAACCAAAATGTGCTCATGCATGATCATGTATTCTTAAGACATACGATCGTCTATGATAAACATTTAAAATTTCTATGCTTTTCTATATTGTACATGTGGAAATCTCTAGAAATGTAACATCCCAAGTTAGAAAAGCCCTTAGGGGTAGAGTTTTAGGGTTAGAAATAGAATTCAGGAATAGATTGGGAGTCTAGAAGAGTTCAGAGGTGAGTTAGTAAGTTTTCCAGAGCTGTGTGACCTTCGTATGATTCATTTAGGAAGGTTTCAATCATGCGAAGCATAGGAAATAAATTATATTCATTTTCCCTTGGTGCACGGTTGGCAACACGGCCTACATACGGTCCCGTGTGCTTGGGCACACGCCCGTGTGTCCTTGCCCAACACGGCCGTGTGAGCGCATACACACCCATGTGTCTTCTTTGCACGCCCGTGCACTCAGTAGATTTTCTAGAAAATGTAGAAAATGAGATATAAAGGTTTGGTAATCCATCCAAAGGCTAATAATCACCAGATAAACCAGTATTCAAATAAGAAATGCAACATATGCATACCATAGCATAGCATGTAGCCTAAAAGAGGATCTAGCCGAATTTAGTAATTTTCAGCACTCAGAACCCGATGTACGGGTTACAGTTTTGGGTGAACTCGAGGGGGCATCTGTGGGATCTAGCTTTCTGACACCAGTCAGATTGTCCAACACTTTTCATTCAGCTTTCTAACTAGTAGCTAGAATGTTCAGCCCACTTGGCCAGGATGCTGAATCCCTGTGTTCATCAGCCTGATCAGCACAGCAGGTACCTTCGGGTACATATACATTATTCAGATACATGCATCATTAGCTATTTCAGATGTCATACCATGTCATGCATTATATGAAGTGGTAAATAATGAGAAACAAATAACCAGTAATCAGATTCAGCACCAACAAGCGACTAAATGTATGAATAGGGCCGAGGCCAGGTATGTGTGTTTTGTTTGTTGCTTGCTTGGGTGAGGGAGGTAAGGAATGCTTACTAGGTGATCTTTATCACTCATCCCTTCCCTTCTTCCTTCATTTTCAAGTTTTGTTGCTGCTGGCGAGGAGCGGGTGGACTGAGGCTTGCAAGAGGGGACCCTACATACACTTTCCAACATATACTTTATTTTCAGTTTTGGACCTGATGGGTCTTGTACTTGAATGTAAATGTAATCAGATGTACAGAACATTATATATATATATATATATATGAAAAAGGCTAGTTTGGGCCCATTGTATATTTGTATCAGTTTCAGTTTTAGCTTCCGCTTAATGTACAGTAGTAGTAGTTTTATTTTCATAGGATTCCCGTCGTGGGTACCCAATTTCCAGTTTAATAAATAAAGAACAGTAATTTTCAGCAGTAGGGGTACTCGTGGCGGTAGGTCCTACATTGTTGGCATCAGAGCGTGTTCTTTGTGCCATTTCAGTAGATATCAGAGTTGTAAGTGTGTGGTGCCTATTTTCTCTCCTTCGTAGCCATCGTCCAGACCTTCCTCATTGCACAGTCAAGTATTCCTTTCCAGCTTTGATGTGCTTTATGTTTCTAACCCTGTTTGCTTGTGATGTTATAGGTAGAGAAGAATATGTACCTAGATACATAGATGAGGCCAGTAGTAGTAGTCCTCTTGTCCGCCCTATGAGTGTGAGTGATAGACGGCGATCTCAAGGTACCTCCCATGTCTCCATCAGGCCAGAACAGTTAAGGGAAATGATTGGGGAAGTTGTTAGAGAGAGTTTACAGCAGGCTGGTGTGGGTAATGTGTAAGAGCCAGCCAAGGTTGATCCCCCACAGTATGAGACCTACCAAACTTCAAGAAGAAGACAATCTCAACCACAGTCTCAACCACAGCCATGGTACTATTCACAGCCTCAATCAGTCAGAGAGGGTTATCAGTTTCAGCCTCAGCCAGTTAGAAAGAGATATCAGTTTCCAGCTGGATTTACAGAGTACAGCCAGGTTATGAGTACAGAGACAGCTGGCACCCGTTCATTAGAGAGGCTGCATCCTATCTATCATCTGCTAGGGTTCTTCCATCCTTCAAAATTCAGTGGGTCCAAGGATCCAGCAGTGGTAGAGCAGTGGATAGAGTCAGTGGAGAGTGTGATGAGACTCTATACACTGTCAGAGTAGGAAAAAGTCAAATATTTGGTGTTCCTTTTGAGAGGGGATGCCAAGGTTTGGTGAGGCCTAGCCAAGGCTACCATCAATGAGGAGCAGCTTACCTAGACAGAGTTCAGACTACTATTCGACGCAGAGTACAAGAGCACGGAGATGCTCTATGCCAATGCCCAGGAGTTTATTGACTTGACTCAGGGGCCCAGTTCAGTGAAGGAATATGCCACCAAGTTCAATGTCTTGACGTGGTTTGTCCCTAGTTTGGCTGGGACCGAGATGGGGTGAGTGCAGAAGTTCATTTATGGCTTGCACCCTACAATAGCCAAGGATGTCATGACTGAGTAGATCCTCCCCAGCAGTTCAGTGATGCTTTGGGAAGAGCGTTCAGATAAGAGGCAGGCTTATTGAGGATGGTTGTTATGAGCAGAGCAGCCGAGAGGATAGATGACAGAGATAAGGGCAAGAGGCCAATGTCGGCCAAGAGATCAATCAGGGGTGTCTAGAGACAAAAGACTGCACCACAGTTTACATTGCCTCAGTGTACCAGATACGGCAAGTGACATTCTAGAGAGTGCCTTGCCGATCAGATTGTGTGCTACTTGTGCCGTCAGCCAGGGCACAGGATGGTAGAGTACCCAACCAAAGGTGGAGCTGATGTTAGGCCCATTAGAGGTGGAGATGGTCAGCACAGAGGCAGAGAAGGACCACCCAGAGGCAGAGTTGGAGCAAAGAGGGGTGGAGCAGACTTTCCCAGACCCAGAGTTAGAGCACCTGGGGGAGGTGTTGGTACTTCAGAAGGTGGTGGCGGTAGAGCCAGAGTGTATACTGTTCGCCAGGAGCAGGTAGATGCCATACCCTATACAGTCACTGGTCAGTTGCCAGATGAGTTACCAGGGCTACCTCCAAACTGGGAGTTAGAGTTCAGTGTCGAGCTTCTCCCTAGTACGGCTCCAATCTCCAAGGCTCTGTACCAGATGGCTTCAGCTGAACTCCAAGAGTTGAAGAAGCAGTTGCAGGAGCTGGTTGATAAGAAATTCATCAGACCGAGCTGTTCACCGTGGGAGCTCCAATACTATTTGTTAAGAAGAAAGATGGGTCAATACGGATGTGTATTGACTACAGGGAGCTGAACAGGGTGACAGTGAAGAATAAGTATCCCCTACCAAGGATTGACGACCTCTTTGATCAGTTGAGAGGTGCAGCGGTTTTCTTCAAGATCGACTTGAGATCTGGCTATTATCAAGTCAGAGTAGCAGAGAGAGATGTCCCCAAGATAGCATTCAGGACTCGTTATAGGCATTACGAGTTTGTGGTCATGCCATTTGGGTTGACCAATGCCCCGACTATCTTCATGGATCTAATGAACCAGGTATTTCATGACTGCCCTGACCGGTTCGTAGTGGTATTCATAGATGACATTCTGGTTTATTCCAGAAGTGTAGCAGAACACAAGGAGCATCTTAGACTTGTGCTTCAGAGGCTGAGAGACCAGTATTTGCTCGCCAAGTTCTCCAAGTGTGAATTTTGGCTCGACAGAGTGGCGTTCTTAGGCCACATGGTGTCAGCAGAGGGTATTTCAGTGGACCCCAGCAAAGTGGAAGCGATTCTGAGTTGGCCAAGGCCAAAGACAGTAAAAGAAGTCAAGAGCTTCCTTGGGTTAACAGGCTACTACCGGAGGTTCATTGAGGGGTTCTCTAGCCTAGTGAGGCCTCTCACTACCTTGACTAGGAAAGAGACTCCATTTGTGTGGTCAGAGGAGTGCGAGGCACGATTTCTGGAGCTTAAGCAGAGGTTGACCAGTGCTCTAGTTTTGGTACTACCCCAGGAGGGGGTAGAGTTTGACATTTATACAGATGCATCCCATCAGGGGATTGGAGCAGTTCTGATGCAGAATAGTAGGGTAATTGCCTACGCCTCTAGGCAATTGCGAGATCATGAGTTGAGGTACCCTACCCACGACTTAGAGCTTGCAGCAGTCGTGTTTGCCTTGAAGATTTGGGGACACTACCTTTATGGAGTCAGATGCAGTATATATTCAAACCATAAAAGTCTGAATTATTTCTTCACCCAGAAGGAGCTCAACATGAGACAGAGGAGATGGTTAGAGCTGGTGAAGGACTATGATTGCGACATCAGATACCACCCAAGTAGAGCCAATGTGGTGGCTGACGCTTTGAGTAGACGAGTGGCTCTATCTAGCCTATCAGTTCAGAGAGAGCTGCAACATGAGTTGGTCATAGAGCAGATTGAGATTATGTTTGCAGGCTTCTCCAGACTGCGTATCAGATCTTCCCTGTATGATGAGATCAGAAAGTGCCAAATATCAGATGAGTGGACTCAGAGTATGCTTCAGAGGATATCAAAGAGAGCAGTGCTAGACTTTGAGTTCAAAGATGGGATCTTGAGGTTCAGAGATAGAGTCTGTGTGCCCTAGAGTTCAGAGCTGAGACAGAGGATTTTGGCAGAGGTGCACAGTGCGGTGTATTCAGTACACCCAGGCAACACGAAAATGTATCAAGACCTCAAGAAAAGTTTTTGGTGGTCAGGGATGAAGAAGGACATAGCAGACTTCATCTCCAGGTGTCTGGTATGTCAGCAAGTGAAGACAGAACACCAGAACCCCTCAGGATTACTTCATCCCTTGAGTATTCCTGAGTGGAAGTGGGATGACATCTCCATGGACTTCATTTCTGGTCTTCCCAGAGTCCAGAGGGGATTTGACAACATTTGGGTGATAGTTGATCGGCTTAACAAGTCTGCTTATTTCCTGCCAATCAGACTGGGCATGTCTATAGAGCAGCTAGCCGAACTCTACATTAGAGAGGTGGTTAGACTCCACGACGTTCTCAGGACGATAGTGTCAGACAGAGACTCCAGATTTTTGTCAGCCTTCTAGAGGTCTCTGCAGAGAGCATTGGGAACCAAACTGCAGTTTAGCTCAGCATATCACCCTCAGACAGATGGCCATACTGAGAGGGTGAATAAGATATTAAAAGACATGCTGAGAGGCTGTTGTATGGACTTCCAAACCGATTGGGCAGAGTTGATTCCTCTAATGGAGTTCGTCTATAATAACAATTATCAGACGACCATTCAAATGGCTCCATTTGAGGCGTTGTCTGGTCAGAAGTGCAGATTCCCTCTCCATTGGGATGAGATTGGAGAGATGGATTCTTTAGAGGTAGCAGTGGGACCAGAGACGACTCAGAGGATGATTAAGCAAGTCAAGATCATCAGGCAGAGGATGAGACAGGCTCAGGATCGACAGAAGAGTTATGCTGATCTATGATGCAGAGAGATAGAGTTTTCAATGGGCGATAAGGTGTTTCTGAGAATTGCTCCCTACAAGCAAGTTCTTAGATTTGGTAAAAAGGGAAAGTTAGTGCCCAGATTTATTAGTCCTTACGAGGTACTTGAGAGAGTAGGGACAGTCGCCTACAGATTAGTAACTCCAACCAGCATGGACAGAATCCACAATGTCTTTCATGTGTCTCAGTTGAGGAAGTATGTAGGAGATTCTTTTCATGTACTCCAGTTTTTAGACGTGGATTTGGCAGAATACCTCAGCTATCAAGAGCTTCCTGTGCATATTCTGGACTACAGAGTCAAAGTTTTATGGTCAAGGTTTTGTGGCGCAGCCAGCGTGTAGAAGAAACCACTTGGGAGGTAGAGTCTAAGATCAGGGATAGGTTCCTAAAGTTGTTCAGATAAATTCTGGGGTCAGAATTTTTATAAGGGGGGAGGAATGTAACATCCTAGGTTAGAAAAGCCCTTAAGGGTAGCGTTTTGGGGTTAGAAATAGAATTCAGGAATAGATTGGGAGTCTAAAAGAGTTAGGGGTGAGTTAGTAAGTTTTCCAGAATTGTGTGGCTTTCGTATGATTCCTTTAGGGAGGTTTCAATCATGTGAAGTGCGGGAAATGAATTATATTCATTTTCCCTTGGTGCACTCCCTTGTACTTACCCTGCACACCCATGCATGTGGGTAGAAAAAGAGAGGCGAGAGTTAATGCTTTCTCACCCAGCCATTTTATCATTTCAACCAAATTTTCTTCTTCATTTTTCAGCAGCTCCCAGCCCTAGATGAGAGATTCAGCTTCCAGCGACTCCCAATCCAGCTAGAGAGCAGAAAGATTAGCTTGAGTTAGAGATTTCCAACAGCCATGTCAAGAGGTAAGTGTTCTCTCACTTCTTTCTTGAGTTCCCATCATGTTGTGTTGACTGTGAATGCTTGGAAATGTTTGCCCACGTTTCCGGCATATTATGAGATGTTTGCATGTTGATTTGTGATGTTGAGTTGATGATTATATGATGATTTCCACCCAGAATGCATGCTTGCTTGTTTCTGTGTGCGTAGTGAGAGAAATATGGGATGTTTATGGTGGATTCAGTAGTATTGGATGGATGATGAAATTGATGATGAATATGTGTATATTGAAGTGCCATTAAAGTGTGTTTAAGTTTGATTTCAATTTGGATGAGGAATGGTTTGGTTTCCTATAGTTTCAGGCGAGCCATGTCTGAGTAGAACAAGACGTACGCCTGTGTGCTTGCAAGAGCACGCCTGTGTGCCCTTGTTTCTGCAAGGACACGACCGTGTGCACGAAGTGCACATGGTCTGAAATGCAGGGACATGACCATGTGTCCTGAGGGGCACGGTCGTGTGTCCCTTCTTTGCATAAAATGGCTATAAAATTCTAGTAGCTTGCATCGTTAGTAGCATGGCCTGCGCACGGTCCCGTGTGCCTGGGCACATGCCCGTGTGTCCTTGCCCAGCACGGCCGTGTGTCTTCTTTGCGCGCTCGTGCGCTCAACAGATTTTCTAGAAAATGCAAAAAATGAGATATAAAGGTTTGGTAATCCATCCAAAGGCTAATAATCACCAGATAAACCAGTATTCAGATAAGAAATGCAGCATATGCATACCATAGTATAGCATGTAGTCTGAAAGAGGATATAGGGATCCAAATTCAGTAGTTTTCAGCACTCAAAACCTGATGTACTGGTTATAGTTTTGGGTGAACTCGAGGGGGCATCTATGGGATCCAGCTTTCTGACACCAGTCAGATTGTCCAGCACTTATCATTCAGCTTTCTAGCCAGTAGCTAGAATGTTCAGCCCACTTAGCCAGGATGCTGAATCCTTGTATTCATCAGTCTGATCAATACAGTAGGTACCTTTGGGTACATATAGATTATTCAGATATATGCATCATCACCTATTTCAGATGTCATACCATGTCATGCATTATATGAAGTGGTAAATAATGAGAAACAGAAAACCAGTAATCAGATTCAGCACCAGCAAGCGACTAGATGTATGAATAGGGCCGAGGCCAGGTATGTGTGTTTTGTTTGTTGCTTGCTTGGGTGAGGGAGGTAAGGAATGCTTACTGGGTGATCTTTATCACTCATCCTTTCACTTCTTCCTTCCTTTTCAGGTTTTGTTGCTGCTGGCGAGGAGCGAGTGGACTGAGGCTTGCAAGAGGGGACCCCACACACACTTTCTAGCATGTACTTTATTTTCAGTTTTGGACCTGATGGGTCTTATACTTGAATGTAAATGTAATCAGATGTACAGAACATTATATATATATATATGAAAAAGGCCAGTTTGCGCCTATTGTATATTTGTATCAGTTTCAGTTTCAGCTTCCGCTTAATGTACAGTAGTAGTAGTTTTATTTTCGTAGGATTCCCGTCGTGGATACCTAATTTCCAATTTAATAAATAAAAGAACAGTAATTTTCAGCAGAAGGGGTACTCGTGGCGGCGGGTCCTATAAGAAGTGACATGTGTATGAGCCAAGTAAAGCTCGTAAATGACTATTTTACCTTTAAACTCACTCAATTTGAATTCTTACCCTAAAATCTCACTTTTCTCACCAATTTTCATCATCAAATGACCTTTCTAATCTCATTAGATGTATGGTCATGCACCATTAAGCTGCACAATTGTATCCAGTCTAAATTTCATAACATGTGAAATTAACTCACTCATAACCGTGACTCACTAACTCATGTTTGTGCCACCATATTAGGCTCTTTTAACGTTTCAAGTGATCGTGCATGCATAAAATGTACGATTATAATACTAGAGATATGAGTCTATAGTCATGTGTCTCTCATATGCAAGGTCATATGTCGTGCTCTACCATGATAGGTCACAACCAAACAGCCATAGATCCATATCAACTTAATATTAAATCCTTATAACAACATGTATCATCAATATAGAATCATTATAACATTAAACGCACATGGAATCATATCAATTCAAACTCAACATCATGTAAATTTTATCACCTTTGAATATCAAATTGCATAGCCACCATTATGATGCCTATCTCCTCCATATATTGTCAAAGCATGTTTCTAACCATTTCACAACCATCAAATCATCATTGTAGTATTACATTTCATTAAAATAAAAATACCCAAGGAAGAAATTGGACCTTAGGTTGTAGCTTCCAGCAAAGCAAGATCAATAAATAAACATTTCTTGAAGATAATCGAGATCTAACACCTTTCATATGTGATTTACACCTTCTTGTGTTTAAATTCCCAATCAAACATGTTAATCATTTATTGTTATCATCAATATCATTTACATACTCAATCAAACAATAGATCCAAACAATATAGATCAAATCATGCCATAAAAGCTAAAAAAGTACTTACCCTAAGGCTAGTTCATATGTTTTCCCTCTCTTCAAGCTATGCTTTAATCATCAACATCTTATCGATAATCACCAAATCTCCCTCAACTCTTTAGATCTCATTCTTTGAAAGCCCTTACCAATTAGATTTGAAACTTATGAAATAACATGCATGAGTTGCTTTATACAGGGCACGTGAAAATAAAAACATGAACAATCATGCGCACGATAGTATACGGTTGTGTATAACGAGAATTCAAAATTCTCATGCCATTTTACACTACACCCTATGGCAGCCTTCTAAGTTGACATGTGTACAATCCAAATAAAGCTTCTAATGATTAAAATACCGCTAAGTGCAATTTAAACTAATTAAAAGCCATAAAAACCTCAATTTCCACTTAGTCTCACCTATTTAACCCTTAAATTGAACTCGAGTCATCAGAATATTTTAGTCCACATTCAACATTTCAATATCCAACATCAAATGTCTCACTACCTATACAACTTCAATCAAGTAAATGTAGGTTAATGAAGTTTAAGTTCAACCTAAATGACACTTAACTTACTTGAAATAAAATTGAAGGAAAGGACATGCAAGCTTAAAGGATCAAGATTTGTTAACTTGAATGTTAAACCAAGAAAAAAAATTCCACCAATTTGTCTCTTGAATTCACTAACTTGATTCTCACTACCAATTCCTTCTTGCAAAGAAATTTGGATAAAAGATAAGATTGAACACAATAATTAACCAAGTTTTAAGTTCAAAGGAAAGCAAAGCCTTTTCAATTTCAATTAGTCAAAGTTTACAAAGTCTTACAATGAAAGATAAGCATTTATATAAGCATTATAGACCATGGTTAACTACTAACCCTAATTTATTAAAATTTATTACAAATTGTATCAACTAAACTAAAATGATAATGACTAAAATGAACAAGATAATTAAATTCACCTAACACTAATTGTAATACATAATTAAATAGAGCAAGTAAACACTGAAGTTAGATTGCATGTATTCTTCTTGTTCTTCACCATAGTTCTCCATGATCTTGGACAACTTTAAACTTGATCTTATCTTGCTTATTTGTCCTTGAATTGACGATTATTACTTCAAAAGATTTGTAGTAGGGCTAAGTGGACATAGAAGGCTGCTTTACACTTGTTGAAATGAAAGTTGGATCACACATCACATGATTCCTTAACATTGTATGATATGCTCCAAGATGAAACTACTATAATGGCCATTAATGTCACTATGGCAAGATCACCTTGTTAGTTAAACATACTTACTTTGCGGAAGCTTAAACATTCATTCTATTTTACATTATAGAAGTGTAAAGCATTTATCATTATTTACTGAAAACCTTATAAATTATTAATGCATAATAATGTTTGAAAACATATATATAAAATTGTAATAAATCTATGATAACTCAAATTGTAATACTTATAAAGTGTAACTGTACAGAAGATATCATAAAACTATACAATACGTGAATACTATATAACAACTAAACATATGATAGCTCATTCTGGGCAATCTCGTAGCACTCTTCAGTAGCTTAAATATAACCTACAAGGAAATGACTTTTGGAATGAAAGATGAGTCATTCGACAAATATTTCTTAACCTCACATTCATAATTCTATCATTTAGCATTAATATCTTATCATACTTCTTTTTTTTTTTTTTTTTTGTCTTATATTTTTTATTTGTCTTATTACTTTTATGTTATTTTTTTCTCTTGATCATGCCATGTCATGTAATTTATAATTCAAAACATGCTAAAATCCATGACTTAGTCTAAAGGCTTGCTTTCTTAAAATATATTTTCTTTCGATCTAAAGATCACATTATAAAGTCTTATAAAATATCACTGTTTTTTTTTATAAAATCATGTGTAAGCTCCTTTCTTAAAATATTCATTTTGATCAGAATGATGAGCACATAAATTCGGTACCCCAACCATATGAGTTCAACTGATGCATGATCAACATTGTCTCCTATGAGTATAGACTATGACTATGTCCTCTCTAACAAATGTTGGTTTCTTTATCTAATAGGCATGTAAATCCACACATACTCTCTCGTATCCACCCTAAAAAAATGTTAAAAACATCAAGTTACGCTTTTTTAAAAACTTATGCTTATTATGTTTTCTTAAAACATTACTGTGACATGTCATGTCAAGTGATGTTTATCATGCATTAAAGCTTAATATGTTCTTAGCAATTATTATTACAAATTTTTTCTTCTTAATAACTTTTCTTATTAGTTATCATTAATATATTTTATAAGATTTCACTTATAATTTTCTTACTAATTTCCTTATTAAATTTATGATTTTCTTTCCCATTAATCTAATCATTCTTCTAATAATTTCTTGTAATTAAGCTTACCTAATCTTGTACAAGTTTTAATTAACTTGCTATTTATTTTTTTACTAAAATTCTTGCACTCCATTGTCATGCACCATAGAGCTACACGATTGTGTCATTCTTAATTTCTGCAACTCACACGAAAATGATATATGCACATGACCATGACTCAATACCTTATGGTTGTGTCCCCAATAAGACCATATCATCACTGCTCTAGTTGTGTATAAGTAATATGCACAACCATGACACTGCAAAATGCATCCATGGTTGTGTATCTTTTAAATGCATAGTCACACATCACTTATGTTATGGTATAACCTAGCTAAACAACCATAAATCCTTGCCAATCCTCATTCAAATCGCATCCAAACTCATTCAACAACATCATATTATCAATAAAAATCAATTACACATTATGTCTTCATCAATTAACAGTAAATCACATCATCAATATCATTAAAACTTTGAGTTCAACAATTCAAGCACATAATATCCTAACCATGTTTCTAATTAATCACATCATCTCAAATTATCAAACATCACTTACTCAAGGTAGAAATCACAATAATAATGTACCTGAAATAGCACTCCATAAACATAACATAGAAAACAAAACTAAAGCATATGATTAACCTAAATCTAAATGATTAGATTCAAAACATCACAAATTATTATATCTTCCATTATTAACATGTGATCATCTTAATTTCACATTATTCAATCATCAAAACATTTTCCCATACTAATTGAACATAAATGTAGCATAAAAAACTAGAATGAAAGGTAAGAAATATATACTTCTAGGCTAGTAGATATACTTTTTCTCTCTAAGTAGATCTCTCTCCATAGATAACACCTTACCTTGCTTTTCCTCTCTGTCTCTCTTTACTCTCTGGTAGAAGCTCTCTAGAATACTTAAGAAAATTCAAATGAAATTATTCTATATCATGCCAAAATACGCTTATGCATGGTCATGTATCTTTGAGACGCATAATCGTGTATAATGAAAATTTAAAAAATTTGTACTTTTTCATGTTGTACATATGGTAACCTCTAAAGATAACATATGTACAAGCCAAATAAAGCCTCAAAATGACTAATCGACCTTTAAACTCACTTAATTCAATATCTAACCCTAATATCCTGCTTTTTTTACTAAGTTTTAACCTAATATGACGACTCTAACCTTTGGTTGTTACACTCTCCCCTCTTATAAAAAAATTTGTCCTTAGAATTACCTAAACAACTTCAGAAACCTCATTCTAAACTCTGACTCTAGCTTCCAAGTAGCCTTTTCATACCTTTGATTTCTGCATATCACCTTAACTAAACAAATCTCCTTAATTCTTAGGGTCTTAACTCTTTGGTCTAAAATTAGAATCAACCACTCTTGATAACTAAAATCCTTAGCCAAATTTAAATCTTGAACTTCAAATACATAAGACTCATCTCCCTAACATACCTATTTAATAGCAATATGTGACAAACATTATCGATTTGATCCATACATATAAGTAAGGATAACCTATAGGTAACACTTTTAACTCTCTCTAGCACCTTACAAAGACTAATGACATGAGAAGCTAACTATCCTTTTCTACCAAACCTCACTATATGCCTATAAGGAGCAACTTTCATATACACCTTATGTTCTATCTGAAACTCCATCTTCTTATGCCTCTTATCAATATAACCCTTCTGTCGATCTTAGATTTACCTCATCCAATGCCTAATCAATTGAATTTGATTAATTATCTTTTGACTCATCTTCTGATCCATCGTAACCATTAATAAATCTCTCTTATTAATCTTACCCTAGTGTAAAGGTGATCAACACCTCAAATAGAGCCATCTAAATAATTGACTAATAATTATAATTATAAGTAAACTCTATCAAAGGTAACAACTTAGCCCAACTTAACCTTTGATCCATATAGTAAGCTCTCAACATATCTTCTAGAACCTAATTATTCTTATAAGTATACCCTTCAGTCTATGGATGATACGTTATACTAAAACACAACCTGATACTCAAAGATCTCTACAAACTACCCTAGAAAGCTAATATAAATCTTGAATTTCTATCTAAGATGATAACCTTGGGAACCTCATGTAATCTGACTATCTCTATAACACACAGTTGACCCAACTAATTTGTAGACATCCCCTCTCAAATAGGTAAGAAATGTGTTGACTTACTCAATTTCTCAATAATCACCCATATACTATTATAACTATGTTGCACTTTAGAGAGACCCACTATAAGGAAATTCTCTCTAAATTTTCATATAGGCATACTTAATGGCTGTAACAAACCAAAAGGTCTCTGACGCTTTGTCTTGACTTACTAATAAGTTAAAAACCTAGCTATAAAATCTGCTATATCTCTCTTTAAGCTTGACTACCAAAAATCCATCTTGAGATCCTATTACATCGTAAAATAACTCAGATGTGCTATATAAATCACATTATAAGCCTTAACCAATATCTTTTGTCTCAACCCAACAACCTTGGAAACAAAAACTTTACCTTTACATTTCAAAATCCCACCTTTTAACTTAAACTTAGGAACCAAACCCTTTCTGATCTCCTAAACTAACCTCTGAGACTAGTTAGTTGATATTTACCTATCCTAAATGTCATCTAATAGAGTTAACATAATCTATAACTTAGAAAACCTAGTAGTCACAATCTCACTCTACCTTTTACTGATCGCTCATTGTCAATCCCTTTGAATAAAAATTCTACATGAAGTTACCTTTTTACTCAAGGTATCAATAACCATATTAGCTTTACCTGAATGATACCTAATCATATCATCATAATCCTTAACTAACTCTAACCATCTCCTTTGTCTCATATTAAGCTCCCTATGTGAAAAGAAATCGTTCAAACTCTTATGATTTGAATAAATGTTACTCCTCACTTTGTATAGATAATGCCTCCAAATCATCAAAATGAGAACAATTGTAGCTAACTTTAAGTCATGACTAGGATATATTAACTCATAATCCTTTAATTGTCTAGAGACATACACAACCACCTTACCAGCCTATATCAACACTATGTCAATCCTTTAATGAGATGCATCAACTTAAATATCTTACTTAACTCTTTCTTTAGATAATACCAATACCGAAGCACTAGTCAACCACTACTTTAACTTCTAAAATTGAGCCTCACACTCCTTAGTCCATATAAAATGAATCTTTGTCCTATTCAAAGTAGTCAAAGGCCTCAACAGACTAGATTACCCATTAATAAACCTTTGATAATAGCTAGCTAACCCAAGGAAACTCCTTACTTTTTTGGCTATTCTTGACTTCTACCAACTTAACACTACCTCAACCTTATTTAGATCAACAAAAATACCCACAATCAATACAACATGCCTTAGAAAGGTCATGCTATTCAGTCAAAACTCACTCTTAGAAAATTTGATATACAATTGTCTATCTTTCAATCTTTATACTTTTCGAGTAAACAAAAATATCATTAATAAACACTATGATAAATTAATCAAGACAATCCTTGAATACCCTATTTATCAAGTCTATAAACATTGTAAGAGCATTACCTAACCCACGACCATACCTTATCCTAAAAATAATCTGGGGTATACCCTTATTAGCTACCTGAACCTAATGATACTCAAACATTAAATCAATCTTTGAAAATGTCACTACTTCTCTTAACTAATCAAACAAGTTATTAACCTAAGGAAATAAATGTTTATTTTACACAATCACCCTAATAATTCCCTATAGTTTATGTATATCTTTATCGACCCATCCTTTTTCTTAACAAATAAAATGAAAGCATTCCAAGGTGAATAACTCAGTTTAATAAACTTCTTATCTAATAACTTGTGTAACTACTTTCAAACTCTTATAGCTCAACTAAATCCATTCAATATAGAGTCTTAGAGATAAACGTTGTACCAAGTATAAACTTAATGTTAAATTTAACATTCTCGTGGAGCCAAACTTGGAACATGTAGGCACTCCTGCTATACATTACTGTTCCTATGATTTTATAATTAATAAGAATATAATTTTATTTAAAAATGAACCTTATGCCCAATAACATACAACAGAAACACCTAAAGTTGAGCTGAAACATGACAACGAAAAACATGTGATGAATATGTATACATCTATATATATATGCCCAACAACTTTCTTTTCTATTACAAGTATGTGCGTGTTCATACAGGTGCATATACTGTATAATAGCATGCAATTAAATTGCAAAAGCATGCAATTAAAAAACTGTGAAAACATACAAATCGGAAGCATGCTACAAAACTAAAAACAAAAGCTGGATCCTAGCCAGCAGCCATCTTCTCCTCTCAGCCCTTAAAATACTGACCTACAAGAGAAAGAAAAGTAGAGAGTGAGTGATATATTCACCCAGTAAGTATTTCCCATCTTTGACCCTAAAAAATCCTCCTCATTGAGGATATCACTACAATCAAAGCATTGAAACCCATATATATACTGGAGAGAAACTGAACTAGTTCTCACAGTTAGCATTCTATTTTGGCATTCATGTTTTTTTCTATCTTTCACGTATCATCATGTGACTTTCATGTATGCTGATATTCTCTTTCTGTTATTCGTGTTTCATTACACAACAGCTTTACATTTTGAATGTTTACTATTTGTCTATGCTTATTGATTAATCATAATTGGATTAACTTTACTGTGTCTGTCATGTAAAGATAACATTCTATGATATATGCTGAAATCATATCTAGGTCTTGTCCTGTTTATTGAAAATATCTGAAAAGCTATTCTACTGAAATATTGCTATTGGATCAAAAGATCCTAAAATCATCTGAAAAGCTTATGTAAAAGCTGCTAAAACGTACTGAAAACTATAACTGAAATAACATCTGTAACTATGTTGTGCAGACTGAAGAATACAAAGATTCGACACTTTGGCCATGTGAGTTTCCTATGTAAACATGTGCTACAAACTGTATACACATGTGATGCCACTGAATCTGAACTAAAAGCTGAACGCCTCATATTAAAATACTGATCATATTATCCTAAACTGCTAACTGAGCACACCAGCATATGCCGATACATAGTGGCTAATATAGTCATATAGACCTTGATGCTGGTTCCCATAAAGGTGTGCTGAAACTCATAGGTAACCCTTCGTATTTACCCCTGAAATTAATGTTTTGCTACTTAAAACATGTATTCAGATCCTCGGATCCATTTCTGAAAACTTTGTATGGCATGTCATGTTATCTTGTAAATATGATGCATTATGTATGCTTAACTAAGCTTATTTCACTGATTTATATTAATTTCATAGCTTTTACTGTGTACTATGCTTATTGATGTTTTATTTTTCTTTTTTCTGCTTGACACACGGGCGTCCGTGTCTACGTGCATAAGCCTGGACAAGCCGTGAGCAAATCGTGTGTGTGGTCGTGCTAGGTTTTGTGATCTCTCTATATTTTCTCATTTTCTGTGCATACACGACTGTGACATGAACATGCATGATCGTGACCATGTGTTTCTAGGTCATGCATAGGTACATGAACATGATTGTGACCATGTAAAATGCAGTGTGCACGGGTGTGTGCTATGAGTACATGGTCATGCATCACACACTACATCAACATGGTCAGCTTGATCATGCTTATTCCTATCTAGTTTTCATACCAAATATAAATCAATCATTTCTCACATGTTAAACAGTTCATATACACATGCTTTTGATACTAATAACATAAATTCTCATACTCAAACATTCAAATCATCTCAAGGCATATAAACATATATATAAGACATATCCATCTCAAACATCCATGCATAATCCTCATCATCATCATTTCAAGATCATCAAACATGTAAGAAAACATCACAAGCATGCTGAGAACAATCTCATACTCATGCACAACCAACACATCACACAAAGGAAAAGAGGGAAAGAGGTAAGAAACACCTATCTTTTGCCATGCCAAGCAAGCTTTCTCCCTCAAGCAAATCTCACTCTCTAGCTAGAATGAATGGTCTTGGTTGCTGGTCTTCCCTTCTAGGGTTGCTAATCTCTAAGATTGAAAAAAGCCTTGGGTGAAAAACAAGCTAGAAAACAAGATAAAGATGACTAAAAACGAAGGCGGCTAAACATCATCATAGGCATAGGTGTGCGCCTCCCATGCATGGCTATTCATGGCAAGAAAATTACACTAATGTCATTTTCCTACGCTTGCATTCAAATCATCTCAACATGATCCATGCAAAAGCCATCTAACTTTGGAAAACATCTATTTCACCCCTGAACTCTCTCACAACCCTAGTATTCTTACCAAATCTTATTCAAACCCCAGATTAGTTACCTAAAAGACATTTCTAACTCTATGATGTTACATTATCTCCCTCTTATAAAAATTTCATCCTCAGAATTTCTTGAATAGCTCGAGAAACCTATCCCTGATCTCAAACTCTACCTTCGACGTGGACTCTTTATGCCTCTAACTTCTCTACAAAACTCTGACTAGAAGAATCTCTTTATTCTTAAGCACTTAATACTTCTATCAAGGATCTGAATTGATCTCTTTGCATAGCTCAAATCTTCAACCAATTCCAAATCTTGAATCTCAAGAACATGTGAAGAATCACTGACATACTGTATCAACTGAGACACGTGGAAGACGTCATGGAATTTGTCTATACTGGTAGGTAAAGACAATCTATAAGCAACCTGACCAACTCTCTCTAAGATTTCATAAGGGCCAATAAATCTAGAAGCCAACTTGCCCTTCTTACCAAATTTTAACATATGACGATAATAAGCTACTTTCAGAAACATTTTATCTCCTACCTCAAACTCTAACTCCTTACGTCTCAAATCTATATAGCTTTCTTGGCGATCCTAAGCCTGTTTCATTTTCAATCTGATCATTTTGATTTGCTCAATCATCTATTGTGACATCTTGGGCCCAACTATAGCTTCCACTGAATCTCTCTTTCTAATATCATCCCAATACAAGGGAGATCTGTATATTTTATCATATAGTGCCTCAAATGCAGCCATCTGAATAGTAGAATGATAATTGTTATTATATGTGAACTCCATCAATGGCAATAACTCAACCCAACTAGTCTAGAAGTCTAAGCAATATGCTTTCAACATATCTTCTAAAATCTGGTTCACCCTTTCTGTCTGACCATCTGACTGAGAATGATAAGCTAAACTGAAATGTAATCGAGTCCCTATAGTCCTTTATAAACTCTTCTAGAAAGCTAACAGAAATCTGGAGTCTCTATCTGAAACAATAACTTTGGGAACCCCATGTAGTCTCACAATCTCCTTGACATGCAGTTGACCTAATTGATTAGTGGTCATCCTGTCTCTGACAAGTAGCAAGTGTACAGATTTACTCAATCTGTCCACTATTAACCAGATGCCATTATATCCCTAACAATTGGCATCTGTTTAACACTAGGCCCACTTATATCTCTATACACAACATTAGCTAAGTAGCCAACACAACCTTTACTTAGCGTCCTCCTAGCCTGCATACATGATATCAACATAGTCTCTACTCTCCCTCTCCAAATACAAACTAATCAGGGCCTAAGTGAAGTCTAACCTTTTTCCTCTGACAATCGATCTCTACCCTATATCTCGCCAGGAAATCTATACCTAAGATCATGTCAAAATCAACTAACTTTAACATGATCAAACTATCATCAAACTCCTACCCATAACTATAATCTCCTGATCAAAAAGTAGCTGGTCACTAAACATCACTCCCCAATTTGGCATCTCTATACACAAGCTTCTCAGCCATACTAGGGGTTAACTCTAATCTTTTTACTACCCCTCTAGAAATAAAATATGCATGACACCACAATCAATCAAAACAACCAAGGAAGTATTAAGAAAGAACAATTAATTAGTCATTGTGTGTAGAGTAGCCTCTGTTTGCTCCTACCTCACTATATAAACTCTTACTCGTCCTTCACCACCACTTGATGGTCTTGTACCTCCACCTGGTGTATTTGCTCCATCATCTCAAGGAGGATCAACTTCTCTAGCTAGACCACCTTTGAAAAATCCTCCCCGACCTCTACCAAAACTAGGTCTACCTTTACTAGATCTTGCTCCGCCCTTGGCTGGGCACTCTGTAATCTTATGCCCTTGCTAACGACACTTGAAGCATACCACCTGACCAATCAGGCACTCACCACTCTACCTCCTGCCATATTTAGTGCAAACTAGCAGTTGGAATCTTGTTCTTTGTCTTTGACTTCTTTTTCCTACCTTTCTTTACTGTATAGGCCTCTTGCCTTTATCATTGTCTCTCTTAGGCTGTCTAGAAAACATACCCATCCTTTGTAGACATATCTCAGATCTGGTAACTCTCTCTAGAGCATCACTAAACCACTGAGGGGGATGGTCTCTAGTCAAAACATCTATAGTTATGGCTGGATGTAATCCAAAGATGAACTTTTGTACTCTACCAGCCTCAGTCCCTACTAAACTCGGAGCAAATCTATCCAATGCATTAAATTTGGTGGCATAATCCTTCATTGTGCTTGACCCTTACTGTAACTCAATGAACTTTTGGGCTCGAGCATAAACTATCCCTGGGCTCCTGAATTCACTCTTAAATATCCCTCTGAACTTATCCTAGGTTAAAGACTCCTCATCCACTATAGTTATCACGAGATTCTACCATAATCTCGTATCTCCTCTGAACATAAATACAACATATCTAATCTTCTCTCTGCCAAACATAGTGAATAGGCTAGTAACACTCTCAACAGCCTTAATCCACTCTTCAACTGCTATTAGATCTCTACTTCCCATAAACTTGGGAGCTTGATGAATACCTGGTAGACTATAGATGAGATGAACTCTCTTTGAACCAGTGGTACTCACTGTATTAGACCTAGAACTTTATCCTTGATACTGACCCATCTTTGGCCACTATCTACCCATTTGTTCTGGATACTTTCTTCTATCAAACGCTGGCTACCTTCTCACTGGACTCTAATAGGCTTCTTCCCTGATGGGTACATTTCTGGCAAGCATCTAATCATCACCTCTAATTGGCTACTGAGGCAATTCTCTCGTCATCTCTCTGAAAATCTCTCTAACATCTTCTGCCCTGAGGGCTCCATAGGAGGCCTGAGATCCTCTCCTCACACTTTCACTAGAAGGTCCAACTGAGGTATTATCCTCGTTCTAAGAAAATCTAGGAACATGGGTTCTCCTATATGGAGAATCACAAAGCACAAGGGTCAAGTAACTAAATTCAAACAAAACTCATACTATTATACATACTAAAAACAATGCAATTCACACACATATGTTATTTTCTATGAAAATAAATTGCATACTTCGCTCTGATACCAAAAATGTAGGCACTCTTGTTGTACATTACTGTTCCTGTGATTTTATAATTAATAAGAATATAATTTTATTTAAAAATGAACCCTATGCCCAATAACATACAATAGAAACACCTAAAGTTGAGCTGAAACATGGCAACTAAAAACATGTGGTGAATATGTATACATCTATATATACATGCCTAAAAACTTTCTTTTATATTACAAGTATGTACGTGTTCATACAGGTGCATATACTATACAAAAGGATGCAATTAAAGTACAAAAGCATGCAATTAGAAAACTGTGAAAGCATGTAAATCGGAAGCATATAAATCAGAAGCATGTAAATCGGAAGCATATAAATGAGAATCATGTAAATCGGAAGCATGCTACAAAACTGAAAACAAAAGCTAGATCTTAGCCGGTAGCCATATCCTCCTCTCAGCCCCCAAAATACTAACCTACAAGAGAAAGGAAAGTATGAAGTGAGTGATATATTCACCCAGTAAGCGTTTCCCATCTCTGACCCTAACAAATCCTCCAAACTGAGGATATCATTACAATTAAAGCACTGAAACCCATATACATATTGGAGAGAAACCAAACTGGTTCTCACGGTTATCATTCTATTTTGGCATTTATGTTTTGTTCTATCTTTCACGTATCATCACGTGACTTTCATGTATGCTGATATTTTCTTTTTGTTATTCGTGTTTCATTACACGATAGTTTTACATTCTAAATGTTTACTATTTCTCTATGCTCATTGATTAATCATAACTAGATTAACTTTACTGTGTATGTCATGTGAAGATGACATGCTATGTTATATATTGAAATCATATCTAGGCCTTCTCTTGTTTACTGAAAATATCTGAAAATTGTTTTACTAAAATACTGCTGTTGGATCAAAAGATCCTAAAATCATCTGAAAAGCTTATGTACAAGCTGTTGAAACATACTAAAAACTGTAACTAAAATCACATCTGTAAATTATGCTATACAGACTGATGAATATAGGGATTCGACACCTTGCACATGTGAGTTTTCTATGCAAACACGTCTTAGAAACTATCTACACACATGATGCCACTGAATTTGAACTAAAAGCTAAGCGTCTCACCCTAAAATACTGATCACATTATCTTAAACTACTAACTAAGCATACCAGCATATGCTAATACATAATCGCTAATATGGTCATATAGACCCTGATACTGGTTCCTATAAGGGTGTGCTAAAACTCACAGGTACCCCCTCGTATTTACCCCTAAAATTAATGTTTTTCTAGTTGAAAACATGTATTTGGATCCTCGGATCCATTTTTGAAAACTCTATATGGCATGCCATGTTATGCTGTGTAGATAATGCATTATGTAAGCTTAATTGAGCTTATTTCACTGATTTATATCAATTTCATAGCTTAACTATACACTATGCTTGTTTATGATTTATTTTTCTCTTTTCTATCTGACGCATGGGTGTACGTGTCTATATGCATGGGCGTGTATAAGCCTACACGGGTCGTGAGTTAATTGTGCATGCTAGTCATGCTAAGTTGTAGCATCCCAGGTTAGAAAAGCCATTAGGGGAAGAATTTTGGGGTTAGAAATGAGATTCAGAGAGAGATTGGGAGCCTAGTAAAGTTCAGGGGTGAGTTAATAAGTTTTCGGAGCCTGTGTGGCTTCATGTGAATCCTTTCGGAAGGATTCGATCAGACGAGTGAGCGGGAAGCAAGTAATGCTTGTTTTCCCTTGTGCATGCCCGTGCACCTTTGATGCATGCCCGTGCATGGCTTAGAATATAAGTAGGAGCCGAGAGCTTTAGTTTCTTTTCTCACCCATTTTCATTTCAGCCAAAGTTTCTTTCTTCATTTCAGTTCCTCCCAATCTTAGAGAGGAAATTCAGCCAGCGGTTGCTCCCGATGAAGCTAGAGAGCATAGAGATTAGTTCGAAAGAATAACTTTCAGAGGTAATGGCGCGAGGTAAGTGTTCGCTTACTTCTCGTCGCATTTTCCCAGCTTTCTTTGATGAAATTTGATGCTTGGCATGTGGATGAGTTTGTGTATGTTTGTTTGATGATGCTTGTGGTGTGAAATGATGAAATTTCCATCCTTGATTCTTGCATGCAAGCTTGATCATGTTTTAGTGAGAGAAAGTGGTTGCTTCCATGGTGAATTCGTGAATACTTGATGCATGTTGGATTGAATGCTTGCATTGTGTTATTTGAAGTGCTGGGAACATGTATTTGAAGTGAATTGGTGAATGGATGTGAAATGATTATGAATTTATGAAATTTCCAGGCGGTGTTCTTATTGAAGAACCAGACGCACGACCGTGTGCCTTCGATTTTCCAGGAACACGCCCGGGTGCACGCTGTGTGCACAGGCAGAAAATGCACACACACGCCCGTGTGTTTGCAGACACACGCCCGTGTGCAAGGTTTCAGTGAAAATTCCAGTAGCTTGCACGATTGGACGCACGACCGATGCATGGTCCTGTGCATTCAGTACACGCCCGTGTGTCCAGGGCCTACACGCCCGTGTGTTAGTTATGCACGCCTATGTGCTTTGCTCACACGCTCGTGCACTTGCAAATTTTTAGAAAATGATTATTAATTGATAAATAAAGCATGGGAAACTCATTTAATGATTAAAATGCTTCAGATAAGCATCAGATAAGCATCAGATGAGCATGAATTCAGTTAATAAGCTGCATATGCATACCATGGCATTATATGTAGCTTCAGATAGGATCAAAGGATTCGAATTCAGCAGTATTCAATATTCAGAACATGATGTACGGGTAAGAGTATAGGGTGAATACGAGGGGGCATCTGTGGGATTCAGCTTTCTGACACCAGTCAGAATGTTCAGTAGCATTACAGTTTCAGCCTTCTGACACCAGTCAGATCGTTCAGCAGTTATTATTCAGCTTTCTAGCCAGTAGCTAGACTGTTTAGCCCACATGGCCAGGATGCCGAATCCCTGTGTTCACCAAGTCTGATCAGCACAGTAGGTACCTTTGGGTACAGAGAGGTATTCAGATGCATGCATCCACAGTATTTTCAGTAGCATGGCATGACATACGCATCATGACATGAATAAATAAGATATCAGTAAATGAATGTGATTCAAATATTCAGTAAATCAATTTCCAGATTTAAGCAAGCTTATAGATGTATGAATAAGGTCGAGGCCCAGGTATGTTTGATTATTGTGATTGTTTGTGCTTGCTTAGGTTTTGAGGGAAGTAAGAAGCGCTTACTGGGTGATCTTTATCACTCATCCCCCTCCTTCTTCCATCCTTTCAGGTGGTTCATGCTGTTTCCGAGGAGCGGTTGGATCGAGGCTGGCAGAGAGGGCCCACACCACGATCTCAGTATGTATATATCAGTTTTGGACCTGTGTGGTCGTTTTGTAAATGTTTATATAACCCGATGTACAGAAACAATATGTATGTATGTGAAAAAAGGCCCTTGGACCCATTGTACAAAAAGACAATGTATATTTCAGTGGATGTATATTCAGTTTCGCTTCCGCATGTATTGTATAGTAGTTTCAGATTTTCTTTTCGTAGGATTCCTATCGCAGGTACCCGAGTTTTCAGATTATTAATAAAAGCTCCCCAGTAATATTTCAGCAGCAGGGGTACTCGTGGCGGTGGGTCCTACGTAAGTTCTATAATTTCTCTGCATTTTCTCATTTTCTAGACATACACGACCGTGACATGAACATGCACGATCATGACCCTGCGTTTCTAGGTCATTCATAGGACGTGAACACGACCGTGACCATACAAAATACAGTATACACGGGCATGCGCTACGAGTGCACGATCGTGCATCACGCTCTATATCAACATAGTCGGCTTAATCATGCTTATTCCCATCCAGTTTTCATACCAAATGTAAATTAATCATTTCTCACATGTTAAACACTTCATATGCATATGCTTTTGCTACCAATAACATAAATTCTCATACTCAATCATTCAAATCACCTCAAGGCATATACACATATACATATCACATATCTATCTCAAACATCCGTGCATAATCCTCATCATCATCATTTCAAGATCATCAAACATGCAAGAAAACATCATAAGTATGCTGAGAAAAATCTCATACTCATGCACAACCAACACATCACACAAAGGAAGAAAGGGAAAAAGGTAAGAAACACCTACCTCTTGCCATGCTAAGCAAGCTTTCTTTCTCAAGCAAATCTCACTTTCTTGCTGTATTAGATGGTCTTGGTTACTGGTCTTCCCAGGGTTACTGGTCTCTGAGATTGAAAGAAGCCTTGAGTGAAAAACAAGTTGGAAAACAAGATAAGGACGACTAAAAACGAAGGCGGCTAAATATCATCGCATGCATGGGCGTGCGCCTCACATGTACGGTCGTGCATGGAAAAAAAATTACACTAATGCCATTTTCTCACGCTTGCATGTAAATCCTCTCAACAGGATCCATGCAAAAGCCACTTAACTCTGAAAAACATCTATTTCACCCCTGAACTCTCTCACAACCCTAGTATTCTTACCAAATCTCATTTTAATACCAAATTAGTTGCCTAAAATACATTTCTAACTCTAGGATGTTATTGAACAACTTTAAGAAATACATCTATAAAGTTTCTCACTATAGTGACCTCATTAAGACTTAGCCCATGTTCACTCCTATATGTTATATTGACCAAAAAGCCCACACAACCTTTACTTAACATCCTCGTCACCTCAACACAGAATATTATCATGCCTTGAATCTTACCTTTACCAAATATAAACTGATCATCACCTAACTAGAACCTAACATTTCTATTCTTATAGTCAATCTTTATTGTATACTTACCCAAGAAATCTATAACTAAGATCACATCAAAATATTTCAACTCTATAATGATTAAATATACCCTTATAGATCTACTTTACATCACCATCTTTTAATCTACCAATATCTAGTCACTCATTATAGTAAAACCATCAAATAACTCTATACAAATGCCCTAGTCTACAATACTAGGAATCAAATGTAGTCTATCCATAATACCTTTAATAAAAAAAATAAATGGCATTACAATCAACTAATGCAAAAATAGGAGTATCATGAAAAAACAATTAACTAGTCTATGAGTAAATTAGCATCAGCCTACTTTTAATACATGACATAAACTCCGGCTCCACCTCTTCTAAAAGGTACTAGTACCTCTGCTAGAAAGACACTTTAAAATCCTATTATCTGATTAATGGTACTTAAAACACTTTTTTCACATGATCAAACACTTACTATGATGTTTCTTACCATACTTTGTACACACTAGTAACTCAACTTTAGTCTTCTTAATGCACTTAAAATCTTTTTATGTTGTACTAGCCTCTTACCCTTATCTCACCCTTTATCAACCTGTAAAAAAATGTCCATCTTTCTCAAACAAACCTCAAACTCAACGTTCTGTTAAGAGATTTACTATATCTCTATAGAATAACTATACTAATCATCACATATTTAGTAATCATAAGATATAACCAATGTATAAATTTCTACACCCCACCCTTTTCAGAATCAACCAATCCTAGCATAAACCTTATTAAAGCATTAAACATAGTCATATACTCCTTATTAATAATCATCTCTTGAGTTAACTTAATAAACTTTTGGACTCTCATATACACCATGTCTACACTTTTATATTCATCATTAAACATACATCAAAACTTTTTTTTTAACTCAATCTCTCCTCATCCATTAACATCTTCACAAGGTTTTACCAAATCCTTACATTACTTCTCAAATGATACATAACATAACTCATCTATTTTTTTCAGACATGTTAAATAGCCCTATAATACTTTTAACCACCTCTATCTACTCCTCAATGGTAGTATAATCTTTTAAGCCACTAAATCTAGGTAACTAATGAACACCTAGTAGAGTATAAATAGAATGTAGCCTCTCTTTACCTCTCATAACACCACTCTCAGACTCAAAACTTGGTTATAATCATTGATCTACCATAGGCTCCTAAAAACCACCTTTCATAGCCTTTTTAATTATCTCATGCATATTTTCCACATTTAAACTCATTTTGGTGGTTTGAGACCCTCTCCTAGCACTCATAGGATTAACAAATTCACTATTTTAGTGTCATAAAGTCTAGGTAAGGTAGTCCTTATATCTAGAATTTTATTATAAAGGGTTAGGAAATTAAATTTTAATAAAAACATGTATTAAAATACTAACACTCAACAGGTACTATAAGCACTTGTTGTTGGGATATTTTGACTCTAAACTTATGAAATTTTTAAAAACAATGCACTTTGGAAATAACTTTTTCATTTAAAATACTCAAAAATCAATTTTCAAAGTAGGTTTTTGAAAATTACTTGGAAAATACAACCTAGTTCTTACTCTGATACTAAAAAATATATTTTCTATTATTTTCTTAAATAATATAAAACATTATTTAACATATTTTTGTATCACAAACATATACTTTTTGAAAGTTTAAGTATTCATTCTTTATACATTTTTAAAGCTAAAACATTTATCACTATTTACTTAAAACCTCATATAGTATTAATAAATAATAATGTTTGAAAACATATATGTGAAACTAAAATAAAATTATAATAACTCAAATTGTAATGCTTATAAAGTGTAACTGTATAAAAAAGATATTATAAAACTATGCAATACATGAATCCTATATAACATTTAAACATATGATATCCCATCCCGAGCTATCTCGTAGCACTCTTTAGTAGTTCAAACTTAACCTATAAGAAAAGAAATTTTAGAATGAGTGACGAGTCACTCAGAAAACATTTTTTAACCTTACATACATAATCTTATCTTTTAGTATTAATGTTTTATCATACTTCTTATCTTATTTCTTGTCTTATATGCTTTACTTGTCATATTTCTCTTATTTTATCTTTTCTCTTGATTATGTCATGTTATGTCACCTCATGTATGTTATGATATAAAATATGTTGAAATCCATGAGTTGACCTAAAGGCTTGCTTTCTCAAAATAAATTTTTTGAAAACTTATATTTGATATGAAGATCTCATCATAAACTATATCAAATTTGATTTGAAGATCACATCATAAATTTATCTTCAAAAATCTCTTTTACATAAAATCATGTATAAACTCTTTTCTTAAAATATTCATGTTGATTAGATTGTAAACATAGAGATTTGACATCCTAACCACATGAGTTCAACTAATGCAAGACTAGCACTATCTGAGGAGCTTAGTTTATTACTATGTCCTTTCTAACAAATGTTAGTTTCCTTCTCTAATAAGTGTGCGAACCTATAGATGCTCCTTTGTATCCATCCCTAAAGAATGTTCAGAATATTAGGTTTTTTTGCTTCAAAAATTGATGCATGTAAAACATTTGTTTTCTTAAAACATTACTTTGGCATGCCATATCATATGATGCTTATCATGCATTAAAGCTTAATATATTCTTAGAAATTATTATTAGAATTTTTTCTTCTTAATAACATTTCTTATTAGTTATCAATAATATTTTTAAAAGATTCTCTTACAATTTTCTTACTAATTTCCTTATTAACTTTATGATTTTCTTTCCCACTGTTCTAACCATTTTCTTAATAATTTCTCTTAATTAAGCTTGCTTAATCTTGCAAAACTTTTAATTATCTTCTTATTTATTTGTTTCATGAAATTCTTCTACTACATGATCATGCACCATAAGGCAGTACAGTTGTGTCATTCCTAACTTTTGTAACTCATATGAAAATGATATATGCATATGACCATGACTCAACACCTGATGGTTATGTCCCTAGTAAGACCACATTATCACTACTCTAACCATGCATAAGGAACATATATGGTTATGATAATATAAAATACGACCATATGGTCATGCACCTGTTGAACATATGATTATGCACCACTTTTACTATGATACTTACTAGCCAATAGCCATAAATTTGTGTCAATCCTTATTCAAATTGCATTTAAAATCATTCAACAATATCATATTATTAATATAAATTAATTAAAAATCATTTCTTTAGCAGTTAATAGCAAATCACATCATCAATATCATTAAAGCTTTAAATTTAGCAAGTTACACAAATGACATCCTTGGTATGTTTATAATTAATCACATCTCATATTATCAAACATCATTTATTCAAGGTAGAAATCATAGTAATTACAAAACTGGAAGTAATATTTCATGAACATAACATAAAAAAAAATAAATTAAAGCATATGATTAATATAGGCACTTCTGTTGTATATTATTGTTCCTGCTATTTTACAAATGAATAATAATATTTTATAAAAAAAAATACTTAATACATCCAATAATACACAGCAGAAACACCTAAGCTGAGTTGAAATATGGCAGCAGAACACCAGAATGAAAAATAAGTTAATATGGACTGAAATTTCACTTTATATGCTGAAATATATATAAAATGCGTATATATATACACATGTACATGCACTGTGCATTCACATACAAATATAAACCTATAAAAGCATTAAAACTGGAAGCATGCTACAAAACCAAAACTAAAAGTCAAAAAATGGATCCCAACCAGTAGCTGTTACACCCTGAAACTTTGATATGTAGCGTGTGCGCGGGGAGCACGGGCCATGGCGAATCCGTGCCTAAAGCGGGGCATGGAAAATAAATACAAAAGCTGCAGACATCGAACTTGGGCGTAGGGGATCAAGCCCAATATTTATTTCAGTCGACAATTGAGCGCGGGAGGTAGCGTGCGTTGGCTGTTCGAAGCAGTGCGTTGGCGGTGCACTGTATTTTCGCAGATTGGTGTGCGTAAAAAGTGGCCACACTTGTATGGCTACGAAACTCCAATCCGAAGGTATGGGAATTATTTATGGCCATGAGGGAACATGGTTGGATGTTCAAGCTATTGTAGAATCACATTTGCATTGTTGAGAGCAATGGGTGAAATTGGCAGAAATTGACGCACAGACAGGTCCATGGCGTTGGGGTGTCCAGGCAGAATTGCACTTGGCTGGTAGGTTGCTTATTCTGTTGGATTGGGCTGGAAGCATGAAGGTGGAATGCTGGTAGGTTTTATTTCAAGAGGGGAAAAGGCCCAAATGACTAATCCAGGAGCTGAATAAAGATGACCCTTGTTCACATTATTTCAAGAGGCCCAAGTGTTTTATTTAGCTGGAGAAAGATGGACCAAGTCTACCACTACAGTATTACTTGTAAAATCCCATTAAAATGTCCACTTGGGGGTGGAGACGGAGAGGAGGAGAGGAGAGGAGAGGAAGAAATATCAGTATTGGAGCTGGAGTGAAAAACCAGTGTTGATACCCTTTCTAAGCTGGGAAAAGCAGGAGATTGCGAGGTCCTTCTCTGCATGCAGGCTTAGATCAAGGCTGGATCGTTAACGGCAGTACGTGTGAGTGGTGTACAGCAGCAGATTCAGGTTCTCCAAGTGTTACTACAGCATGAGAGTGAGTGAATCTTGTAAGCTTGAGTGCTTGTGAGAGATATTCTTATGTTGTAAATGTAACATTGTATTTTCCTTGTATTATTTGGTGATTAATATAAGGTTGGGATATTTCCCGTAAGCTTGTTGTGTTCTCTTGATTTTGTTGTATTTTGGCATTGTGTATTGTGATAGTTGGGTGCCGTTTGCATGTTATCTTGGTGGGTTTATTAATTTTCTGGAAATTCCGATCTTTGGGGTTTGAGGCTGAGCAAGTTGTGCAAGCTTGCTGCCATCACGTGTGCGGGGTTCCAAATTTTCTCAAGGTGTGTTACCTTGGCTCTGTATTGGTGAGAAAAAAATTTCGGCCAAGCCGATATAGAGCTCTCGTACCCGCGACAGTAGTCATCTCCTTTTCTCAGCCTCTATAATTATACTGACTTGCAAGAGAAAGAAAAGTAGGGAGTGAGTGATATATTTACCTAGTAAGTGTTTCTTATTTCTGACCCTAACAAATCCTCCTCTAAGGATATCACTGCCATCAAAGCAAACTGTAAAGCATACATACTGAAAAGAAATCGAACTAGGTCACTTGTGTGTTATTCTAAAATACATGTTCTGGCATTTGTGTTCATATTCTATGATTCATGTATCATCATGTGATTTTCATGTATTCTGAATATTCACTGTGTTGTTGTTTCTCATTGAATAATTATAGCTGAATCATGCTTTACTATGTATGTCATGTGAAAATGACATGCTATGAAATATGCCGAAATCATATCTAGGCTTTGGCCTGTTAACAGAAATCATCTTTTTGAAATCTGTTTACTGAAAAACTACTGTTGGATCTGAAGATCCTAAAATATCTGAAAAGCTTATATAAAAGCTACTGAAAAGTACTAAAAATCTGTATCTAAAAACTGTGTATCTGAAGATATCTACTATGTTACACTAACTGATAAATATAGGGATTCGACACCTCGACCATATGAGTTTCCTATACAAACATGAGTAAGAAATTGTCTCAGACATGTGCTGCCACTGAATCTGAAATATGAATCTGAGTGCATTACACTGTAGCTGATCATACCATCCTAAGCCATTAACTGAGCGCACTAGCATATGCTTATATATAATGGCTAGTATGGTCACAAACCTTAATGTTGTCTCCCATACAGGTGTGCTGAAACTCACAAGTGCCCCCTCATATTCACCCTTGAAATCGATGTTTGAATCATCGTGTTTTTCTACTGAAAACATGTATTTGAATCCTGGGATCCCTTTCTGAAAATACTGTATGGTATGTCATGTCATGATGTGCATATGTTGCATCATGTTTGCTTATTTGATCTTATTTCTGTAACATCCCAAGGTTAGTTTGGTCTTTTCAGCTTTCTAATCTGGGGTTAGAATGAGAATTTTGAGAATTCTAGGGTTGTGAGAAAGTTTTGGGGTGAAATAGAGCTTTTTGTAGAGTTTGGTGGCTTGTGCATGAATCCGTTTGGAAGGATTTACATGCAAGCATGGGAAAATGGCATTTTTGTAATTTTCCTGGGATGCATGACCGTGCATGAGAGGTGCACGCCCGTGCATACGTAATTTTCCAGCTGTCTTGGTTTTAAGTCGCGCTTATCCGTTTCCAAACCCATTTTCACCAAAAGTTTCCTTTCAATTTCAGAGAACCTCAACCCTAGGAGGGAAGAATAGCTTCCGGGACCGTCCAATCCAGCTTGAGCCTTCGATTTTCTTTAGAGAGAAAGCATGTCAAAAGGTAGGTGCTTCTTACCTCTTTCCCTTGCGTTTTGGTTTCGGTTGATGCATGTTTTGGTTGATATGTGTTTATTCCCAGCATACTTATGATGTTTCTTGTGTGCTTGATACTATGAGAATGATTATGATGATGATTTTATGCTTATACACATGTGATGTGTGAGAATATGTATATTATATATGTTTTGAGATTGGATTGGATGTTGAGCATGCGATTTGAAGTTGTGGAAAGTGTTATTATGCTTATTTGAAGTGTTTTGCATGTGGGAAATGCTTAATTTGAGTTTGAATTGAGTTTTGGCTGGGAATCGAGTTGATTCCGAGGGGTTACGCAAGTGCAGAGCAGGACGCACGCCCGTGTATGCTGCATTATCTACATGGTCACAGTCGTGTTCACGTAGCTCTACGTGCCCTAATTTGCTGGGTCATGCCCGTGCATAGTTCATACACGTCGTGCACCAAGAGAAAATGAGAAAAATGCATAAAATTCTAGAACCTTGCATGACCAAATGCACGACATGCTCACGGTCCCGTGCACGTTCATGCACACTCGTGAACATGACACGCACACTAGTGCGTCAGGCAGAAATGAGAAAAATAAGCTTAAAATGAGAAATATGCACAGTTAACCCTATCCAAGTGATAGAAAACAATAAAATGAGATCAAATCAGAATACATGATGCATCATACATATAGCATAGCATAACATGCCATACAGTGATTTCAGAAATGGATCCAAGGATCTGAATTCATGTTTTCAGTTGAAAAACATAGATTCCAGGGGTGAATACGAGGGGGCACTTGTGAGTTGCAGCACTCGTTGCACTAGGAGCTATATGCTCATTACTAGTGCTATGTATTGGCATGTGCCGGGTTGCTCAACTAGCAGATTTAGGTTTTCTGATCCCAAGATCAGATGCAATTATAGCGCGAGGTGCTTAGTTTAGATCAGTTTCCAGGCCCAGGCCTGAGGGCATCACGTGTCCCATACAGTTTATGGCGCGTGTTTGCGAGGAAACTCATATGGCCAGAGTACCGAATCCCTGTATTCATTAATCTGCACAGCATAGTTTTCAGCATATTAGGTACCCCAGGGTACACAGTTTTCAGCATAGCTTTCAGATAAAGCTTTATATGATTTTCAGATATGGGATTCCAGGATCCAACAGCATAGTTTTCAATGAACAGTTTTTAGAAAACTATTTTCAGTATATAAGCCCAGGCCTAGTTATGATTTCAGCATAAGTTCATATCATGTCATCATTATATGACACAGTTGCATATCATTCAGAGAATGATAAGACAGTAAGAAACAGTAAATGAACAAAATATGAAACAACGTGTAAAAGACACGAACAGCAGAATATATCAAAACATGAAAAGCCACGTAATGACACGTAAAGTACAGAAAACAGTATCAGATCAGAACAGTAAAGTAAATGTTTATCAGTAGAGAGGTTAGTGAGTCAAGTTTGACCCGCTTGGATTAGTCTTCACTCTAGGTTGTTTACGTATACTCATATACGTATTTTACGACCCGATATGAGGTAGTATCCGATCAGTGAAGATATGAATACCAGATTGAGTCTGTTCTGTATGAGATGAGGTGGCAATCCTTTGAGAAAGATTGGTTTAGGGTCAGAGATAGGAAGTGCTTACTGGGTGATTTTATCACTCACTCCCTACTTTCCTTCCTTTTACAGGTAAGTGCTAGGGGCTGGGAGGAGATGTTGGCTGCCGTCTGGGATCAGTTTGTATTTATATTTGTACAATTTTCTTTGCATGTAACTGCACATGTTTTATTACACACGTTCCGTGAATATTTTAATATAAATTTAGTTTTTATTTGGGCATGTATATGTATATGTATATATATATATGTTTATACCACAGGTTTATCCGCTACGATATGTCAGTTCAGCTTAGGCATTTCAGTTGGGTATTATTGACCTTATTTTTCTTATTTATTTATTATTATATTATTTAAAGTAGTGAATAGTAATACCCCTCTGAGGTGCCCAACATTTTTGGTATCAGAGCCATATCAAAGCGGAAACCGTGTGCATGTGTGTGAATTACATTGTTTTCGAGATGCATATGTGTGTATTTCAGTGTATCCTAGCAGCCGAAGCCTATCTTCCTCTCAGTGTAAGTATAGTAATATGTGTTTTGCTTAGTTGACCCTAATGCTTGTGATTCTTCATATAGGAGAGATAGGAGGACCCGTGTTCCTAGATCTTCTGAGGATGAGGATAGTGTCTCAGTAGGGTAATCTAGTGGAAGTGTTAGGAGGGGACCTGGAGCTGCCCGTGGTACCCTCGGAGCAGAGGATGTCAGAGAAATATTCAGAGAAATGATGAGAGAAAGGCCTCAGCAGCCAGATAGAGGCGATGAGCAGATGTATGGCAGAGAGACGCCAACTAGAGATGATGCTTATCAGAGGCCAAGAAGAAGGCAGCCTGAGTTTCAGAGGCAAGATTATCCTGAGCAAATGGGTGGATAGTGGCCAGTTATGGGTCAGTATCAGGGTCAGCTGTATCAGGGACAGAATTCTGGGTCTGATACAGTGAGCACCAGTGGTTCAGAGAGAGTTCATCCGATCTACAATTTACCTGGTATCTATCAAGCTCCCAAGTTTATGGGTAGTAGAAATCCGACAGCAGCCGAGGAGTGGATAGAGGCAGTTGAGAGTGTGACCAACCTATTCACTATGTTTGATCGAGAGAAGAACAGATATGCAGTCTTTATGTTTAGAGGTGATGCGAGGTCGTGGTGAAATCTCGCGAGGTCTTCAGTTGATGAGGAGTCCCTGTCTTGGGAAGAGTTTAGGGCCATGTTTGAGAATGAATTTAGGAGCCCAGGGACCATGTATGCCAGAGCTCAAGAGTTTATTGAGTTGCAGCAGGGATCGAGTTCAGTCAGAGAGTATGCCATTCGGTTTAATGCGTTGGCCAAATTTGCTCTGAGTTTAACGGGTACAGAGGCTGGTCGAGTACATAAATTTATTCATGGTCTGTATCCAGCCATAGTCAGAGATGTTCTGATAGGAGACCATCCCCCACAGAGATTCAGTGATGCTCTAGAGAGGGCTACCTGATCAGAGATGTGTCTGCAGAGGATGGGTATGTTTTTTGTACAGTCTGAGAGAGGCAGTGACAGAGACAGAGGCAAGAGGCCCATGCAGCAGAGGAGATCAGACAAGAGTACTCAGAGACAAAGGACTAGAGGTCAGCAACCAGTTTGTCCTAGATGTGGCAGGAGGCAAGGTGGAGAGTGCCTGATTTGTCAACCAGTATGCTTCGGATGTCGACAACTGGGGTATAAGATCTCAGAGTGTCCAGCTAGAGGTGGAGTAGGTTCCAGTAGACCTGGTTCTAGTAGAGATAGAGGGGGTTTCTTCTGAGGTAGAGGGGGTTCAGTTGGAGGGGCTGATCATCTTCGTGATGGCGGAGCTAGTGCACCAGGAGGAGGTGCAGGGACTTCAGGTGGAGGTCGAGCCAGAGTGTATGCCATGAGGCAGGAGCAGGCAAAGGCTACTCCACATGCGGTTACTGGTCAGTTGTTCTTCTTTGACACCCCATTATTTGTTTTGATTGACTGTGGTGCCACCCATAGTTTCATTTCTAGAGGGGTAATTGAGAGATTAGAGTTGACCCCTAGTATGACTGAGAGCTATATGTGTATAAAGATACCTGATGGGGGGGGGGTGATGTATAGTAACCAGTTATTGTTTGATCAGGAGATTGTGATCATGGGTAGATGTTTGATGATAGATCTGATCATGTTGGAGTTAGTTGATTTTGACATGATCCTAGGTATGGATTTCCTAGCGAGGTACGGAGCGAAGATTGATTGTCAGAGGAAAAAGGTTAGAATTCACTTAGGCCTTGATCAGTTTGTCTTTGGAGAGGGTAGAGTGGAGACTATGTTGATCTCGTGTATTCAGGCTATGAGGATTCTAAGTAAGGGCTGTATCGGCTACTTAGCTAATGTAATGTGCAGAGATATGAGTGGGCCCAATATTGAGCAGGTGGCGATTGTCAATAAGTTTCTCGATGTGTTTCCAGAGGAATTACCGGGGTTACTACCAGAGAGAGAGCTTGAGTTCAGTATTGAGTTGCTTCTAGGGACAACTCCGATTTCGAAAGCTCCTTATAGAATGACTCCCATAGAACTTCAAGAGTTGAAGAAATAGTTGCAAGAGCTGATAGAGAAGAGATTATTCGACCGAGTTGTTCGCCTTGGGGCGCTCCCATTCTCTTTGTTAAAAAGAAAGACGGGTCGATGAGGATGTGCATCGATTACAAGGAACTGAACAAGGCTACAGTGAAGAATAATTATCCCTTGCCGAGAATTGATGATTTGTTTGACCAGCTCAGTAGGGCATCAGTCTTTTCAAAGATTGATCTAAAGTCAGGATACCACCAGGTCAGAGTTGCTGACAGAGATATACCAAAGACTGCTTTTAGGACTAGATATGGCCCTATGAGTTTGTAGTAATGCCATTTGGGTTGACGAATGCTCCAGCGGTTTTCATAGATTTGATGAACCGAGTATTCCATGATTGTCTCGATAGATTCGTGGTTATGTTTATCGATGACATTCTGGTTTATTCTAGGAGTGTAGAGGAGCATGTGAATCATCTCAGATATGTGTTGCAGAGATTGAGAGATAGGCAGTTGTATGCTAAATTCAGTAAGTGTGAATTTTGGCTTGATAGTGTGGTATTCCTAAGACATGTGATATCAGCTGAGGGTTTATCAGTTGATCCGGCTAAGGTTAAGGTGATTTTGAGTTGGCCAAGGCCGAGGACAGTTAAGGAGGTTTGCAATTTCTTGGGATTGGCAGGCTACTACAGACGGTTCATTCAGGGGTTTTCCAGCTTGGCAAGACCTTTGACAACATTGACTAGGAAAGAGAATCCGTTTGTATGGATAAACTTGTGTGAGGCCAGATTCCAAGAGTTAAAGTAGAGATTGACTAGTGCGCCAGTGTTGGCATTGCCTCAGGAAGGGCTAGATTATGAGATTTATACAAATGCTTCTCACCAGGGGATTGGTGCAGTGCTGATGCAAGCTGGTAGGGTGATTGCCTATACTTCCAGGCAATTAAAAGACCATGAGATGAGATATCCTACTCATGATCTAGAGCTTGCAGCGGTTGTTTTTCCCTTTAAAATTTGGAGGCATTATTTATATGGGGTCAGATGTTGTATCTTCTCAGATCACAAGAGCTTGAAGTACTTCTTCACCCAGAAGGAATTAAATATGAGGCAGCGACGATGGTTAGAGTTAGTCAAGGACTACGACTGTGAGATCAGATACCACCCGGGCAGAGCAAATGTAGTTGCAGATGCCATGAGCAGGAGAGTTGCCTTATCCAGTTTGTCTGTTCAGAGTGAGCTTCAGAGAGAGGTTATTAGAGAACAGATAGAGATTGTTTCAGTTGGGTTTTCGAGGCTTCAGATTTTGTCTTCATTGTCTGATGAGATTAAAGAGGCACAAAGATCAGATCAGTGGGTATAGATGATGATACAGAGAGTGTCAGAGGATTCAGTGCCAGATTTTGAGATCAGAGATGAGGTTCTGAGATTCAGGGGCTGAGTGTGTGTTCCAGAAGACTCAGATTTGAGGTAGAGAATTTTATCAGAAGCCCACAGTTCAGTGTATTCAACTCATCCGGGCAATACCAAGATGTACCAAGATCTGAAGAGAAACTTCTAGTGGTCAGGGATGAAGAGAGACATAGCAGATTTCGTGGCTAGATGTCTGGTGTGTCAACAGGTTAAGGCCGAACAACAGAGACCATCAGGGTTATTGCAGCCGTTGAGTGTGCCTGAATGGAAATGGGAGAGCGTTTCCATGGTTTTCATCTCAGAACTTCCTAGAGTCAGAGAGAGATATACTGGTATTTAGGTCATTGTGGACAGACTGAGTAAATCAGCCCATTTTCTTCCAGTCAGAGATGGTATGACGACTGATCAGTTGGGTCGGTTGTATGTCAGAGAGATAATGAGACTGCACGGAGTTCCCAGAGTGATTGTGTCAGATCGTGACTCCAGGTTCTTGTCAGCTTTCTAGAGGAGTTTGTAGAGAGCACTTGGGACTCGTTTGCACTTTAGTTCAGCCTATCATCCTCAGTCAGATGGCCAGACAGAGAGGGTGAATCAGATTTTGGAAGATATGCTCAGAGCTTGTTGTTTAGACTTCCAGACCAGCTGGGTAGAGTTACTACCATTAATGGAGTTCACGTATAATAATAGTTACCAGTCGACTATTCAGATGGCTCCATTTGAGGCATTGTATGGTAGAAAGTACAGATCTCCCTTGTACTGGGATGAGATTGGAGAGAGAGACTCAGTATCAGCAGCAGTAGGTCCAAAGATGACTCAGCAGATGATTGAGAGATCAGAGTAATCAGGCAGCAAATGAAACAAGCCCAGGATCGCCAAAAGAGTTATGCAAATGTGAGACGTAAGGAATTGAAATTTGAGGTTGGGGACTACATGTTCCTAAAGGTCGCTTTTTACCACCATGTTTTGAGGTTGTTAAGAAGGGCAAGTTGGCCCTAAGGTTCATTGGACCTTATGAGATCCAGGAGAGAGTTGGTCCAGTTGCTTATAGATTGGGCCAGCCAATATGGACAGATTCCATGATGTTTTTCATATGTCTCAGCTGAGAAAGTACATCAGGGATCCTTCGCATGTGCTAGGGCTTCCACAGTTGGAATTGGCAAAAGATCTAAGTTATCAAGAGATGTCGGTTCAGATTATAGACAGAAGGATTAAAGTGCTCAGAAATAAAGAGATTCCTTTAGTCAGAGTTCTGTGGAGGAATCAGAGACAAGAAGAGTCCACGTGGGAAGTGGAATCTGAGATCAGAGATCGGTTTCCCGAGCTTTTTAGGTAATTCCGAGGACGAAATTTTTATAAGAGGGAGAGATTGTAACATCCCAGGGTTAGTTTGGTCTTTTCAGCTTTCTAATATGGGGTTAAAATGAGAATTTTGAGAATTCTAGGGTTGTGAGAAAGTTTTGGCGTGAAATAGAGTTTTTTGTAGAGTTTGGTGGCTTGTGCATGGATCCGTTTGGAAGGATTTGCATGCGAGCGCGGGAAAATGGCATTTTTGTAATTTTCCCAGGATGCACGACCATGCATGAGAGGTGCACGCCTGTGCATGCGCATTTTTCCAACTGTCTTGGTTTTAAGTCGCGCTTATCCGTTTCCAAACCTATTTTCACCCAAAGTTTCCTTTTAATTTCAGAGAACCTCAACCCTAAGAGGGAAGAACAGCTTCCAGGATCGTCCAATCCAGCTTGAGCCTTCGATTTTCTTGAGAGAGAAAGCATGTCAAAAGGTAGGTGCTTCTTACCTCTTTCCCTTACGTTTTGGCTTCGGTTGATGCATGTTTTGGTTAATATGTGTTTATTCCCAGCATGCTTATAATGTTTCTTGTGTGCTTGATGCCATGAGAATGATTATGATGATGATTTTATGCTTATACATATGTGATGTGTGAGAATATGTATATTATATATGTTTTGAGATTGGATTGGATGTTAAGCATGCGATTTGAAGTTGTGGAAAGTGTTATTATGCTTATTTAAAGTGTTTTGCATGTGGGAAATGCTTAATTTGAGTTTGAATTGAGTTTTGGCTAGGAATCGAGTTGATTCCAAGGGGTTACGCAAGTGCAGAGCAGGACGCACGCCCGTGCACGCTACATTATCTACCTGGTCACGGTCGTGTTCACGTAGTCATGCGTGCTCTAATTTGCTGGGTCATGACCGTGCATAGTTCATGCACGCCCGTGCACCAAGAGAAAATAAGAAAAGTACATAAAATTCCAGAACCTTGCACGACCACACGCACGACATGCTCACGGTTCCGTGCATGTTCATGCACGCCAATGCACACGACACGTGCACCCGTGGTCAGGCAGAAATGAGATAAATAAGCTTAAAATAAGAAATGTGCACAGTAAACCCTATCCAAGTGATAGAAAACAATAAAATGAGCTCAAATAAGAATACATGATGCATCATACATACAGCATAGCATGACATGCCATACAGTGATTTCAGAAATGGATCCAAGGATCCGAATTCATGTTTTCAGTTGAAAAAATAGATTCCAAGGGTGAATACGAGGGGGCACTTGTGAGTTTCAGCACTCGTTGCACCAGGAGCTATATGCTCATTACTAGCCCTATGTATTGGCATGTGTCGGGTTGCTCAGCTAGCAGATTTAGGTTTCCTGATCCCAGGATCAGATGCAGTTATAGCGCAAGGCGCTTAGTTTAGATCAGTTTCCAAGCCCAGGCCTGAGGGCATCACGTGTCCCATACAGTTTATGGCGCGTGCTTACGAGGAAACTCACATGGCCAGAGTGCCGAATCCCTGTATTCATCAGTCTACGCAGCACAGTTTTCAGTATATCAGCTACCCTAGGGTACACAGTTTTCAGCATAGCTTTCAGATAAAGCTTTATATGATTTTTAGATATGGGATCCCAGGATCCAATAACATAGTTTTCAATGAACAGTTTTCAGAAAACTATTTTCAATATACAGGCCCAGGCCTAGTTATGATTTCAGCATATGTTCATATCATGTCATCATTATATGAGATGGTTGCATATCATTCAGAGAATAATAAGACAGTAAAAAACAGTAAATGAACAGAATATGAAATAACGTGTAAAAGACATGAACAGCAGAATATCAGAACATGAAAAACCACGTAATGACACATAAAGTATAGAAAACAGTAACATATCAGAACAGTAAAGTAAATGTTCATTAGTAGAGAGGTTAGTGAGTCAAGTTTGACCCGTTTGGATTACTCTTCACTCTAGGTTGTTTACGTACACTCATATACGTATTTTACGACCCAGTATAAGGTAGTATCCGATCAGTGAAGATATGAATGCCAGATTGAGTCTGTTCTGTTTGAGATGAGGTGGCAATCCTTTGAGAAGGATTGGTTTAGGGTCAGAGATAGGAAGTGCTTACTGGGTGATTTTATCACTCACTCCCTACTTTCCTTCCTTTTGCAGGTAAGTGTTGGGGGCTGAGAGGAGATGTTGGCTGCCGTCTGGGATCAGTTTGTATTTATATTTGTACAATTTTCTTTGCATGTAACTGCACATGTTTTATTACACACGTTCCGTGAATATTTTAATATAAATTCAGTTTTTATTTGGGCATATATATGTATATGTATATATATACATTTATACCACAGGTTTATCTGCTGCGATATGTCAGTTCAGCTTAGGCATTTCGGTTGGGTATTATTGACCTTATTTTCCTTATTTGTTTATTATTATATTATTTAAAGTAGTGAACAGTAATACCCCTCTGAGGTGTCCTACAATTTCATTGGTTTATATCAATTATAAGACTTTTACTATGCCCTATGCTCGTCCATGCTTTATTTTCTTTTCTCTGCCTGACGCACGGGCATACGTGTCTAAGTATACAGGTGTGCATAAGCTTGCACGGGTCATAAGCTAATCGTGCATGCTGGTCGCGCTAGGTTTTATGACTTCTTTTCATTTTTTTCTTATTAGTGTATGCATGGTCGTGACATAGACATGCATGGTCGTGACTCTATGTTAAACGGTCGTGCATGGGTATGTGAACATGGTCATGACCATGCAAAGCTTTACTTACATAGGAGTGCACTATATATGCACGATCATGCGCTTTGCTCTGCTTCAACATGGTCGACCTGATCACGCTTATTCCCATCCAATTTCCATACTAAATATAAATCAAACAAGTTCCTCATTCAAAATACTTCATAAGCACATGCTTTTCCTACCAATAACATAAATTATCATACTCAATCATCTAAATCATCTGAAAGTCATACATATCCATATATATCTCAAGCATCCATGCATAATCATCATCATCATCATCATCATTCCAAGATTATCAGACATGTAAGGAAACATCACAAGCATGCTGGAAAACTCATACTCGAGTATATCAAACACATGACACAAAGGAAAATAGGGAAAGAGGTAAGAAACACCTACCTCTAGCCATGTTACATAAGTTTTCTCTCTCAAAGCAAACCTCACTCTCTAGTTGGATGAGAAGCTCCTGGATGCTGATCTTCTCTTCTAGGGTTGCTAATCTTTGAAAATTCACAGAAACTTTAAGTAAAAAGAAGCCAAAAGACAAGGTGAACTTAACTTAAAATGAAGACAACTGATTCAGACTACACGCACAATCGTGCACCTTAATATGGATGGTCATGCATGGTTGGAAAATTTCACTAATGTCATTTTCCTATGCTTGTATGTAAATCCTTTCGATAAGATCCATGCAAAAGCCACCTAACTCTGTAAAACATCTATTTCACCCCTAAACTCTCTCACAACCTTAGTATTCTTAGAAATTCTCATTCTAACCCTATATTAGATGCCTAAAAAAATTTCTAACACTGGGATGTTACATTCTCCCCCTCTTAGAAAAATTTCACCCTCGGAATTACCTGAACAACTTGGGAAACCTATCCCTAATCTCAAACTTTACTGCCTACATGCACTCTTCCTTTCTCTGATTCCTCCATATAACTTTGACTAGGGGAATCTCTTTGTTCCTGAGTACTTTAACTCTTCTATCAGAAAGCTAAACTGGTTTCTCTTGGTAGCTTAATTCTTTAGCTAACTCTAACTCTTGAAACTCAAGAAGATGTGAAGAATCACTAACATACCTCCTCAGCTGAGACATATGAAAAACATCATAGAACTTCTTCATACTGGTAGGTAAAGCTAACCTGTAAACAACCTTACCAACTCTCTCTTGGATTTCATAAGGGCCCATAAACCTTGGAGCCAACTTGCCTTTCTTGCCAAATCTGAACACATGCTTGCAAGGAGCAATTTTCAAGAAACTTTATCTCTACCTCAAACTCTAACTCCTTACGCTTCAAGTCTGCATAGTTTTTTGATGATCCTAGGTTAGTTTCATTTTTTGTTTGATCACTTTAACCTGCTCAATCATTTGTTGAGTCATCTTTGGACCAACTACAGCTTCCAATGAGTCTCTCTCTCCAATATTATCCTAATGCAAGGGAGATCTATATTTTCTGCCATACAATGCTTCAAATGTAGTCATTTGAATCTTAGACTTATAGCTATTATTATATACAAACTCTATCAATGGTAATAACTCAACCATACTAGTTTGGAAGTCCATGTAACATACTCTTAACATATCATCTAGAATCTGATTCACCCTTTCTGTCTAGCCATCTGACTGAGGATGATAAGTTAAACTGAAATGTAATCGAGTCTCTAAGGCCCATTCATAAATTCTTTCAAAAAGCTGACAAGAATTTAAAGTCTCTATCTAAAACAATAACTTTTAGGATCCCATATAGCCTCACTATCTCGTTAACATAAAGCTGACCTAGTTGATTAGTATTCATCCCGTCTCTGATAGGTAGAAAATGAGCAGATTTACTCAATTTGTCCATTATCACACAGATGCCCTTATACCCCCATCTGACTCTGGGAAGTCTTGAGATGAAGTCCATGGAAATGTTCTCTTATTTCTACTCAGGTATACTTAGAGGCTGTAATAACCTAGAAGGTCTCTGGTGCTCTACCTTAATCTGCTAACATACCAGACATTGGGAGATGAAGTCTGCTATGTCCCTCTTCATCCTTGACTACCAAAAATTTCTCTTTAAATCTCGATACATTTTAGTGCTGCCTGGATGAGCTATATATACTAAACTGTAGGCTTTTGACAAGAACTTCTATCTCAAATCTGACTCATCTAAAACACAAACACGGCTTCTGAATCTTAGTAGTCCATCTGTGACTGTATAATACGGTATTGTACCCTCTGATACTCTTTGACTCATCATTTGAATCCATTAATCTGATCTCTAAGCCTCTTTGATCTCATCAAACAAGGAAGACACTATCTGAAGCTTGAAAAACCCAGCTATAACTATTTATATCTATTCTCTGATGACTTGTCTCTGAAGCTCACTTTGAACAAATAACATAGACAACGCAACTTTATAACTCATAGCGTCCATAACTATATTTGCTTTGCCCGAGTGGTATTTGATCTTACAATCGTAATCTTTTACTAATTCTAACCATCTTCGTTGCCTCATATTCAACTCTTTCTAAGTGAAAAAGTACTTCAGGTTCTTGTGGTCTAAAAAGATACTGCTATCAGCTCTAAATCATGGATAGGGTATCTCATCTCATGATTTTTTAATTGCCTGGAAACATAGGCAATCACCCTATCAGCCTGCATCAAAATTACACCAATCCCTTGGTGGGAAGCATCAGTGTATATTTCATACTCTAGCCCCTCTTGAGGTAATGCTAACATCGGTGCACTAGTCAATCTCTGTTTCAGCTCTTAGAATCTAGCCTCACAATCCTCTATCCATACAAAAGGATTCTCTTACCTAGTCAAAGTTGTCAGAGGTCTCGTTAAACTTGAGAAACCCTAAATGAACTGTCTGTAATAACCTACCAATCCCAAGAAACTTTGAATCTCTTTAACTATCTTAGGCCTTGGCCAACTCAAAGTGACCTCCACCTTAGCTAGATCCACTAACAAACCATTATCAAAAATCATATGCTCCAAGAACAACACCTTATCCAGCCAAAATTCACATTTACTAAATTTGGCATACAACTGTCTATCTCTCAATCTCTGCAGCATAAATCTGAGATGCTCTGCATGCTCCTCAACACTCCTCAAATAGACCAAGATGTCATCGATAAACATAATAACAAATATATCAAGGTAATCTTGGAATACTAGTCATTAAATCCATGAACACCTTTGAAGCATTCGTTAACCCAAATGGCATCACTACAAACTCGTAATGGCCATATCTTGTCCTAAAGGCATTTTTGGGCACATCTCTGTTTATCACTCTCACTTGGTGGTATCTTGACCTCAAATCAATCTTCAAAAAGACTGAAGCACCACTGATCTAATCATAAAAATCATCTATCTTAGGCAAATGATATTTGTTCTTCACTGTAGCCTTGTTTAATTCTCTATAGTCGATACATATCATCATCAACCTGTCTTTCTTCTTAATAAAGAGAATAAAAGCACCCCATGGAAAACAACTTGGCCTAATAAACTTCTTATCTATCAACTCTTGCAATTGCTTATTCAATTCTTGAAGTTTAACTAGAGCCATTCTATAAGGAGCTTTAGAAATCGGGGCTATCCCTGAAAGTAACTCAATACTAAACTCTAACTCTCTCTTTGATGGTAACCCAAGTAATTCCTCTAGAAACATATTAGAAAGCTCTCTGACAATCGGCATCTGCTCAACACTCGACCCACTTATATCTTTGTATACAACATTAGCTAAGTAGCCAACACAACCCTTACTTAGTATCCTCTTGGCCTGTACACAAGAGATCAACATGGTTTTCACTCTGCCCTCTCCAAAGGCAAATTGATTAGGGTCTAAGTGAAGCATAAACTTTTTCCTCTGATAGTAGATCTCTGCCCCATATCTTGATAGGAAATCTATGTTAAGATCATGTCAAAATCAACTAACTCTAATATGATGAAATCTATCCTCAAACTTTTACCCATAACTATGATCTCTTGGTCAAATAATAACCGGTCACTAAACATCACTCCTCTATCTAGCATCTCGACATAAACACTTATCTCGACCACACTAGGGGTTATTTTTAATCTCTCCACTACCCCTCTCGAAATAAAACTATATGTGACACCACAATTAACTAAAACAAACAAGTGTCAAAGAATAATAATTGACCAGTCACTGCGTGCGGAGTAGCTGCTTGCTCTTGCCTTATTGTATATACTATGGCTCAACCACCACCACTTAATGATGTCCTACCTCTTCTTTATGTACTAGCTTCACCATCTAAAAGGTGATCAACTCATTCGACTGAACCACCTTTGAAAGGTCCTCCTTTACCTCTACCAATACCAGGTTCACTTCTGTTGGGTCCTGTTCAACCCTTAACTAGGCAGTCAGTAATCCTATGCCCCGGTTGACAACACCCAAAGCATACTGTTGACTAATCAGGTACTCACCATTATGCCTCATGCCACATCTGGTGTAAAATGGTAGTTGGAATCCTGTTCTCTGTCTCTGACTCCCCTTTCTTGATTTTCTCTACTGCGTGGGCCTCTTGCCTCTATCATCACCTCTCTCAGACTGCTTGGAACACATACCTATCCTCTAAAGACATATCTCTTATCTAGTAGCCCTTTCTAAAACATTAGTGAATCATTGAAGGGGATGGTCTCTAATCAATACATCTCTAGCTATGGCTAGATGTAATCCATGAATGAATTTCTACACCCTGCCAACCTTAGTCCCTACCAAACTCGAAGCAAATCTGACTAATGCATTAAACCAAGTAACATATTCTTTCACTATACTTGATCCTTGTTGTAACTTAATGAACTCTTGAGCTTGAGCATAAACTATCCTTAGGCGTTTGAATTCTTTCTCAAACATACCTTTGAATTCCTCCTATGTCAAGTACTCCTCATTAATTGTGGTCCTCACAAGATTCCATTATAATCTCGCATCACCTTTGAATATAAAAAACAACATATCTGACCTTCTCATGGTCTGATATAGTAAACAGGCTAGTGACACTCTCAATAGCCTCAATCCATTCTTCAGCTACTATTGGATCTCTAACCCTATTAAACTTGGGAGCTGATAGATACTTGGTAGATTGTAGATGAGATGCACTCTCTCTGAACCACTGGTGCTAACTATATCAAACCTATAACTCTGTCTCTGATATGACCCATCTCTGGCTACTACTGTCTACCCATCTGATCTAGATACCCTTTTCTCTCAAACTTTGGTTACCTTCTCACTAGCCTTTAATAGGTTTCCTCTCTGATAGGCACATTTCTAATAGGTGTTGGGTCATCACTTCTGACTAGCTGCTGGGGAGATTCTCTCATCATTTCCCTAAAAATGTCTTTGACATCCTCTACCACCTTGAGGGCTCCACAGGAGGCCTGAGATCCTCTCCTCACACTCTCACTAGAGGGCCTAACTCAGGCACTATCCTCGTCCTTAGTAAGTCTAGAAACATAGGTTCTCCTATCTAAAGAGTCACAAAACACAAGGGTCAAGTAACTAAATTCAAAATAAAGCTCAGACTATTATACTTACACTGAGAGGAAGATAAGCTCTAGCTGTTAGGATACTCTGAATCACATACATATGCAATTTGAAAATAATGTAATTCACACACATAAGCACTCACTTTTGAAAATAATAGGCCTATTTCTGCTCTGATACCAAAAATGTAGGCACTCTTGCTGTATATTACTGTTCCTACTATTTTATAAATGAATAATAACATTTTATTAAACAAAATACTTAATACATCAAATAATACACAACAGAAACACCTAAGCTGAGATAGAATATGGCAACAGAACACTAGAATGAAAAATAAGTTAATATGGCTTGAAATTTCACTTTATATATTGAAATATATATAAAATGCGTATATATATATATACACACATGTACATGCACTATGCATTCACATACAAATGCAAAACTGTAAAAGCATATAAACCAGAATCATGCTACAAAACCAAAATTGAAATTAAAAAACTAGATCCTAACTAGTAGCCATCTTTTCCTCTTAACCCCCACGACTACACTGACCTATAAGAGAAAAGAAAGTAGGGAGTGAGTGATATATTCACCCAGTAAGTGTTTCCCTTCTCTGACCCTAACAAATCCTCCTTTGAGGATATCATTACCAACAAAGCAAACTGTAAAGCATACACAATGAAAAGAAACTGAACTGACTCTCATGTGTACTATTCTAAAATACATGCTTTGGCATTTGTGCTCATATTCTATGATTCACGTATCATCACTTGATTTTCATGTATTCTGAATATTCATTGTGTTACTATTTCTCACTGAATAATTATAATTGAATCATGTTTTACTGTGTATGTCATGTGAAAATGACATGCTATGAAATATGCTAAAATCATATCTAGGCCTTGGCCTGTTTATTGAAATCATCTTTTTGAAATCTGTTTACTGAAAAACTACTGTTGGATCTGAAGATCTTAAAATATCTGAAAAGCTTATATAAAAGCTACTGAAAAGTACTAAAAATCTATATCTAAAAATTGTGTATCCGAAGATACCTACTGTACTTCACAGACTAATGAATATAGAGATTCGACACCCCAGCCATGTGAGTTTTCTATGTAATCATGTGTTAGAAACTGTCTTAGATACGTGTTGCCATTGAATCTAAAATCTGAATCTGAGTGTATCACAATATAGTTGATCATACCATCCTAAGCTATTAACTGAGCACACCAACATATGTCTATATATAGTGGCTAGTATGGTTATAGACCCTGATACTGGCTCTCATACGGGTGTGCTGAAACTCACAAGTGCCCCCTCATATTCACCTTTGAAATTGATGTCTGAATCATCGTGTTTTTCTACTGAAAACATGTATTTGGATCTTGGGATCCCTTTCTGAAACACTGTTTGGCATGTCATGTCATGATGTGTATATGATGCATGATGTTTGCTTATTTGATCTTATTTCACTGATTTATATCAATTATACTACTTTTACTATGCCTTATGCTTGTTCATGCTTTATTTTCTCTTTCTACCTGACATACGGGCATGCGTGTCTAAGTGCATGGGCCGTGAGCTAATTGTACATGCTGGTTATGCTAGGTTATGTGATTTCTCGTCATTTTCTCCTTATAAATGCATGCATGGTCATGACTTTACGTTAATCGATCGTGCACGGGTACCTAAACATGACCATGATCATATAAAGCTTTACTTGCACGATCGTGTGCTACGTCTGCACAATGGTACGCTTTGCTTTACTTCAACATGGTTAGCCTGATCATGCTTATTCCTATCCAATTCTATACCAAATGTAAATCAAACAAGTTCCTCATTCAAAATACTTCATAAGCATATGCTTTTGCTAGCAATAACATAAATTATCATATTCAATTATGTAAATCATCCCAAAGTCATACATATACATACATATCCATATATATCTCAAGCATTCATGCATAATCATCATCACCATCATTCCAAGATCATCAAACATGCAAGGAAACATCACAAGCATGCTGGAAAGCTAATACTCAAGCATATCAAGCACGTCACACAAAGGAAGAAAGGGAAAGAGGTAAGAAACACCTACCTCTAGCCATGCTATACAAGCTTTCTCTCTTAAAGCAAACCTCACTTTCTAGCTGGATGGGAAGCTCCTGGATGTGATCTTCTCTTATAGGGTTGCTAATCTTTGAAAATTCATAGAAGCTTTAGGTGTAAATAAGTTGAAAGATAAGATAAACTTAACTTAAAATGAAGGTGGCTGATTCTGATTGCACATACGGTCATGCATTATTGGAAAATTGCACTAATGTCATTTTCTCACATTTGCATGCAAATCCTCCCAACAGGATCCATGTAAAAGCCACATAACTTTGGAAAACATCTATTTTACCGTTAGTATTCTTATAAATTCTCATTCTAACCCTAGATTATCTGCCTAAAAGACATTTCTATCCCTGGGATGTTACAATTAACCTAAATCTAAATGAATCACAAATTATTATATATGCTATTATTTACATATAATCATCTTAATTTCACATCACTCAATCATCAGAGTATGCTTTCACATTAATTAAAAATCAATGCAACATAAAAAACCATAATGAATGGTAAGAAATACCTACTTCTATGCTTATAAATATGTTTTCTCTCTCTAGATAGATCTTTCTCCATAGATCATGCCTCAACTTGTTTCTCTTCTCTCTATACTCTTTAATAGAAGCTCTCTAAAATACTAAAGAAAGTTTAAATAAAATTGATTTGCAAATTTGAGCTAAATTTTTCTTTATATAGTCACACCAAAATACGCTCACATATGATCATATATCCCTAAGACACATGGCCATGCATAATAAAACTTTAAAATTTTTACACTTTTCCATGTACATGTGTCAGCCTCTAGAGATGACATATGTATGAGCCAAAAAAGCCCTTAAATGACTATTCTACCCTTGAGCTTATTCAACTCAATTTCTAACCCTAAAATCCCACTTTTCTTACTAAGTTCCCATTATAACCTTAGGTTATTATATTAGTATTCTAGAATTTAACTATTATGGTGGCTACATGTCTTGTTGCGATGAGAGGCAAGTGGTAAGTCTTTTTATTCTTCTTAGTTATCCTGCATTCTCAAGCGAACTATGTTTTATCTATAGACCCTTATGTACTTGAATATTATAAGTAGATTCCAAACACCAACATACAAAAGAAAAGGATAACTTGAACCATAATTGTCTACCTCCTCTAAGAGTTACATTAGTTGGTTGGTTTGGAATATGTCTTTACTTTCATGCTTTTCCATAAGTGTTACTAGACTCAAATCGAGTGTTTTATGACTTAGGTGAGTTTTAGTCATGTCAACTAAATAGTCAGATGTCTTATGACTTGTCATTCCAATATTTTTATCATTTGAATGACCACTAAGATTGCTTAAAATAGATTAGGACATGTAAACATATCATATTTAAACATACGTTTTTCATCTTATGGTTATATTGTATAAGATTTATAAATAGATGAGATTATTAGGACTAACCATGAAGTTAGATAATTCTTTCAACTTGTTTCTCTATGCCTCCCATCTAAAGTTTTCAATATTGTTTTCATCTTTACCATCTACCATTCATGTCTTAGACATATCTCAAGCTCTAGATTAAGTTGATTAATTTCTAAATATTTTTTAGATCTTGATAAATAAGACAATTTAGATTATGTTTCATGTTAACTTGCAAAACATCATGCCTTACCTTTTTTTATTAGCAATTTTGTGTTTTTTTGCATCATTTGATTTGGTTCATTTTGATATTTGAAGACCTACTCCAACTATGTAGCATCCCAAGTTAGAAAAGCCCTTAGGGGTAGAGTTTTGAGATTAGAAATGAGATTCAGGAATAAAGTGGGAGGCTAGAAGAGTTCAGGGGTGAGTTAGTACATTTCTAGAGCTTGTGTAGCCTTCGTATGATTCTTTTAGGGAGGTTTCAATCATGCAAAGCGCGGGAAATGAATTATATTCATTTCCCCATGTGCACTCCCGTGTACTTCACCCTACACGCTTGTGCAGGTGGGTAGAAAAGAGAGAGACGAGAGAGTTATTGCTTCTCACCCAGCTTTTATTCCCATTTCAACATTTCCTTCTCTTATTTCAGCAGCTCTCAGCCCTAAAGTTGATTTGCAGCCACCAACAACTCCCAATCCAGCAAGAGAGCCAAGCGATTAGCTTGAGAGATAGATTCCAGCAGCCATGGCAAGAGGTAAGTGTTCTCTTACTTCTTCCTAAGTTTCCCAGTTTGCATTATGATGTTTTATGATGTTTGATGATGTTGGAAATGCTTGTTACGTTTCCAGCATGATATGTGATGTTTGTATGTTTATATGGTGATGATATGATGCATTAGATGTTGATTTTCCACCCAGGAACCATGCTTGCTTTGCTTGTGTGTGTTAGTGAGAGAAATGTGATATTTTTATGGTAGAATGAGTAGTAGTTGATGAATGTTGAAATTGAAGTGATTTGCATGCTTATTGGAGTGTCTAATATGCATGATTGCAATTAATTTGAGATTGGTTGTGATTTGGGTTGAGTTTCTTGTATTTCCAGGTGAGTGTGTTGTTGTCGAACCAGACACATACCCGTGTGCCCACATGAGCACGCCCATGCGTCCTAGTTTCTATGAGGACACACCCGTGTGCACGAAGTGCGCACGGCTTGAAATGCAAATGCACGCCCGTGTGCTAGTTTATTGCATGAAATGTCCAGAAATTTCGAAAGCGTGCACGACCCCATGCGTCTTAGCACACGCTCGTGTGCCTTTGCCATGCACACCCACGTGTGTCTCCTGCACGCTCGTATGCTAGCCCACACGCCCGTGCGTCAGCTAATTTCTAGAAAAAGAGCAGAAAATGAATTTTTAAGCATGAGAAACAAATTTAAAGGCTAAATGTCATCAGATAAGAGCCTAATCAGTTAATAAAGTTGTATATGCATACCATAGCATGTCATGTAGCTTAAGAGAGGATCAAGGGATCCTGATTCAGTAGGTATTCAATATTCAGAACCCGATATACGGGTTAGAGTTTGGGTGAACTCGAGGGGGCATATGTGGGATTCAGCTTTCTGACACCAGTCAGATTGTCCAACATTATTCTTTCAGCTTTCTAGCTAGTAGCTAGACTGTTCAGCCCACATGGCCAAGATGTCGAATCCCTGTGTTCATCAGCCTGATCGGCATAGCAGGTACCTTCGAGTACATATAGATTTATTCAGATGCATGTATCATTATCAATTATTTTCAACTAGCATGACATGACATCTATATCATGACATGAATTAATATTATAACTAGATAATCAGAATAAACATTTTCAGCGTCAACAAGCGACTAGATGAATGATTAGGGTCGAGGCCAGGTATGTGTGTTTTATCACTTATCCCCTTCCTTCTTCCTTCCTTTTTCAAATGTACGTGCTATTGGCGAGGAGCGGGTGGACCGAGGCTAGCGAGAGAGAGGGCTCCATACCATTCTTCAGTATGTATATGTATAGTTTTGGACCTGTTGGGTCATATATTGTAAATGTTTCATTTACTCATTGTAATCAAATTGTACAGAACAGTTGCATATATATATATATATGAAAAGGCCATTATGGGCTCATTATGTATTTCAGTTCACTTTCAGCTTCTGCATGCGAATGTAATTAGCAGTAGATTTCTTTTCGTAGGATTCTTGTCACTGTACCCAATTTCTAGATTATTAATAAAAGAACCATATCATTCAGTAGAAGGGGTACGCGTGGCGACAGTACCTATATTGTTGGTATCAGAGCAGTTCTCTGAACCATTTTAGTAGAGATTTGAGCTTGTAAGTGTATGGTGCCTGTTTTTTCTCCTTCGCAGCCATCGTCTATACCCTCCTCACAGCACAAGTCAGGTATTTCTTTCTGGCTTTAATGTATTATGTGTTTCTAACCCCCGTTTATTGTGATGTTATAGATAGAGAAGAGTATGTCCTTAGATACATAGATGAGGCTAGTAGTAGTCATCCCATGCATCCTATGAGTGTTAGTGACAGGCGACGATCTCAGAGCTCCTCCCATGTGTCCATCAGGCCAGATCAGTTAAGAGAAATGATTGGGGAAGTTGTTAGAGAGAGTCTCCAGCAGACTGGTGTGGGTAATGTTCAAGAACCATCTAGAGTAACTCCTCCCCAGTATGAAGCTTATCAGACTTTAAGAAGAAGACAAGCACAATCTCAGTCTCAGCCACAACCACAACCACAGTCACAATATCAGTCTCAGTCTCGATCAATTAGAGAGGGATATTAATTTTCAACTGGGTATACAGAGTACAGTCAAGGTATGAGTACAAAGACAGTTGGCACCAGTTCATCAAAAAGACTTCATCCTATCTACCATCCGCCAGGGTCCTTCTAGCCTTCGAAATTCAGTGGATTCAGAGATCCAGTAGTGGTAGAAGACTGGGTAGAGTCAGTGGAGAGTGTGATGGGACTTTCACACTATCAGAGAGAGAAAAGGTCAGATATATGGTATTTCTCCTGTGAGGTGATGCCAAGGTTTGGTGGGGCCTAGCCAAGGCTACCATCAATGAGGAGCAGTTGACATGGGCTGAGTTCAGACAACTATTCGATGTAGAGTACAGGAGCACGGAGATGCTCTATGCTAAGGCCTAGGAGTTTATAGGCTTGACTCAAGGGTTCAGCTCAGTCAAGGAGTATGCCACAAGGTTTAATGCTTTGGTGAGATTTGTCCCTAGTTTGGCAGGGACCGAGATGGGTCGAGTGCAGAAGTTCATCCATAGCTTGCACCCTGCAATAGCCAAAGATGTCATGATTGGAGTAGATCCTCCCCAGAGATTCAGTGATACATTGGGGAGAGCGTTCAGATCAGAGGCCAGTTTACAGCGAATGGGTGCCATGAGCAGATCTATTGAGAGGACAGAGGACATAGATAGAGGTAAGAAACCGATGTCAGCCAAGAGATCGGCTAGAGGCTTTCAGAGACAAAGGACTATGCCACAGTTTTCATTACCACAGTGTGCCAGATATGGCAGGCACTATTCAGAGGAGTGTTTGGCTGGTCAGATAGTGTGTTATGTGTGCCGTTAGCCAGGGCACAGGATGGTAAAGTGCCCAGCCAGAGGTGGAGCTGGTGTTAGGTCTAACAGAGGTAGAGTTAGCCAGTCTAGGGGTAAAAGAGGTCCACCTAGAGGTGGTACTAGTACAGAGAGAGGTGGAGCAAACATTCTCAGACCCAGTGGTAGAGTACTTGGGGGAGGTGCTGGTCCTTCAGGTGTTGGCAGAGACAGAGACAGAGCCAGAGTTTATGTTGTCTGCCAGGAGCAGGCAGATGCTATACCCTACGCAGTCACTAGTCAGATTCTTTATTTTGGTACTCCTTTGTTTATTTTGGTGGATTGTGGAGCCACACACAGCTTTATAGCTCAGAGTTTAGTGAAGAGATTAGGGGTTGACCCTAATGTGGCCAATAGGAGTATCCTTATAGAGATGCCAGATGGGGGTTATGTGGTGAGTGACAAGGTCCTCATAGATCAGGAGATAGAGATTATGGGTAGACAGATGAGGATTGATCTGATTCTGCTGGAGTTAACAGATTTTGATATGATCTTGGGGATGGACTTCTTGGGGAGATACAATGTAAAGATACATTGTGGAAGAAAAAATGTGAGATTCCACATAGGCCCTGATCATTTCATATTTGGTGAGGGTAAAGTAGACAGCTTGATGATCTCTTGCATACAGGCAAGTAAGTTGCTAAGCAAGGGTTGTGTGGGATACTTGGTCGATGTAATATGTAGTAGTGCAATGGGTCCAAATATCGAAGAGGTGCCAGTGGTTAATGAGTTTCCAAATGTTTTTTCAGATGAGTTACCAGGGTTACCTCCAGATAGGAAGTTGGAGTTTAGTGTCGAGTTTCTTCCTGGTATGACTCCAATCTCCAAGGCTCCATACTGGATAGCTCCAGCTAAACTCTAGGAGTTAAAGAAGCAACTTTAAGAGTTGGTAGACAAGAGATTCATCAGGTCGAGCTGTTCACCTTGGGGAGCTCCAATTCTGTTTGTTAAAAAGAAAGATGGGTTGATGAGGATGTGCATCGACTATAGTGAGCTGAACAGAGTGACGGTGAAGAATAAATATCCCCTGCCAAGGATAGATGACCTCTTTGATCAGTTAAGAGGTGTAGTAGTATTCTTTAAGATTGACTTAAGGTCGGGTTACTATCAAGTTAGAGTGGCAGATAGGGATGTCCCCAAGACTGCATTCAAGACGAGATATGGGCATCATGAGTTCGTGGTGATGCCTTTCTGTTTGACAAATGCCCCAGCGATCTTTATGGGTTTGATGAACCGGGTGTTTCATGATTGTCTCGACTGGTTTGTGGTGGTGTTCATAGATGACATCCTGGTATATTCCAGAAGCATAACAGAGCACGAGGAGT